>JAZKJV010002350.1:0-444544 GCA_037367405.1 Ottelia alismoides | reverse complement strand
TATTCGACCGAAATGACCGAAATGACCGAAATATGGGGGGCCCTAGTACAAAAAATGACCGAAATGACCGAAATTTCGGTCGAAATTCCATCGAAATTCCATCGAAATTCTGTTTTGGTCAATACCGAAATGGTGACCGAAACCGACATTTAGGGCCTTGTTCACAGATTCTAGCAGATGCCACTATTCCTCCTATGGAGGAAGCTTTCGGAAGACTCGGTAGGATCACTATCCCATCTACTATCTTGAGTCAGACCTCCTTTGTGATGGTAGCCTCCCGTGGTAGGGGGGCTCTTCTCAGTTTCGTGGACGTGGACCTCGTGGTAGAGGATGTCGTATTTACTAGCAGTGCACTTATTGTCATCATATTGGTCACACAGAGGATACATGCTATTCCAAGCATGGTTTTCCTGCTTTGGCTCGTGTAGCAGAGCAAGCAGATTCTCGTGCTACTGCTTCATCGGATCAGAGGTATGATGGCCTCGTTGCTCGACTAAGGGACATTATGCCTTCGAGGAGTTCCCTTGACTCCTCGCCACCTCCAGGAGACCATTCAGATGTTGTAGCTTCCGCCTCCTCCAATACCTCAGGTAGCACCTATGCTTTCACTACTTATCATGGTTCCGATCTTACTGAATGAATTATGGACTCTGGCACGACACATCACATATGTGGTGTAGAGATCAGCTTGCAGTTTACAGACAGGTACCTCGAGGGAGGACTGTTGTCATAGCAGATGAGACTCATTCCCTGATCACAGGATGGGGAGAGATCTGTTTGACACCGTCATGCATTTGCAGAATGTGTTGCATGCACCTGAATTTTCTATGAGCATTGTCGAGCTATTTTTGGTCCATCGTCTCTTGTTTTTCAGGACATACTCACGAGAAGGATGATTGGTTGTGACTGTGAGCAAGGCGACCTCTATCGTCTGGTCCGAACACCTTATGCTAGCCTATCTTTTAAGTCTCCTAGATTTGTCTCTCCTTTCACGCGGCACTTGCACTTTGGTCATCTTCCAATCCAGAAGATGTGTCATATCTTTCCTCGGATCTCCTCTCGTTCTTCCTTCCAGCATGAAGCCTGTCAGCTGGGAAAACATCACCGATCTATTTTTCCTAGTCGTCAGAGTCGGAGCAATCGCTCCCCTTTTGAGTTGTTTATATTGATATTTATGGTCCAAGTTGTGTTCCCGATCACCAAGGACATGTTTTATCTTGTCACAGTCAAGGTTGCAAAAGTCGGTAGTCGGTACTCGATCGGTCGGGTCACTGATTAAGGATTAATCGGCAGTCGGACGATTAATCGGATGTTGGGCTTTAATCGGCTTTGATTTTTTAAATATATAAATCATTGTTATACATATATTATTAGATATTTACATAGATTAATATATATTCTACTATCATAATGAATCAAAAGAAGTAATTGAATGTAAATAAAACATTAAGCGTATTAGAATAAGTTTGCTTTTAAAAAAGTAAAAAATATGGTATCTCCAAGTAAAAATTGATTGACTAGTGGACCTAGTCGGAATTAGTCGGTACTCGGTCGACCGCCCCACTGACTAGACTAGTCGGACCTATTAGTTGGGCTAGTCGGGTGACTTTTACAACATTGATCATAATTGGTGATTACTCTCGTTTGTCATGGGTGTTTCTGTTGAAGAATAAATTTGAAGAAGGGATGTTATCAAAACTTTTATTAATGAAGTGCAAAATATTTTTTTCTTTGTTTGTGAAATTTGTGAGAACTGATAATGCTTTGGAATTCTGTACTCGCTCTCTCTCAAAAATTTTCTCATCTCGTGGTATTATTCATCAAACATCCCGTGCCTATGCTTATCAACAGAATGGTGTTGCAGAGAGGAAGCATCGTCACTTACTCGATGTCACTCGTACTCTCCTGATTCAAAGTCGTGCCCTACATTCGTTCCGGGGCGATGCTGTTCTTACGTCATGTTATCTTGTGAACTGCATGCCCTCTTCTGTTCTTGGTGAGAAAATTCCCTTCTTTCTAACATTTTCAGAGAAGGAATTGTTCTCCATCACTCCTCGTGACAAGCTCTCTCTTAGAGCTATCAAGTGTGTGCTTGTTGGGTACTCCAGGATACATAAAGGATATCGTTGCTATGATCCATTGAGCAGGAAATATTATGTGTCGGTGTTAAATTTTTTTAGTCGGTTATGTACTTTTCTCCTACAGGTGATAGGTTAACTTCATCAGCTTCAGATGACGAGGTTTACATGTCACCTCCTCCTATGAGCCCACCACCAGTCCAACATGTGCCTGTTATTCCAATTCAACTACCGCCACCTCCTACGTCACCCTCTCCTCTACCACCATCGGTGCCCGTTGTTCCACCATTCCCATATTTCTATACTCGTCAGCCATCTTCTGCTCATAGTCAACACCCGTCATCCAGTACACATCAGGTATGTACTTATTATAAGGTTTCTAACGATGGTTCTGGAGGTGTGTCTGAGAAGGAATCTTTGCAAGAGAATGTTACTTCATCTGAGGATTTATCTGTTGATCTAGGTGTTCCTATTGCTATTAGAAAGCAGAAGCGTGCATGTGCCTCATATCCCATTAGCTTCACAGGTTTCCTTTGATTGATTAATAGGGGATTTCAAGAATTTTGTTGATGCCTTATCTACCATGGTTAAACCACTGAATTATCAGGAGGCACTCAGTGGCGTCTAGCTATGGAAGATGAGATGGTTGCCCTACAATCTCGTGGTACTTGGAGCCTAGTTCTTGCTCTCACTGGGACATCAGTTGCCAGTTACAAATGGGTGTTTACAATAAAACATAATGCAGATGGTACCATTGATTGTTACAAGGATAGATTGGTTGCACAGGGCTTTACTCAGACGTATGACGTGGATTATATAGACACTTTTTCTCTTGTTGCTCGTCATTCTACTCTACAGATTCTTCTTTCAGTTGTAGGGGGTACATGATTGGTCTTTATTTCAGCTTGATGTTAAGAATGCATTCTTGTATGGTGATCTTCAAGAAGTCTATATGTAGCATCCTGCGGGATTTGCTGCGGGGGGGGGGGGGGGGGGGGGGCAATAGGTTTGTAGACTTCACAAGGCAATTTATGGCCTGAAGCAGAGTCCAAGAGCATGGTTACAGAAGCTCTCATATTTATTTGAGAAGCATGGATTTAGAAGGTCAAATGCAGATCATTCACTAATTGTTCAGAGAACACCTACATGTACTATCATTATTATGGTCTATGTTGCCAATTTGTCACTAAGGATCTTGAAACTCTAAGGTATTTCGTGGGATTAGAGTTTGCCAGGAATCAGCAGGGTCTTGTCATGACCCAGAGGAAATATATCACAGATATGCTTGTTGAGACATGAATGATTGAGTGTAGACCTGCCACTACTCCTATGGATCCCAGTATGAGATTATATGATGAGGATATAGATGAAGTAGACAAGACAAGATATAGAGAATTGGTGGGAAAGCTTCTCTATGTCACTATCACTAGGCATGATATCTCCTTTGCAGTTAGTCGGGTAAGTCAGTTCATGGAGCAACCCCAACAAGTGCATATGGATGATGTTCATATGATACTGAGATACCCAAAGTCATCTTCACGTGTAGGATTGTTATTTAGAAAAGGGGCAGATCTTACCATTTCAACATGCGCAGATGCATACTATGCAGGTGTCCAAAGGACAGAAAAGTCCGCTACAGGGTTTGTTGTATTCCTTGGCAACTCTCTTGTATCTTGGAAGAGTAAGAAACAAACTGTGGTTGTCAGGTCAAGTTCTGAATCTGAATATAGGGCTATGGCACAAGCAAGCACATAAATGATGTGGATTCGAGCAGTTCTTGCAAATTTACATATACATGTTCCTCTTCCTATGCAGTTACAGTGTGATAACCAGGCTGCACTATTCATTGCCAACAACCATGTGTTTCATGAGAGAACAAAACATATTGAAGTGGACTGCCACTATATACAGGATATGATCCAGAAAGGTTTTCTCTCTACCTCTCATGTCAGCTCGGGAAATCAAACTGCAGATATCTTTATCAAGGCCCTGCTCAGAGGATCTTTCCAGAAGTGTCCATCCAAGTTGAGCATGATCAACATCTAAGCTCCATCTTGAGGGGGAGGGTAGAGATCTTATTATATCATATGTATTGTTTTTGTATTTATCTTTTCTTATGTGTGTCTTATGTAATTTACCCATAGGTCTCTCCTCTATATAAGAGAGATTAGGGTTCCCAGGAATAAACAACACTTTCACTTTTCCCAACATAACCTACGAAAACCATATGGCATTGGACGGAAATTTTGTATCATTGAAGGTAACTGGTGTAAGTACTAACTTGCAGGGTCTTACAGCTTAATATGCAACTAAGTTACAGATACCTCTAGTTCAGAGTTTTCCTTCAGAGATTGATTGAACTTTTCCTTTATTTCCGCCTGCGAATTCCGAAGGGACTTGACCTCTTTACTAAGTACTCTAATATCTGACTTTGATTTGTGTTCCAGATCTTCCAAGCGCTTATGCAGCATTCTTAACTCTTCATCTTTGTCAGTTAACTCTTGCATCAGTATTTCCTTCTCAACAAAAGCAGATGTTTTCTGTGAATCTGCATTCATCCTTTGATTCTGCAATAAAAGACTTTTTAAGTAGCAGTTAAACGAGTTTTACTTAACAATAGAAACAGACAAAAACAATGAAGAAAACCTGCTCAAAACAAATTTTGATCCCAATTCTTGAGACTTCCTCCGTAGTTCATCCATTTCCCACTGCATTTGTGTAACCTTTTGTCTTTCAGTCATTATGGCCTGATGGAGATTCTCTTTGTTTCTTTCTTTGGTGCTTTCAAGTTCGACCTCCATATCCTTTACCTGATGGTAGTCACCAAATATAACGATAAAACATATCATAAAAGTAAAACATTCAGATTTGCCTGATGGTAGTGACCAAAATAGTGAACTAAAACATATCATGCAAGTAGAACATTCAAAATTACCTGATGGTAGTGACCAAAAATTATGAACTAAAACATATCATGCAAGTAAAACAATCAGATTAAGGTTATCTATACCTCCAAATGAATAATATTCGGCAAAATCTTGGAAAATAAAAAAAATCCAAATCTTGGTGTAACATACTATGTTCATCGAATTGGAATACTACTGATCAGTTATTTTAAGAAAAAAAAGATGCAAGAAAGAAAATCTACATCCATGAGAAAACAGAAAAACAATATCGTGTTGAGTCAAATCTCCAATCAAAATGAAGTTCGAGTTTCGAACACCTCCCTTATTATACATATGAGCACGAGGGGGCTATCAGAAGCTGGGAGGTAATTATATGCCAACTCTGGACCATCATAATTTCACCCCCGATATTTAAACATGAACGGAAAAAATGTCTTACTGCTTAAATCTTGATATCCATGTCAAATGAAAGAAGAGATCCAACCAATAAAATTCACTAATTTCACAGGGTAGTCTCGGAGAATCTGAAGTAGAACTGTAAACATGATACACTATTTAAAAATAATATTTTTTTTTAAAAATGTTTTCTAAGCCTTCCAAAGATATTTGATGAAATTCTAGGAGACATGACCATCATTTTCTTCCAAAGAGAAGCCAATTTTTGAAATAAAAAAATGAGGTGTGTGAACTCATTATCGAAGAGACCGTACCTTGGTCATGAGGTACGCTTTCACTGATATTTCCTGATTCAGTCTAGCAATCAGGTCCTCCATATCTGTTTTTGCAATTACCAGTCTTCGTTGCATAGTGATAAGAATTCTATTCAGTTTATGCCGCTGATCCAAGGGAAGCACAATTTGGGCATCATTCAGGTAAGGCATTTCTGTACTATTACATACATCTGCAGTACCTGGAGCTTCACCTTCAGAAACATCAATAAATGTGTTCCCTGGTGACATGCCTGGAATGGATAGCTCGCTACCCCTGACAGAACTAATATCACTTGCAACACTCTCTGAAGAGAGTTTGCGGACATGAAAAGCACGCTTTGCACTTTCTGCAATAGGGGAGAAATCTGTACCATCACCCGGAAGAAATGACGTGTCCTTTAAATCATCTTCAGAAGACATGTATTTTCTGTTATTTGTGTTGCCCTCAGAAGAACCTTCTAGCTGATCAGAAAGAGATTCTGGAGGAACAGAACAACCCTCACCAATAGGCAATCCATATTTTATAGAACTACTGATAGAAGAACTAAACTCCTCAACTAATTTTGAACTGGTTTGTGAGTTATTATAGACTCGACCTATAATTTCTGTATCCGAGGACTCATATGCACCATCGCTACCACAATCTGATGCTACTGATTGAGTTGCAGATGCAGTTAGTGATCCACCAGCAACAGATGGATTGTTACTTGCTTGGGCCCGAAGAGAAAATCTCACAATCTGATTATCACTGATACTAGAGTCCAAACCATTCTGACTTGTGTTTACCAATGCTGAAAAGAAAGCAATTTTACATAGTTTTTTAAAAGTCCAAGCAATTGAAAGACTCAAGAAATTACATATCAATTAGCAAAAATCAACTAAAATAGTGTCCAGAAAAATGATGATACAATTATGAACTGCAAGTCTGCAACTAATTTTTTTTATTTTGTAGTGGCCACATGCAAAAGGTTATACACATGCATGTCCTAATACAATTTAATTGTAACATCCGGGAATTTGCGTAAACCCGAACTCGTCCGATTTTGGGTCTAATGAACCCAAAAACGTTGTCGGTCAATACTAAACAACCTAAAACGACCAATTAATCATGAATCAAAAGTCGTTCGGACGAAATCGACCAAAAATCGGTCCCTCCGTAACGCGCGCCGTGAAAAGCCGCGACGCAAATTCGGAAACCGCGAAACGAACCGAGACCGTCATTAGATCCGATTCGACGACAGGAGACCAACGGAATCGACCGTTCGTCAATCGGAGGTCGTTTGATAATTTTAATTCACAAAAATTTAACCTTAAACCAAAACCGTATCCGAAAAGTTCGGATATTCAAAACCCAACCGAAAGTATATCAATATGGTACTCATATTGATCATCGTTCAGAAACGATCACAACAAGATAATTCGTGTTGATATCCGACACCCGAGGTTATATACAATCAAATTTTTTGTATGCTGAATAAAGTAAATTTTGATTAAAAAAAATAAATTAAGTAAAAATTATTACCTGCAAACTGTAGCAACAATCTGTTTGCTTGTTAAAAAAAAAATTATCAAAAGTTTGTAAACCATCATGTTGGACAGCAATTTGATTAATAACAAAATTTTTGAGATGAACAAAAATAGGAATTGGTCTCATGATGGCAACATTAGGGCTAAGTGGTGCATGCATGGCAGCAAGGAGGAGAAGGAGGAGTTGTACCTTGGATCCTCTAAAATTAGAGGATCAATTTCTCCAAAATTGAAGAAGACTCTTGCATGCAGTAAGGAGGACTGCAGCAATGGCTTGTACTTGTGGCTGCAACAACTGCTGGAGAAGTGTAAATTTGTAAAATCTGTAGCAGCTGCTCTTATAAGAGCAAGCTCTCAGCAGGTCAGGCTGCAACTTAGATCGAAGAAGTAGCTCTAAAAATCAAAATAGAGGCAACACTTAATTGCCGGAATAATACTAACCCAGCTGTGAGACCAAAGAAAAATCTCCAGAATATTTCCAGTTGTAAGAATCAAGGAGGGAGAGTATCACCTTTACCGTAAATTGGGAGAGAAAAACAGTTCCTTGGCTAGAATTTAAGAGGGAAAAGAAGAAGATTAAAATGAAAAAAAATTGAAAAGAGGCACAGAACCTGGAAACAGATCAATTTGTTCCTTCGATGAAGTAGATAGAAGAACAAATTATGGGGCATTTTATTCTTCCTTTGGGTGAAAGTCGGGATATTGGAAAACGTAGAGGGACAAAGAGGAAAGGGAGTGGCTACGTTGAAAATGGGTTTAATAGGAAAAGGAAAGGGAGCTTTGTTGTTTATATCACCACGGATATCATCTCTTAAGATGCCAAGTGGAATAACAATGAATGCTAAGTGGAATAACAATGAATGCTAAGTGGGATTTGTTAGTTGTTCGTAGTCTTTATAGTATTTTATTATTATTTTTTTTTAACAAGCAAACAGATTGTTGCTACAGTTTGCAGGTAATAATTTTTACTTAATTTATTTTTTTTTAATCAAAATTTACTTTATTCAGCATACAAAAAATTTGATTGTATATAACCTCGGGTGTCGGATATCAACACGAATTATCTTGTTGTGATCGTTTCTGAACGATGATCAATATGAGTACCATATTGATATACTTTCGGTTGGGTTTTGAATATCCGAACTTTTCGGATACGGTTTTGGTTTAAGGTTAAATTTTTGTGAATTAAAATTATCAAACGACCTCCGATTGACGAACGGTCGATTCCGTTGGTCTCCTGTCGTCGAATCGGATCTAATGACGGTCTCGGTTCGTTTCGCGGTTTCCGAATTTGCGTCGCGGCTTTTCACGGCGCGCGTTACGGAGGGACCGATTTTTGGTCGATTTCGTCCGAACGACTTTTGATTCATGATTAATTGGTCGTTTTAGGTTGTTTAGTATTGACCGACAACGTTTTTGGGTTCATTAGACCCAAAATCGGACGAGTTCGGGTTTACGCAAATTCCCGGATGTTACAATTATAAAAACCTCAAAGGGAGTCTCGTCCTCGAGACTCGAGTTAAGGCTATTAGGTATCTTGTTTGGATTTAATATGGTCATAAAAACCTCAAAGGGTTTTGAACCCATAAAAACCTCAAAGAGAAAACAAGCCATACATTTATCATGTAACTAATTACAAAAGCTTGTTTTGATGCTAACATCAGAAAAGCTGCGGGTATCGTGCCCGCATGTCAGCTTCGGTCTCCCACGTCGCCTCTTTGATGCCGTGTCGGTGCCACAAAACCTTGACCAATGAAATCTCCTTGCTGCGAAGCTTCTTCACAGCACGGTCAAGTATCTGAACTGGCTTCTCCTCATAAGTCAGATCCGGCTCTACATCGAGATTCTCGTAACTGATAATGTGTCGAGGGTCGTGGACATACTTCCTCAGATTGGATATGTGGAAAACATCATGAATAGCTGAAAGATGTGGAGGAAGGGCTACTCGGTATGCCACTTTCCCACTCTAGCCAGAATCTCAAAAGGTCCAACATATCGCGGCGCCAACTTGCCACGAACGCCGAATCTCTGTACTCCCTTCATGGGAGATACTCGCAAAAATACCCAATCTCCAACCTATAATTGATAGGAATGTCATTAATATGAGGTTAAGTAAATTTTGTAATAAAGGAAGAGAAGAAAATTGGATACCTGAAATTCCAAATCTCTTCTCCGACGGTCTGCATAGCTCTTCTGGCGGCTTTGTGTCGTCAGAAGCCTCCGTCTCACAAGATCAACAGCTCTCGCGGTCTCCTCCAAGAGATCTACGGAATACAAAGCATGATCACCTACCTCATGCCAACTGAGAGGTGTGAGGCATCTCCGCCCGTATAGGGCTTCGAATGGTGCCATACCAATACTGGAGTGATAGCTGTTGTTGTACGTGAATTCCACTAAAGGTAAATGGTCCTTCCAGGACCCTTTCCACTCCAAAGTGCAAGCGCGAAGCAATTCCTCTAGTGTCTGAATAGTGCGCTCACTCTGACCGTCAGTCTTTGGATGATATGCAGAACTCATCTTCAGCTCTGTCTGTAGTGCAGACATGAACTGATGCCAATAATGAGATGTAAATCTCGAATCCCTATCAGACACCACTTCTCATGGTATACCATGCAGTCTGATGATGTTCTGCACATAGAGCTTGACCAACCTGGACGGAGTGTAAGTCGTGTTGACATGTATGAAATGGGCTGACTTGGTCAACCTATCAACAACGACCCATATGGAATCATGGCCACCTGGTGTCTTCGGCAATCCCGTGACAAAATCCATATAAATGCTCTCCCAGTTCCACTCGGGAATGGGGAGAGACTGCTGTAATCCTGGCGGTCTCATGTGCTCAGCCTTGACCATCTGACAGGTCATGCATCTGCTGACATATAGCGCCACGTCGCGCTTCATTTCATCCCACCAGAAATGTCGACGCAGATCACGGTACATCTTCATACTGCCTGGATAGATAGATAACTGTGAACTGTGTGCCTCATCCAGAATTTCTCTGCGAAGCTGCTCGTTATTGGGTACAACGACCCGTCCTGCCTTCCATAAAATAGACTCTGTCACAACAAAATTATCAACTTCGTCCTTGATGGCGCGCATGTATCTATCATGAATCCAAGGATCGGTCTTCTGGCCTTCTACAATACGATCCCAAAGACTGTTGTATCGTGGAGGCACGGCGGTAGAAATGGATGCGCTCTCCTGAGGATGCCAATCGGTCAAAGCAGCAAGCGTATCCCACGTGTATAGCCAGTTCGCCGTACCATCAGCATGCGCTCTCCTGCTAAGTGCATCAACCACCACGTTTCCCTTACCGGGATGGTAAGAGATCGTGCAATCATAATCCTTCAACAGCTCGAGCCATCTGCGCTGTCTCATGTTCAGCTCCTTCTGATCAAAGATGTACTTCAGACTCTTGTGGTCTGTGAAAATCTCGAAGTTCACCCCATATAGATAGTGGCGCCAGATCCTTAAGGCGAAGACAACTGCCGCCAACTCCAAGTCATGTGTGGGATAGTTCCGCTCGTGCGGTCTCAACTGCCGTGATGCGTAAGCAATCACCTGTCCTCTCTGCATCAACACTGCTCCTAGACCTTCTCCAGATGCATCTGTGTAAACTGCATAGTCCTGAGTGCCTGAAGGAAGAGCAAGAATAGGTGTTGTAGTCAACCTCTCCTTCAGCGTCTGGAAGGCCTGCTCACATGAATTGTCCCAAATGAATGGAACTCCCTTCTGCGTCAATCGTGTCAATGGACGGACGATGCGTGAAAATCCGCTGACAAAGCGTCTGTAATAGCCCGCTAATCCGAGAAAGCTCCGAATCTGAGTAACTATCTTGGGCTGCTCCCAAGACATAACTGCATCTATCTTCGCAGGATCAACTGCAATGCCTGCTCCAGAAATGATGTGCCCCAAAAATGAGACCTGGGATAACCAGAACTCGCACTTGCTCAACTTGGCATATAGCTTGTGCTCCCTCAATGTATCCAAAACAATTCGTAGATCATTCGCATGATCCCATTCATTCCATGAATAGATGAGCACATCATCGATGAACACCACTACAAACTTGTCCAAGTATGGACGGAAGATACGGTTCATCATATCCATGAAAGCCGCAGGTGCATTGGTGAGCCCAAACGGCATCACCACAAACTCATAGTGTCCATAGCGAGTCCTGAAGGATGTCTTCGGAATATCCGACTCGCGAATCCTCAGCTGATGGTAGCCTGAGCGAAGATCGATCTTCGAGAAAACCGAAGATCCCTGGAGCTGGTCGAACAAATCATCGATGCGCGGCAAAGGATAACGGTTTTTCACCGTTCTCTTGTTCAACTGCCTGTAATCGATGCATAGTCTCATGGATCCATCCTTCTTCTTGACAAATAGAACCGGAGCACCCCAAGGTGAAGTGCTCGGCCTCACGAATCCCAAATCTAGCAACTCCTGCAACTGCACCTTCAGCTCCCTCAACTCGGCTGGTGCCATGCGATAAGGTGCCATAGAGATCGGCTGTGTATCTGGCAGCAATGTGATCTCGAACTCGATCTCTCTCTCAGGAGGAAGCCCTGGTAGCTCATCAGGAAATACGTCTGGATATTCAGATACTACTCGGATATCCTGTATCATCGGCTCCTGATCAGACACTTCCCGAACAAAAGCAAGATATGAATCGCAACCCTGGTCAACAAGTCGCTGGGCTCGCAATACTGAAATATACTCCATGGTGGAGTCATGCAAAGTACCCTCAAAGGTGAACTCGGGTAAACCTGGAATCCTGAAGACAACTGTCTTCCTAAAACAATCAACTAGTGCATGATGAGTTCGACTTGATTTTGGGCATGGAATACTGTTAATTATTCTCCCTCATAATGTGTCACGAACTTCTGTTGACAAAGAAAATGTCTAATAGCCTGGAGATAATTAAGCAGTCGTTGACACTGTTGTCGAAAGTGACTTGGATACTATGTAAAAAAAAACTTTATAATAATACGAGTAGGGACATGGAACCAAAACTTCACATTCAAGATGGGCACGGGAGAGATTTATATAAATCCATAGGAGGAGCAATCTGACACTGTAGCTAGATTTAGATTGTTATTTATTATCAAAGAAAACAAGTATTGTTTACTAACCAGATTCCACTATTATATAGTTTTCTTAGAAGGAATTAGGGATCTTACTACTTGTAGAAATTTTTAGAAGAAATTAGGGATCTTACTACTTGTCAACCATATTTATATCTGATAAAATAACTGGATTATAGTTAATCATATGTGCCACATCATCAAGGTTGCATGCAATGTGTAAAAAAGAAAAATGCTATATTTAGTTCTGAATTATCTGACATGATCTTGTACATAATTTAAGTTGAGAATCTTTGAGAGGGAGGCATATTTATACAAACATTACGTCACCACATGTGCTTCCAATTTACTGTTGCAAGTGTGGTAACCATGTTATAACCTATACAAATTTTTGGGTAGCGACTATTTACTTAAAGCGTCAATATTGAAAGGGTGTGCTAATAGCTTTAAGTATCCTACGAACCCTCATCCATATGATCTTCCATCCATTTCAATTTTTTTTTATCAAGAAAGTCATGTAATTCTTGCTTTTGACCGGAAAGGAGTTAATCTGGTACTACTAATTGGAATTATAGTAATAACAGATCGAGTCTTGTCTTAGCGTATGCTTCGTATAATGGTTATTATATGTGGATTCCTTTTCAGTTGTAGTAACAAGATATACATGTATAAATATTTAACTTGGGTAAATGTTAAGGTTAGAATTGTGTGAAAATAGCTACAGAAACTATTAGTCATAAGTTAATTTGTGAAGTAATGTACTGGTGATAAGTATCTAACATTTTTGACTAACCTAACCATACAAAACTCTTAAATGAATCAGTGATATCGAATCAGATTGGTGACCAAATGAATCAGATCTATAAAGTTGAACACAGAAGGAGTTGAGAAAAAAACATAGAAAATGACAATGAATGAGTGATGACAACTAATTGTGCCAGTCATGGATATATATATATATATATTTGTCATCCTTTAGAAATACTCTGATATATATGAATCACTATCAATTAGTAGTTGATCGAGATGTCGAGATCTGTTATAGATCTGTTATATAGATAGCTACATCAAGAAATGACGTCATTTTCTCAGTAGAGCATGATATATGGTTAGAACATCCTTTCCAAGATGTTTAATACACACAATCATCTTCCACGCTCTCTACTACTTATTGATCACTATCAATAAGATCAAAAGACTTAGATCAACGCAATCAAACAAAGAAATGATTGAAGAAGAAATGAGTAGTCAAGTAGGTGGAAAAATTTGAAATCACTTATCTCTAATGATGAATAGTGCCGATCATGATGACTTCTACACCTGATCGTGCGAGAGCGCGGTGACTCTCACCTGGGCGGAAGATAGGAAGCCCAGTTTGGGCAGCGGCCGCCTAGTGCGCGGGTCTAGGATCCCAGTCCTCTTTCGGTTTTTATGCGAGCTCGCAGTGTTTTTACGCCTCGTTGGGATCCCGACTTTAGACCATTCCGCTGACCCTGTTTTAGGATACCCAGGCGGGGGATCCTGGTTTTTCAGTTTTTCGTACGAGCTCGTCCGCCCGTACTAGTCGGGCAGTTTTCTAGAGCGACTTTTCTAGGGAGTCTCTCTCACCCGTCTCAGTGGCGTAGTTGGGGAGTAGACCTATCCCTCTATTGGACCGTCCTTCCAACTAGAGGGCGAGACGGAAGAGCTATTTGTAGGCTTCTTCACCGCTTGAGTTTTCTTTCGCCAAACAGACTTGGCGATTCTACATCCAGATCATCCATATCTACATCTACAACATCTGGAGCTATATCTGAAACATTGAAGTTAGAATTTGAGAAGTTATGATCAAAAGACCATTCTCTCTACCCAAGAATTTAAATAAATTAATAGATCTCTACAATCTCAAATTTTCCATTTTTCACTCGCCAACTTGATCTCTAAGGAAATTGATATATACATTCACACTCATACACTCATGATTACGCAATTGCTATATAAATATGACATATGGGAAATGCCGGGTTCTGGGGGAAAACATTAGAAACGCACTACAAACAAACCCTTTTTACTTACGCAAGTAGATGTAGATTTTATTTATACCACCTTTCTACTTGCCTGCTTTTGTACATATTAAATGTCAAGTTATTCTTAAAAATTTTAAGGAGGTACCAGCAATGGCTGACGCCTCTTCTTTCCTATTGTGTGTGTGGCAGGCAAACAGCCTGCAGTTCAGTAACCGCTCAGTAGCTACATGCTTCTAGGAGACAGAGTATATACGAGACGGTATGAATTCCTTGTCTCAGTTTTTGTTCAGATAATGATGTAAATGCTATCTCTTTTGTATCACACTTTGGGATATATGTTGTAATGGAAGATCCTTGTATACATTGTAAACTGATATGAATATTAATAAAAAGAATTTTGGTGTCAATTGTATCTCTTTTACTTGTGGTTATGTTGTGAATATGAATGTCATGTGAATAATTAGCCACGCGAAAAAAATTTTCCCTGTAATTGTGCGACTTGTGCGATGAAACGTGAATGAAGTATTGTGAAATGCGCGTAAACGGGTACCCGGATCCTGAGGGGTTCACATTAATGTCATACAAGTTTAATCAATGCCAAGATACGTACTTGCTCTTACAGCAGACTCCAGGTCAAGAAAAGATGCCACCTGCACACTCCTAGATAGGTCAATGTCAGAAAGTAGCTTCCCTGTCCACTCCTCCAAAGCATATCTTCGCTGCAACCACACTAACAGTGTTGAGACGATTAACAATCTAGGATGGTCATTTTTCCAGGAGAATGTAACCATAATCTTCATAAATATGTTTCTTAACAAGACAGATTAAGGATTAAAAAAACTTTCCAAATGCAGTAGTTTAGACTAAATTTTAATCAGGGCCCACAACAATCCATATTAGGCGCATAACATTGTTGAAGCACCAGATAAACATGGAGTAATTTACTAAAATTGGGAAAAGGCTCCATAATATTTAGGCCGGAAGGAGCTCATCAAAATTCTAGCTCTGGCTCTCTATACAGTGGACTAAAACAGGCAGAATGCATAAAATAGGAGCATGAAACACGATATATTTTTTTGAGAAGATAATGGTGAACATCATAGGCAAGTGTGCACCTGTAATATATATTATTTAGGAACTTATATGCACTCGGATCATGGGCCGGAAGGAGCTCATCACAATTCTAGATCTGGCTCTCTATACAGTGGACTAAAACAGGCAGATTGCATAAAATAGGAGCATGAAACACGATATATTTTTTTGAGAAGATAATGGTGAACATCCTAGGCAGGTGTGCACCTGTGATATATATTATTCAGGAACTTATATGCACTCGGATCATACGTTATTTTGCTAGGACTCAAACGATGGCCAATGCCCAGATAGCATTTTCCGTTTTGAGCGCTCCTAGCTGCATGAGGGTTTTCGGGAAAAGGCTGCAACATGTTGGCAAGAGCAGGAGGTGATAAGTCAGCATCAAGGAGGATGACGGAGAAAGTAAGAACTAGGGGTGTACACGGATCGGATAAAATCCGTAATCCGATGCTATAGGCTTGGATTGGTTTGGTTTTATCATTCTAATCGATGGGATAGGATTGGAAATTTTGAAATCTATTAAGTATGGATCGGATCGAATCTTTACCATAATTCGACCCGATCTGATTCGTTAATCCGTTAACACACACATGCATGTAGATACATACATAGGTACGTGCGTACACACGTACATACATACATACATACATACATACATACATACATACATACTTATCTATGTGCACCTATTTCAAATTCCCTGTAAGGACGTAATCAATGTCATTCATGTCATTTTTTCCATATCAATCTTGGATACAAGTCCTCTTGATATCATCATTTCTTCTCTCTTGAAAGGCGTTAAATCTCCCAAAAGTACCACTATACTTGTAAAATTATAATCCATGTTCAGCCATTCCCCTCCCATATCCCTATCTCTCATTTCTGTATTGACGCCAATATTCCTCCCAATTCCCTCTCAACCCATTTCAATAGTGCCTCCCTCCTGCGTAATGTTATTCCCCTCGAACACAATGCCATCGTACCTTCCTCACGATGTCGCCACCCATCTTAAACAACATAATCCCCTCCCACATGATACCATTTGGCCTCCGTATGCTGTCACTCTTCTGGTCTTTGTTAAAAAAATAGATTTGAGATAGTTGCCTAGTAAATTTGTTAGATACGTTTGACCCTTTTGCTTCTTATCTTGTACTTGCTCTATCTTGCAACCTTATTTTAGGGATAAAATTGAATCAATTACATAATCGAATGTATCACACCCATCTAAGAAGAAATAAGCATTATTTCAATTCGTTTTATTTTTATTTTGATATATATTTTTTACTCAAATATTTCATAAAATTTGCATATTTTGACTATAGATATAATCTTACAAATAAATTACATTTCAAGTCCAACTTAAATGAGAGGCATGGGGCCTAACTGGTGGGCTATGTTTCAAGTTATTTTTGTCTTGCATACTCAATTGAGTATGAATGTTCAATGATTCTCATTTTTTAATGATATATCACACAACCTTGAAGGATGTTATTGCGAGTGGTTGGGCTTTCACATAGCTTAATGGTCTAAGTTAATCATGAACTTCATCAATATCCAATCATAGAGATCACATTTTTTATTTATCTAATTTGTACTTGTATCCTTATTTGATAACTTGCATTGTTCTTATTTGAATCATTTGCTGGAAATTAATTGAAAAAAATAAATTAATGCATTATTTATTGTTTGGAGCATGCGTCACTTATGTAATAGGTGGGTAAATGGATCACTCCAAGATCCATTTACCCCATCTATGTGTTTAGTCTCTCATCTGCCAGTGGTGGGACTTGAAGGCTCTGTGGAGGCTATATAAGGAGCCCCAGACCTCCTGTATCCACTGAGAAAGTTGAATGCAACATATGGCCCTTTGAAGCCTTCTCCCGTGGTTTCATCCCGCTCCATAGGAAGTAGGGTTCCACGTAAAAATCACGGTGTCCTTAAACTTCTTCATCTTTCTCTGATTTGCTTCCGCATGTTTATTTTTCAACATGGTATCAAAGCAGGTCGATTCTCGAGATTTTCATTATGTTCTTTATTTTGTTCGAGATTCGAGATTCAATTATAGGGTTTCCATTGAAACCTTAATTATGTTCTTGAAATTTTATTGAAGATTATTGTTTGTCAAAACCAAGTTCATGTTCTAGGGTTTTCTGAAACCCTAGATTTACTCGTGAAGATCCAGCATCTCCTGGCAGCATCTTCAGCCGCAGATCGCATCTTCTCCAGCATCACGGTGCCACGATCCTTCACGCAAATCTAGGTTTCCGCCTCCAGGATGTAGCAGCGAAGCGGTGAAGCACCGCTCTTGTGCGAGTTATTGCCCAGGCCATCAAGTGCATCAGGCATCACCGAAAGCATCTTCTCCTGGGAAACTTCTCCATGCGCCACTTCAATCACGTACGACGCTTACACAAAACATCTTGCACGAAGGCAAGCCATCTGCAGCTCTCTCCTCAACGCCCTGTCGTTCCTCAACACCGATCTCGCGCAGGCAATTCAGGTCCTCCCTCGCATAGACAATCCTTCTCCTCGCATACTCGCGCGGAGCCCCAGCCCTCGCGCAGGTCATTCCCTAGGCGGTGGTATCCTCGAGCGGAAGCTCCATCTCCAGCAACGCCCTCGACGCAGGCGGCGCAGGAGGTCATGTGCACATCTGAAAACTGAAGACTCGGAACCATGATTGTCGAGTCTAAACAACTGTAGAGTCATGTATTGTGGATTAAGTTTCTTTCTGTTTGTCCAAGCTGAGCATTGCATGCTCCAGCTTGAGGGGGAGTGTTAAAGTATTTGGCGCATGCATCACTTATGTAATAGGAGGGTAAATGGATCCCTCCAGGATCCATTTACCCCATCCATGTGTTTAGTCCCACATCTACCGGTGATGGGACTTGGAGGCTCTTTAGAGGCTATATAAGGAGCCCCAGGCCCCTAGACCTCCTCTATCCAGGCCTTATCCCGTGGTTTCATCCCGCTCCTTAGGGAGTAGGGTTCCACGTAAAAATCTCGGTGTCCTTAAATTTCTTTATCTTTTCTTTGATTTGCTTCCGCATGCTTATTTTCCAACATTTATTAAAAAAACTTAAATTTCAAATACAATATATAAACATTTACTTTAATTGCTTGGTCTTCTTTTTATAATGGATTAAGGAAATTCTTTAACTTTTATTTGATTGTGTGGTTTTTCATTTCTTTTCTTTGCATCTCTATTTATATTATCAATTTTTAAGTCATTATTCGAATTTCCGAGGGCTAGTGTGTTGTAAAGTATAAATATATGAGAGTAGACTATTGAGCGGGAAAATGTAAGTGTAAAAATACGAACCAATCCATAATCTGATGGATTGGATCGGATTGGATTTAGATATTTAGCGGATTGTATTGGATTCGAAAAAACAAAATCCGTTAAGGTTGGATTGGGCATGGATTAAGCTAAAATCCGATATCCATGTGCGCCCCTACTTAGAACCATGCACATCATATTGATTCAGTTCAAGAGAGTCTCCTGAGCTCAGAAGCCAATGAAGAGATTTAGCACGAGCAGAGGTCATATGTCTCGACCATGTAGAAAATTCTAGGGAGTTGCAGAAAGATGAGAAGGCAACAGGATACGATCAAATCATATTCTTTTAGAAGAGGACAAGAAGAGGGAGATTGAGTGGAAACATCACTCAGGGCAGACGTGTCTCCAAGAGGAAGAAGCGAACACAAACTTCTTCCATGTTGTGGCTAGTGGACGTAGAAGGCGCAATCCGATTCATTCGATTTAGGCGAATCGATGGAGTTAGTAGGTGATCATCTTACTGGTGACGTAAGTAGGCATGTACCTAGCAGTGGTGCCAGAAGGGTGAGACAAGATGTGCCACGACTAAATGACATGCAATCTGAGTTGTTGAGATATTTCTTGCTTTCAGAGGTCAAGCAAGAAACTTTGATTTGAATGTAGATGGCTCTTCATGCCTGGATGGTTTTTTGATCTTTTTTATGGAGTTTTGGGACCGAGTACAACAGGAGACTTTGGAAATGTTGGAGGAGCTACTTTAGATAAACAGTGGATTCGTATAGTTGAACTGGTCTTTGTTCCTTCTGCTTAAGAAAGATGCGGTGCGGCATCTAGAGGACATGCGTCCTATTGGAGGGAAATTCCTAAGTAACGTCCCTACAAATAATTTTTCTTCGAATAAGCCACCAAAATTTTTTTTTCTCTGTATAGTGTAGCGATATCGCATATATTGTATGCGCTATAGAATAGCGCAGCTATTCTATGCGTTTTCTCTAGGTAACGCAGAGAAATCCTGCGATATGCAGGTAGCGCATACATTTCCTGCGATATACCCTTAAGAAGAAATAAATTACAGAGAGCGAACGAAGGGTTACTTACGCAACCCTCGTTCGCTCTCTGTCTTCTGTCTGTGCCTGAGCCGCGAAGCCGCGAACATCTCCGCCGAGCATCTCCTTCTCCGCCCCGAGCATCTCCTTCTCCGCCGCGGTTGCCACAAGCCGCGAAGAACCGTCCCCGCACCTCCGCCCAGGCGTCCCCGTACCTCCGCCCAGGCGTCCCCGCGACCTCCGCCCAGCTTCTTCCCGTCCGCTGCCTCCACTGCTTGCGAGGGTAACGGTTTTCACACTTTTTTGTTAGGTTTCTTTATCTCTTATGCCTCCCCACGACATTGTGATTTTGTATGACCTAAGACCATGTGATTATAATATATAGGATGTCAATGGATTCCATATTTTGCGTGTTTGAGTTGAAGAGTCATAATGAAGACTCTTGTTCTACTGTCAAACGAAGTCTGCGATTGAGAAAATCCATGTCGTATGACGAGTTATTGGATTTGGTTTGTAAGAAGTTTTCATTGGATAGGAACACATACAATGTGAAGATATTGCAGTGTATTGGAAATGGTTCAGTGATGACGTCCATTGCAGATGATGATGATGTAGACAATATTTTTCTTTACGCTGAGACTTATGCAAAGTCGTCTCCCGTAGAGATAGTTGTAGAAACATCTTTGATTGAACTTGGAACCGAGCAGCACGCCTTTGAACGTCACAGTGTGCCCACATTTGCAGATCTATCTAACGACGAGGTACCTATTATGGATCACAATGACGAGCGAACATTTATTGGCGAGTCTCTGATGAGGGAAGTGCATCGCGTTCTGAATGATTGTCCTCCAGAGGTCACTGATGATGAGATAGAGAATGAAACCGATGAAGCTGAAGATGTCGGCCAGGATGTAACAAATGATTCCGAAATTGTCTCTTCAATACCCTTCTTCAATGTTTTAGGCGGTGACGGCCTTGCAAATTTCGAAGACAATTTTCGAAAGGAAAGTGCCATTGACAGCATTAGTGATGAACTACGAAAGGGTCGCACTTTCAAAACAAAAGATGACCTTGTTTTTTGTGTGAAAAGGTACCACATTTTCTCCCATTACAACTTCAATATTAAGGAATCGACCACGTTGGTTTGGTCCATCTCGTGCGCGATGGATTCTAATGGGTGCAAGTGGTTTTTACGTGGTCATTACCGTAGATTCGATGGGATGTGGGTAATATCCAAGCTTGGTGATCCACATTCATGTATCAATCCATCCATTGGTCAAGATCATCCCCAACTTGACTGCAATTTCATGGCACGAGAAGTTCTTGATTTTGTGAAGGATAGCCCAATTGTTTCGGTTTCAACTCTGAGGACCCATATCTACAAGGTGTACAAGTACTTGGTTACAAAGAAAAGGGTGTGGGATGCGAGACGAAAGGCGGAGGAATCCATGGGTGATAGGGATACATGGGTGCCTATGTCGTATCCTGAATTGAGACCGGACAAGAAATTAAAGCGGAGTAAAGGGAGACCTAAGTCCACGAGAATCCATAATGAGATGGATATTAGAGTAGCGATGCAAAAAAATACATGTGGTTTATGTGGGACTTTGGGACATAGCAAGCGCACGTGTCCAAGGAAAAATTCAGGAGCGTCTTCATCAACAACAGGACATACAGCATCTCGAAACAAAAATAGATGTGGAACATGTGGTCAGGAAGGGCATAATAAGAGAAAATGTAACGGCCATAGTAAGTTTTATATGTAACTCTTAAGAAATTTGTAACGTTTAATGCTTCTTCTATTTTTGATATTTTTTCCTGTTAACAATGTAACTTATTTGTGATATATTTGTGTGTTGTAGATGGATCCAGGCCCGATTGACGCTTCTGTACTGACACTACAGCACCAACATCGCTCACGCCGAGTTTGGGAGGGCGATGTAAGTTACGAATTACTATTTATTTCTAAGATGGTTATTATGATTGTATCACATCATATCATAATTACAGGTTTCATCATGGCTACGTTGTCGGCGAAGGGAGAAGCAGGTACGACATATACCACTGGATGAGCGGATCCGCCCATTTGTTGTGCAGGCAGGTTTTGGTGGAGTTACTGAGTTGGAGTTCATAGCCCTGGACTGGCATCTTATTACTGCTTTGGTGGAGCGATGGAGGCCGGAAACGCATACATTTCATATGGCCAACGGGGAGATGTCGATTACTCTTCAGGATGTAGCTGTGTTGATGGGATTGAGAGTAGATGGCATGGCGGTGACCGGTGCCACATCGACTGTAGGGAAATGGGCTGATGTTTGCGAACAGTTACTTGGTGTTCGCCCTTTGGAGAACGAGATCCAAGGCTCGAGAGTGCTAGCAAGTTGGTTGTATCAGTCATTTGCACATGTGCCAGACAATGCAGATGAAGTGACATTGATACGTCATGCCAGGGTGTATATCCTGCAGCTCCTTGGAGGTGTCTTATTCACGGACAAGAGCGGATCGTTGATATCGATTATTACATTACCACTTTTATCCGATCTTGATGTTACTGGTACTTTCAGCTGGGGATCTGCCACTTTGGCTTATTTGTACAGGCATCTTTGTTACGCTGCAGACATGGGAACTGAGGAGATAGGAGGTTCTGTTATCCTCTTACAGCTTTGGGCGTGGGAGCACTTTCCCCATATAGCCCCTGTCATTAGATTGATGCCCCAATGGCACGGGCGACCATTAGGTGTTCGGTGGAGGGCGGACTTTGAGAATAGACGGCAACCAACACACGTTGTTCGCCCATATCGTGATGCATTTGATATGCAATCGCCCGACCAGGTATAAATTTTTTTTGGAAATTTAATTCTTTTCAATTATCCATGGAGTAATGTAATTCTGGTATGTGCAGGTTTTGTGGATGCCATATGGGAGCGACATCTTGGAAGGGCTTCCAGATTATTGCCTCGATGGTCAGCATGTTTGGACGTCACGTGTACCACTTATTTACTTCCACGTGGTCGAATACTACTTTCCGGACCGTGTCGTACGCCAATTCGGTGGATGCCAGAGTATTCCAGCTCCCTGCGACACTAACGAGGTGCTACATGCGATCGATCTACGGGGTAAGGTGGATGTGGATTGGAGAGAGAAGCATGTTGACCACATCAATGCTTGGATGTCTCGACACGATAGAGTCCTCCACATAGACCGATCAATTGGGGTTAGCACAACTCCGGATTACATGGGTTGGTATCTCCGCATCACCAGAAGATACGTGGGGAGATTAGGTGCAATCCTAGCCTACAATGTAAGTATACATAACGCAAATATATTTCGCTTACTTGTTATTATTTAAATAACATGTATTCCAATTTTTCAGATGCAAAGATGGGATCTTGTTATGAATTTAGGAGGAAGAGATCCTGGCCACTACCAGTATAGAGACATAGCACAAGAGACCAAGGCCGAGATGGAGCGTTCATTAGCAACTCAATTTGCAGATGCTATGATCTTGAACGAGGAGTACACGCAGCAAGAGGACATCCAAGATAGAGGAAGAGGACGTGGAAGAGGTAGAGGTCGGGCAAGGGCACAACAACATGCTCATGGACGAGGTCGGGCAAGGGCTAGGGCACAACAACAAGATTTTGCACATGGCGACAACTTGGAGGAGGGACACCAAGATATGGATGACATTCCCGACTTTGTTTTAGAGACACAGTTTGTCACACCGCCTGTTGAACCACGAACCGGTGAGATGTCAACTCCACAAGCTCCTGCAAGGAACATTCGAGGTGAAGAAGCTCAACATGCGTATGCTACATTGACACCGCCACCTGCGCCCACCTTTGAAGAGGAAGAAGCCATTGAAAGTTCTCAACAACAAGATCTAGATCTCAGATTTGGAAGGACTGCATACCAAAGGAGGAGGAAGAGATAGATATGTAATGTAAACAATGTAGTCTTACTTTTTTGTATTGTACCCCTCATGTACTCATTTTGGAAGCAATGAAGACTATTTATGGACGTCTATTCAAACATTCTTCAAATTTTGTACATATCTTATGGATGAAGAAGTACAAGCATTACAATTGTTGGTGTTGTTATGTTCTGTCCAAGCTTGTTCCTGACTTTATTTTTTTGCCGCATAGCAGAGTATATCGCAGCATTTCTATGCGCTATAGGTTGCTTTCCTTTATTTTTTGGGCCGGTAGCAGAGTATATCGCAGCTATTGTCTGCGATATAGACAGAAAACGCATACAAAGTATGCGCTAACGTAAAGCGCATAGATTAAATGCGTCTTCCTATATCGCACAGATTGTCTGCGATATGCGTACACTATTCGAAGAAAAAAAATTTTTTTGGGCTTAGTTTGGAGACTAATGTTTTCCAACTACGCCTCTTAGGAATTTTTCTCCGTCCTATTGCTTTATCAAATGCTATTTTCATTGTGGCAAAAATGTTGGACAACTAGTTGTGAGAGGTACGTGACTCTATCATTGACCATGCTCAGATGGCCTTCATCCCTGATCGTCACATGACAGATGTAGTTGTTTTGGCATCGGAGATTGTTGCAGAGTGGCGAAGGAAGAAGATAAAGAGGTTCTTATGGAAGGTGGATTTTTTGAAGGCACATGATTGCGATGACTAGAGATTCATTTAGACGTCCCTACACCATAGAGACTTCCCAAGTGAGTGGATTAACTGGATGAAAAGATTTGTGATGATATCTTTCTACAGAATTTTGGTGAATGGCAGACATGAAGGTATCTCTTTTAGGTACAACAAGGGATTGGACATGATTGCCCTTTAGCATTGTTGCTCTTTGTTGTGGTTACATGTGTTCTGGCTAGAATGGTGGTGAAGACAAGGAGGGATGTTTCCTTACAGGTTTATGTTCGAGGAGATTCCTATTCCTACTCTCAAGTATGTTGATGATACTATCATTTTTGTGAAGGGAGAGGTTGTATCTGCAGAAGAGATGGTTATTGTTCATGAACCATTTGGGTTGATCTCTAGCCTAAAGATTAATCATATCGCCTGCTCTTGTTCCTTTTGTGATAGACAAGGAGGAGATGGCATTTTGTAAGGCTGCCTTGCAGACATATTTTTCTCATGGAGGGTCCTCCTTATTCTTTACCTTGGGGTGCCATTGGTGTGAGGCACGCTACAGTAGTCTGACTAGTTACCTGTTATCGAGAGGATGGAGAAAAGGTTGGTGAGTTGGCATATGATCTGTCTCTCAAGAGATAGATGCCAAGTGTTGTTGAAGGAGGTCCTCTCGGATATCCCAGCTCTCTTCCTATCTACGCGCATGTTGCGTGTTGGATTGAAAGGGAAGTTGGAGGTGCTTATGAGACGTTTCTTCTGGACCGGGTCTGAAGATTTGTAGCAGATGCCTTTGGTGGAGTGGAAGATCCTGATACGTAGAGAGGAGGATGGTGAGCTGAGGATATAAATCTTGGAGGCAATGGATAATGCTATGTAGATGAAATGGGTGACCCGAATCTGGTGTGGTGGGTCCGGTGTAGGACGTTATGCTCGATTTATGGTGCTTCTATGGATCCCTCTTCACATGTTGTTATTGACTATGTGCCTTACAACTTCTTGAGGGAGATTTGGTCAATACTCCCACATGTGATTCCTCCACGAGGCCTATTTTAGGTGATGGCTATAGATTATATTTTTGTTCAGATGATTGGACAGGGCAGGGGACATTGTGTGCTCGTTTCTCTCGCTTTTTCACGTTGCCAGTTAATGCAGGTTGTTTTGTGAGGGACCACTTGGAAGGAGGCAGCCGGCAGTTGGCTCCCACTCCTCCGTACTGAGTTATCGTATCAACGGTTTACGGAACTTTTGCATCTTTTGGAGATACTGATAGTCTGCGAGAGATTTTCTGATACCATGGATCATTGGCCCTGGGTTGTTGGACGTTTCACGGTGAAGAAGGCCTAGAAGGCCTTCTACTTGATGACGGTCTTGGATCTAACGAGCACATCTGACCAGTTCAGAGACATGGAGATAGAAGATCCCATTGCAGCTTTGAATTTTTCATTTGAATGCTGAGAACGATTCACCTAATGACTAGAGAGCGAAGAGCCAAGTTTTTCAGTGAGACTGGTGGCGCATGTCAGCATTATTTAGTAGCTCAGGAGGATATTAAGCATCTATTATTTGGTTGCTCTGTTGCAAGGAAGGTTTGGGAAGCTTCGCTTGTTAAGTTGATTTTAACCTCAGAAAAGGCTGGTTTCTGGGATTCTCTGCATGAAATGGGACATGGGAGCAACCCCACCAAGGTTCAGGTGGCTTCTACCTTATGGTCTTGTGGCTTACGTGGAATGGATCTATATTCCAGGGACAGGGAGAAAGAATGTACATGGAGAATGTTATCGAGCATGAAAAAAACCTAAGGATCTTCTGGTATTTGTAACTATTTTTTGCAAAACATGAATATATAGAAGTTTACGAGTGGGCCTCTCCTCGAAGTCGCTCCCTTTTTCCTCGAAAAAAATTGCCCACCACAAACGATGGCAACATTCTTAACTAGACATAACGCCCGTAAAAAAGCAAAAAGTCACGTTCTTCCCCTCATAGACATGTACGCTATGCCCGAAAATTCTTCCAGAAGTCCTCAGCTCAAGATGCAACAACTTAATCCACCTCTACTTTCCTCCAAATCTCATGAGAATAATGATACAAGAAAAGAGAAGAAAAACATCCTTTTACTCAAACTGACGAAAGGACAAAACAAGACAACCGCCCTTCGATAGACATGAGGACTTCCAACTAGCCAGTCCGCTCTCCAACTTCTCAATTAGAGGGGACCCATTGTGCACAACCAAGTCTATCACATGTAAGAGGGAGGCCCAAGTATGTGATAAGAAAGGTAGTCCTAGGAGATCTACTAATCATGTTGTGTGCATCTGCATTCTCCTGAGAGAGTCCAAATCGAATGAAAGTTGATTTACCTCCTAAGTTTCAGACGGGACATGGATCCGAAAATGTCTAAAATTCCCGACATTCCTTGCTTCGCGTATCCCCCCTCGATAAAAGAATTGTATCATTAGCTATTGAAGGAGAGGAATGGAGATATCCTTGCAGCTTTATCCAGAGACAAAATGTCTACTGACCGCTCTTTTAGCCAAAATAGCAAGCGAGTTTGCCACTATCACGTAAAGGAGCAAGGCAAGAGGGTATCCCTATCATATTCCTCTTTATGGTTGATACAAGGATCCTCCGGTCTCCTATTCACCAAAATCGTGTAAGAAAACATGTTGGAAAATAGAATCGTGCATGTCTCATAGAGAACCAAGAGCTCTCTTATATAGGAGAAAAGCCCTGGGTAAATTACATAGAGGTACATTAGAAATATAGAAATGGGAAACAAATACAATGAGATACAAATATCTCAAAACTCCCCCTTAAGCTGGAGCATATATGTCTATCATGCTCAGCTTGGAACAACACCTCTGAAATGGACCTCTAGCAAGTGCTTTGGTGAATATATCAGCAATCTGATCTCCTGTAGCAACATGGAGGTGGATATGAGTCCTTTCTGGATCATGTCTCAGGTATAGTGGCAATCCACCTCTATATGCTTGGTATGTTCATGGAATGCAGGATTATTAGCAATAAAAAGCATTGTTTGATTATCACATAGAAGATGTGCATGGGAAGAGGTACCTCAACTGTAAGATCAGTCAAAAACGATTTCACCCACATCATCTCAGTGCCCCCCTGAGCCATAGCTCTATACTCAGACTCTGCGATGGACCTAGCAACAATTGTTTGTTTCTTTCTTTTCCATGACATGAGTGAGCTCCCAACAAAAGCTGCAAAGCCAGATGTAGACTTCCTGTCTCTATGACATCCTGCATAATCTGCATCTGCACAAGCTGTCACCTCAAGAGATATACATATGTTGAATATAAGGCCAGTACATGGTGAAGTCTTCAAATATCTCAAAATCACATAGACAACATCCATATGTACCTTCCTGAGCTGCTCCATAAACTGGCTCACTTTGCTCACAGCAAAGGAAATATCTGGCATGGTGATAGTAGCATAAAGGAGCTTCCCAACAAGCTCCGTGTATCTCCTCTTATCTACCTCCTCAGTGTCACCGTCATATAATCTCATGCTTGGTACCATAGGGGTAGTAGCAGGCTTGCACCCTGTCATACCTGTCTCAAGAATATGATCAGTCACAAACTTGCCCTGGGTCATCAGAAGACGATGCTAGTTCCCGACGAACTCTAACCCAAGGAAGTAACGTAGATTGCCAAGATCCTTAGTCATAGACTGCTGACCTAGGAACTCCTTAGCAGCCGGAATACCATGCTCATCAAGGCCTTAAATGTCGGTTTCGGTCACCATTTCGGTACCGACCAAAACAGAATTTCGGTGGAATTTCGGTGGAATTTCGACCGAAATTTCGGTCATTTCGGTCATTTTTTGTACTGGGACCCCCATATTTCGGTCATTTCGGTCATTTCGGTCGAATTTCGATTTCGACTGGATATCGATATTCGACAGAAATTCGACTGAATGTTGCTGAAATTTGAGGCCATGCTCATCATCACCCGTGACAATAATATGAACAACACACACAAGAATAGCACCCGTACTTCTTTGTGTCCTCTGAACAAATAGTGAATGATCCGCAGTGGACCGCACAAATCCGGGTGCTCTATCAACTCTAAGAGTTTCTGATACCAAGCTCTCGGACTCTGTTTAAGGCTGTAAATTACCTTGTGGAGCCTGTACACCTTCTGAGACTCCCCCTCAGCAACAAAACATGGTGGTTGTTGCATGTAAACCTCCTCCTGTAGATCACAATATAGAAACGCATTCTTCACATCAAGTTGGCAGAGAGGCCAGTCTCGAATAGCAGCAACCGAGAGAAGAATACGTAATGTCGAATGTCTAGCCATCAATGAGAAGGTATCCTTGTAGTCCACCCAATATGTCTGGGTGAACACTCGCACAACAAGCATTGCCTTGTAGCGATCTACACTGCCATCTGCACGTTGCTTCACCGTAAACATCCATTTACACCCCACAACAGAGGCACCTGACGGAGCAGAAAGATAGCAACAATGCTCCAAGTACCACGAGACTGCAAAGCTGTCATCTCTTCCTCCATGGCAAGTCATTGGTTATTGTCTTGTATTGCCTCCATGCATGTTCGTGGGATAGTGACAGCAAAGAGTCCAACTACAAACCTCATATACTCGTCAGAAAGATGATTCAAGGAAACATGTGCAGCTAAGGGATAAGTGGCACATGATGTGGTTTCCTCAAGGCAATAGGTACATCAAGGTCATTTGCCTCTATGTTCTTTGATATCAACTCCTCTTGTAAAGTGCCCTGTGGTACATGCATTCACAAGTGCCATCAGTAGAACCAATGCTTTCAGTACATACTTGAGGTGTGCTGGATGATGAGTAAGCCGCATGAGCAGAAGAACGAACAGGGGGCCTACGAATATAAAATTGTGCTAAAAACTGTGTCAGGGTAGACGGTGGTGGAGGTAGTGGTGAAGGAGATGACCGTGGCTCAACCTGAGGAGGTGGTGATGGAAGTAAAGGAGGTGGTGGAACAAAAACATCTTCACCATAGTCAGAGCTAGACAACCTCACCTGTAAGAGAAATATATAATAGACTAAAAAATGTGACATCAACACTCACATAATACTTCCTCTGTACAGAGTCAAAATATCTATACCCTTTTTGGGTACGAGAGTAACCAACGAACAAACATTTGATAGCTCTTGGAGAGATCTTATCACGAGTAAAATTGTGGACAATGACCACATACCCAAAAATCCTGGGAGTAAGGGAGAAGAGATCCTTCTTGGGAAACGCAATCGAGAAAGGAACCTTTTCTCCAAGAACCTTGGATGGCATGTGGTTCAATAAGTAGCATGCTGTGAGAACTGCATCCCCCCAGAACGAATGACGAGCTCAACTCTGCATCAAAATGGTCCTCGTGAGATCAAGAAGATGATGGTGTTTGCGTCCAACAACACCATTCTGTTGTGATGTGTACACACAAGAAGTTTGATGAACAATACCAAGAGATCTGAGGAATTCAGGTAGTTGTAATGTGGAAAATTCAAAGGCATTGTCAGTGCGAATAAACTTGACACGAGCAGAAAAGATTCTCTTTATTTCAATAAGAAAAGATTTAATGACCAAAACAGCATCAGACTTGTTCTTTAACAAGAAAACCCACGAAAGCCTTGAAAAATCATCTACAGCAACTAGATAGAACCTGTGCCCCTGATGATCGGGAACACGACTAGGATCCCAAATATCAAAGTGAAACAACTCAAACGACTGATGATTGTGACAACTTAGGCTACTAGGAAAGGAGGAGCGATGATGCTTCCCAAGCTGACATGCCTCACACTCTAGGTAGTACGAGTAGATATCTGAGGAAGGACATGACATAGCTTTTGCAGAGGAAGATGCCCAAAGCGAATGTGCACAAGAACGGAGAGACCGACCCAACGGGAGTAGTAGCAGCACCAGCAAAAGGAGGCTGGAGCGGTCTGTAAAGTCCTCTCTGCTCACGGTTACATCCAATCACCATGCTCGTGAGTATATCCTGAAAAACAAGAGAAGAGGGGCCAAATATGGCACGGCAATGTAAATCTTTTGTAATCTGATTAATAGACAAAAGATTCATCTGGGATGCTGGAGCATGTAATACATTCTGCAGACACATCGACGGTGCTAGGACAATTTCCCCGTGATAAACAGTGGGTAAATGAACCCCATTTGCAATAATCATTGATCTACCAAGAGAGATAGATCTGTAAGAGCTAAATTGTGCTCAATGATAAAATGCACCGGAGTCTATGATCCAATCAATCAAATTTGAACTACTACAATTGGTAAGTGCATAAGCAATACCTGACAAACTTGTAGACGCTCTGGCAGCAGCTGCAACGTCTAAAGGTCCTGCAGCTAGGGTGGTCGGTGTAGTCATCATCTCTCTCAATCTAGAGACAATATCATTGAGCCTAGCATCATGAGCGGAAGCTAGAGTAGTCTCTATCTGCTCATTAACACGGGCAGACGCAGGATACCCATGGCATGTCTCCTCTGAATGATCTGGACGGTGGCAGTGTGAGCATTAGCAACGCTGACGTCCTCCTCGACCACGGGATCCTCGCCCTGAAACTGTGAAGTACACCTTTTATCGCAAGAAGCCGCCATCGCAGAGGAAGTTTGGGCCATGGTAGTTAGGGATGAGCATTGGGCTGGGCCGGCCCAGCCCAGCCCGAAGCCCAGCCCAAAAAGCCCGGCCCGGCCCAAGCCCAAATGAACATTAGGTCGGGCTTGGACCCAACTTTTAGGCCCAAAAATTTTTTGGGCCGGGCTCGGGCTTGGCTCGGCCCAGCCCGAAGAGGGCCTGAATCCTTCCCATATCCTACACGCCTGGAAACATGCATTCTTTGTTCACGTATCTTGTCTTCAGACAATGTTTATAAATCAAGAAAGTAAGGTGTGGGACATATGAGTTGATGATCATAGTATTTCAATTCGAAATTATCCTTAATTAGTCTATGGTTTAGATTCTGCCGGTTATTCTTGAATTTGTTAGTGTTTATTTTTTTCCATCAGAATATTTTCTATTATCGAACCTTTACCCAATATGGGCATTATGCCCATTTTTTAACATGCAGTGCCTGGTGCACTTGTTATTGTTAACTGTGTAAGTTTGGTTCACTCTTTCAATTTATGTAATGAGAGACGTCTATGGTATCTAACATTAAGTGCACTTGTATAAAATGAGAAATCATCTCCGGTAGAATTGAGTTTTAGTTGTTTCGCAATTATTATGGCATATGTTTTAAACAATTTTGGCTCGTCTAACTTGAATTGAGATTAACTTTAAACAAAAACTCAAAGTTAATAATATATAATGGGTGGAGATGGGTCGGCCCGGCCCAAGCCCGACCCATAAGAATTGGGTAAGGCCTGGTCTTGGGCCGAACCAAAGAAAATTTTGCGGGCCTAGGCTCGGCCCAAGGCTTGAAGTTTTTAAATGGGCTTGGGCCTGGGCCCTTCAGGACCCGGCCCAGCCCGGCCCATGCTCATCTCTAACGGTAGTAGATGAAGTAGTAATTCTGCTCAGCCTCTTATAGACCTCCTTCATTGGTGGTATTGCCTCTCCAGTAAGCAGTTGAGTACGTCTTGCATCCTACTCAGAGTCAAGAGATGACAAAAAAACTCCTGTCATAGTGGCATTCTGTTATGCATGTTGCTACTCAGTTCTGGTAGTAATGGGCATAAAGCTATGAAGTCACTCAAACACGCCTCGAAAATACGAGAAGCGGGCATGAAGAGGTCGATCATTCTGCTTCGTCGAGAATATGTCATACTGTAACTGGAGGATCTTGCTCTCATTCTTGGCTTGCCCATATGTGTCAGCTAGGATTTCCCACATAGTTTTGGGTGTGGGATGATTGACGATATCGTTGGTAATCTCCATGGTGAGTGTCCCGGAGAGCCAAATCCGTGCAGACATCATCTTGCTTCCAAGTAGCATTATCCCCAATCTTGTTCATTGGCTCTGAATCAGTCAAAATGTGCTCCTTGTTATGGCACTGCATGAGGGTGCGAAATTGCATGGACCACAGCTTGTAGTTGGTCCCATCCATCTTGATGATGAAAGTTGGGCCCTTGAAGGCATTGGACGACGAAAATATGTCACCCTTGCTCTCCGACATGATAAAAGAAAATAGCCGAAAAATCGGGACAAGAATTGGAAGTAGACTATTCTAAGAGAGTCTACACAATTATATGGAGGAGTAGTACGTGTAGACTCATACAACCATCCTCTTCAAATCTTTGTTGTATGTGAGGGTCGAAAAACGTGATTTAGATGTCTGAAATCACGGATTCCGATCGAAGTCAGATCATTATAGGCTGTTGTCTGAAGCACGACAGCCTGGAGATGACCGCCGAGAGATGCAACAGCTTACGTGCGGTAACTGGGCGACTCCTCGAAGACAGTAGCAGCAGGTCAGCGGCCTAGGGAGGGTTCCGCAGCAGGTGCGGTGGCCCGCATGCGGTGAGGCGGCAACCTAGAGCATGCCGAGCAGCGATGTCCTGAAGCAGTTGTCGAGCGGTGGTAGCCTGGAGCGGTGGAGATGACCCGCAAGGGGTGGCAGGCAGGCGATGACCGGGGGGCAGGTAGGGTTAGTGTTTTGGGGATATGAGAACTCTGGTGTAGGACCGTCGTCCTGATACCATGTAAGAAAATAGAATCGTATGTCTCATAGAGACCCTAGGGTTTTCCTATATATATATATGAGAAAAGCCCTGGGTAAATTACATAAAGGTACATTAGAAATATAGAAATATGAAACAGATACAATAAGATACAAATATCTTAACAAAACGTAACTATACATCGCTTCATCCAAGAAATCCATACGTTTGGGAAACCTTTTCTTATGAAGGTGGAACTAATGAAATTCCATTCAATGCTATCATAAGACTTGGAAAAGTCATTTTTCCAAAGCAAGCCTTTCGTCTACTTCCTCTTCCAATCATAGATTGTATAAGATGAAAGTACCAAGTTATCCACCAACTCGGTCTTAGAATAAATTTTGATTGCTCAGAAGAGATGAGGACACCAACGACGTATCTGAGATGATTGGACAAAATCTTTGCCAATATTAGATAGATCACATTTGACAAAGGAATGGGTGGAATGCCATCTCTGTGTATAATTGAGATTCCTTTCGAGAGAAGGAATTAACGAGCCACCTTCAACAATTCAATACCTCTATTTCCATGCATAAACTCACCAATTACCCTCATCACACCATCTTTGATCACATTCCAAAATCGTTTGTAAAAGGAAATTGGAAACCCATATGGGCCTAACGCCCCATCCTCATTGAGTCTCAATATCACATCGTACAACTCTTGCAGCGATACTCTCTGACCAGCTTGTCACATTGGGCAGGCGAACCCCCAGTGGTACTATGTCCATGCCAGCTCCAATCACTTCTTGTCTCCCATCTCCTAATCCAATGAAAGTAATCTGCAATAGCATTCCTAATCTTACAATCACCTGTTACAGTTTCCCCACGAACCTCACTAGAATGAATATCGTTGTTGTAATAGTCAGTCGACTGTACCAAATAGTCAGTCTGACAATCAAGTGTAGGGGGTCCCCGACTGCATAAGTAATAGTCATCCAATAGACAGACGGACTATTCGTCTGACCGCCTGACTAGTTGGTCGACTATTGACCGAGTGCTGCTTTTTTTTTAATTTTTTTAAATTTTATTTTTTAAATTCTCAAAGATTACATTTTATAGTGGTATGACCACAAATGCCACGGCTCCATATATGTATCTTGTTAATTGGTACTTTTATCTTAATTTCTTGCTATTTGATGGCCATATATGTATATACATATAAGCATATATGCATTAGAAATAATTCCTATATTTAAAATAATTTAAAAAATATGATTATCGATTGTGCTTTATTTAATGATCCCTTGATTGAATATTGAACAGTGTTCAGAAAGTCAGCCCAGGCAGCCGTATATGCGGAGGCAGTCCCCCTACCGCACCGAGTATGCTATACTCGCTCAATATGCGGGTTACGGGGAATATTCGGTCGAGTAATCCACATATGCGGCCGCATATGCGGCCGAATATGTAATAGAGGTAACTTGCACATAACACCATTTACTAAAGAACAAATGGTTGATTTTTTTAATATTTAACTTTACTAATAGAGGTAATATGTTTATCTAAGATCTTTTATGGGATAAATGAATATAGATGTTGGATTTGCATGGAATTTTATAACTGCACAAAATAAATAACATATATTTAATTTAAATGGTTTATTTTTTAAATATTTAACTTTGAGTAGACAAATACACCATTTACTAAAGTACGAAGGTTCATGGTTGTGTTTACTAACAATGTTACACTTCTACAAAAAGGTTACTTTCCAATTTGGACGATGATATCTACCATTTTTTCTATCTTCAATCAATTTACAATATTTTTTTACTCTCTCCACCGTTAACATCTTTATCTTTTGAAAATGGATGACTTTTGGAAATGCTTTGATTGATATCACATTGTACAAAAAAAGTCTTCACTTCATATTTCTTCCATGTTATATTTTTTAAAAATATAAATATCTAATGTTTGAAACTATTATTATATTTTTATTTTTTTAATTAAAATAAAAGAAAAAGCATAATCCGCATATACTTCCGCCTACCCGTTTACTCGCTCCACCAACTGACCGAACGAATACCGCATACCGACTTTTTGAACCTTGATACTGAATACCCGACTTCTAGAACATTGATGGATATTTTTCCGTCTTTTCCTCGAGCTGGCCATACTATCAAAAAAATCGGATTTGTGTCACCCTCTTTAATCCATCGCTGCCTTGATCTTTGTCTCCAAACAATCTCCATTTTTCTATCTTCCCATATTAACTTGGTCTGATTTAAAACACGAACCTCTACCTCTTCGATCGATAATTGCCTTTCATCTTCAATTCGATCCAGAAGGTCCACCTCTTCTTGAGATTCTCATTCTGGCGTGAAGCTTGCTAGTCTCCTTTTTTGTGAAAAAGTTGCAAGTCTCCGTTTTGAAAAACCATTAAACGAGCCCGTAAAGCCCGCGACTTCATGAAGAAATGTTTGGTAGCTGAACCATGTACTTCACATTCCCTCTAAAAAATTGTCACAAATTCCTCAAAGCACTTTCTAGACACCATGATTTCTCAAATCTAAAAACTAGTAAATCGCCTCAATGCCCAATCTCCCTGGCATCCCACAACTACGATATATGATCCGAATGCACCTTAAAAGGGCCCTTACTGACTAGAGTTGAGACCAATACAATAAATCAACCAAGACCATAAATTGATCAAATCATTCACCGCAAAAACCCACTTCCCATGTGCACCAACAATTGTTTGCATCAAGAACTTGTAGTTGCATCGAAGTAACCAACTCAGCTCCCAATTGTAACTTTAGTCCTAGCTAACATGTTTCTCCAAGTAAATTGATGCTATTCACATTTATTGTGGAAAAGGATCTCATGCTTCCACCAATTGTAACATCAATCTTAGTGGAGAGGTCATAAATGCATCAGACCAACTTGCAGAATTTGTCCTCCCAAAGGCTCACAATCCACTTCACAAGTACTATGTTCATCTACCCAGCCTAAGCATCCTCTACAACCCTCCTCCATCAACTTGGTGATAAGACCCAATCCATCACCGTAACACCACTACACCCGAAAAATCTCCTAATCAACCCTCCAATATCTTGAGTATCCATATTGATAGCTCGTGTGTTGATAAGAAGAATGTCAGAATCAATGAAAGCGCAAACTTTATAAGAACCGACTAGCCCCCCACCCCCAACACAATATGTACCTTACCTCTCACCCAAATAATATTCGCTCCATCTTCTCTAATAAAGGTTTCGAATCCTTCTGGCTATGATTGCCTCAAGTTGAAGGAAATCTCAAGTGTCGTAATGGTAGATCTTAACGAGGCAATCCTAAGGCATGCCCCAATCCCATGCAACTCCTCAATCCTCATAAGAGACTAAAAGGTACAAATTCAAATTTCTCATGATTATATGTAAATTGAAGAGGAGAGCGAAAGATATATCGGAGGACCACCACGAGAGAGTGAGAGCGAGAGGTTCGGAAGGACACTAGGAGAGAGCGAGAGAAAGAGAGTCGTAGGGCCACCGCAACAAGAATAGGTTTGCCTCAACCGATTTTGGGAGAGCATTCACATCAGGTCCTCAGAGGGCCACCGTAGAGAGTGCGAGAGGTGAGGAGGGTAAGAGGTCTGACGGTGGTAAAAAGGCAGTTTCCTATATGGAGGCGCTGGCGGGGAAGGATCCTTCAAGAGAGGTAGGAGGGGGCAGAGGAGTGAGGCGGACGCAGAGAGAGGATGTGGCATCTTGGTACTTCCATTGCGGGGTGAAGGATCACCAATCCAGATCATGTGTGGCGAAGGAGTCTCTCTGCTTCCCAAGGTTGTAAAAGTCGTCAGACTGGCCCGACTAGTAGGTCCGACTAGTCTAGTCAGTGGGGTGGCCGACCGAGTACCGACTAGGTACACTAGTTGGCCAATTTTTAACTTGGAGATACCATATTCTTATATGTTTTGCTTTTTTTATAAGCAAACTTATTATAATATACTCAGTGTTTTATTTAAATTCAATTACTTTTTTATTTTATTATGATAGTATAAAAATGTACAAAATCTATGTAAATATATGTATAAAAATGAGTTATATATTTAAAATAATCAGAAAATTCAAAGCCGATTAAAGTCCAACTAAATCCGATTAGTCGTCCGACTGTCGATTAATCCTTATTCAGTGACCCAACCGACTGAGTACCGACTACCGACTTTTGAAGCTTGTTGCTTCCAGTGCGGCATGTCGGGGCATCGGCGTCGTGAATGCCCTAGCAAGATGAAGCTCTCAGGGAAGGCATCGAAGAAGGATGCTCAGGGGTCTATATGAAAACACACGAAAACCCTAGCTCACAATGGCATAGAGAATGGGATCTCTACTCTGGAGTTCATATGGATCACATGAAAACTCTGTGTTGAAATCAAAGATGGTGACCTCTCAAATAACGATCGCACATCTGCAATCGAACCGAAGACTCTAAAACCAATCTGGATGTAGAGTATGAATATGAACTGTAGATTCTGACATGTGGCCTGGAATCTGAACTGGAGACCAGTAAAACTCTACACATACTCCCCCTTTCTCCCATACTGATCAGAAAACAATGACATTGACCAAGTTGGGAGAAGACATGAAGATGGAGAAAACAAACAAAATCACATAAGTCGATCTTTTTTTTCTTTGGCCCTTTTTTTCAAAATATTTTTTTGACTATATATATAAACCCACTCAAATAGTCCGGTGGTAGTGCAGTATGCCTACCACCCAAAAGACCAAGGTTCAAATCCCTCTTTGTAGGGGTTGCGTTAGGTAGTCGACAGCCAGCGTAAAAAATAGTTGAATCTTTCAACATGGATTTGAGCAAGAATCCATGTAACCGACCCTACTTATAGTGGGAGAAGGCTTCACCATATATATCAGTTGTCTCCCCCCTTTTTCTTGTGTACGGTTTTTTGCACGTACCTTTTCAAAAAAAATATTTTTTTAAACTTTGACGCAATCGGCCCAAAAAATGTAGTAGCCCGACATGGGCCTAGAATAAACTTCTTGTTGTCCCTTCTTTCCTCTTCTCTCTTCTTTTTTTATATGGTCCACTTGGGCCCAAAAAACATAGCAGTCTCCCTTCCTCTTTCTTCTCCTTTTTTTTAAACACAAGACCCATTGGGTCGAAAGCAAATAGGAAAAGCCCCCTATTTAGGGTTCCCATCAGGTACCCTTCCTTCAAGTTGAATGTTGTCCTAATGGTGCTTCTTATGCGCAGATGGCGGCACGACTGGAGCCATCGATGGGAACTGCCGCCAAGAGTCGCCAAAGGGGAGATCACCATCCACCTAGAGATGGGCTGAAGATCGGAGGCACGAGGTCGACTCCCGTGGAGGTTGCCATCATGTGCGGTGAAGAGGGAATTCGATGATGACTGAACATGTTCCTTATGTTCGGAACTGGAAGAGGTTGAGGGCGAAGAAGAGGTTCTGGAAGGGCTACAACGCCGCTTGCGATGGGGCTCCGCCTGAAGGAGCACGAGGAGCGACCGGCTTCGTATGGAAGAGTTGTATATCACCTCCATTTTTTCGTTGGATGCCTGATGCATGAACAAGGAGGGGGCTTCATGCACGAGAGGGGATCAAACCAGCCCTCAAGATTGGAGATAAAACAACGTGATAGGCATCTGGAGTTGGTGGAGATGCAGGCTTGTTTCGGGGAGATACCCTCGTAAGATTCCTGATCTAGTAGTCTTCTGGTGACCTGGAGATAGTGGTTCCGCCATCATTGGTTGTTGGAGATGATCAATGGAGCACAGAGAGGTCCAACAAAGAGGTGACGATGCTGAAACCACATCTACGTTTTCTCCACGAAACCCTAGTAGTTTTTTTCACGACTTGACTCCACAACAAGTTAGGGTTCCGGAAATTGAACCCTAAAAATCTTCTTGATCATGAACGTCTAAACAGAAATGAACTTACTAAAATCTCCAAGAATAAATCTCAAAAAATCTAACCGCTCTGATCATGAACTGTGCAGAATTAGGGTTTCAGCAGAAACCCTAGAACTTAATATCGAATCTCGAACAAATTACAAACATAATCATGAACAATAAAATCCTCGAGAATCGAACCCGCTCTGATACCATGTTAGAAATCGATAATGTGGAAGTGTAATATCAGAGAAATAGAATAAACATTAAGAACATCGAGATTTTACGTGGAACCCTACTCTGTAAGGAGCGGGATGAAACCACGGGAGAATGCCTCAAAGGGTTAATTCTTCTATTGAAGTTCCTCATCCGATACAATGGGTGTGGGGCTTCTTATATAACTCCCACTGAGACTTCAAGTCCCACAAATAGTAGATGTGGGACTAAACCACTGGATGTGGTAATTGGACCCTGGAGGGATCCAATTACCCATCACTACAAGTGACGCATATATTCCAACAACTATCGTGCCTCTTCCCAAAGAGAACAACTACTATCTCCCTTCGTTCAAAGATTGGTTGTTGTGCATATTCCCAAAATCCAGCCACAGTTTATAGAAGAGAAGAGAAGAATTAGGGGGCTCCTGAGAGGATATTACACCTCTCCACAACAAAGAGGAGAACCCAATTCCATCACCCTCTCCACCATATCTGACACTCGTTTCGGATCCGTGTGCGTCTCAACTGTGTAACTGACTACACCTACATCACAACTCAATCACCCAGCCTGTTATCACATGCCACCTCAACTTCACTCTATATCCCAACTCGCGACTTGGTTCGTCGTCGTCACCACATCACATGTGCATCCCAACAATGCTCCATGCTTCGACCATCGCCACGTGCCACCCCAGTGTAGCTCCCTAACACCGTTCATCTACGCTTCCCTTTCTCGTATGGTCGCGTACCACAAGTCATCCTTCCTCGTGGCGCCCTTCGTGTTGCTGCTTCACAATGGCATTCCAGTCTGTGTGTGGAAGCCACTTGTTATTCCCTAAGCATCTGCTCCAACAGCAAGCAGCCCCTCCCCCACCCAACCCCCAGCATCAGACGGAGGCCCCGTATCCCTAGATGGAACCCAACATGTCGATGCATCTCCAAGCAGGATCCCAAAAGCTTCAGGCAGAGCTCCATCCCTAACCACGAAGGACCAGGGCCTCGAGGGCGAAGCCCCACACCCCCGCTCAACACCGTCCACCCTCTCTCTAATTCCCTCACTTCTCTCTCATCTCTGACGGTGCTCCGAAGTAACCCTAGCATGCCACCTAGCCCTCTCCCAAATAGTGACTCTCTCCCTCTCTCAAGCAGTGGACCTCCCTCTTTCTAACGGTAACTGATCCATGCAAATGACCTACCCATATAATGTGTGAAAAAGGCTGGTCAAACAACCTCTGCATCCACGCTTTTATAGTTCATTAATAACCTATTAAAATTTGTGCATAAATTTTAAATTATACAAGATGTTACAAGAATTACCTCAACATTTATGGGTATGCCTATATTAACACAACTATTTTATATCAAAGAATGTAAAACCGAAAGATGATTAATCATCGCTTACTCCTTCACTATGACTCCACCTTAGTCCCTGCGCAATTAAATACCAGATACAGATTTTGTAACCGTGATAGTATAACGTCTCACCACTGCTGTTGCATACAGACCATGCAACAATCAATGTAGGTCGTGGACAAGAAATAGCTTGATGATGAATAAAACCAACAATATCAAGCCTTTCCTAGGCTAAGTGGGGGTTTAAAGAAAGATTTTAGTTTCCACTGTAATGTATCGGGTCATACCCAACATATAAATTGTTGCTGCGGTGTAGAAGAGAGCCCAAAGGTGAGAAATGATCCAATATTAATTAGCATCCTCGTTAAGTAAAAGCCTAAGAAAGTTTAAGGCGTAAGACTGTCTAGTCCTCGATGACAAGACCAGTTGCCTCCTGCCTACCAAATCAAACAGAAAAACATGTGGCCGGCCCATTGTTAACCATAAATAAGAAATTCGATCATTTGCAAAGTGTTGCAATTTCAGAAACTGTGAATTAGCATCAATTATTGAGTACCTCTCGATTAAATTGGGTTTTCAGTTATAGCACTTCGTGATCTATTTTAACGAAATAGAAATTACTCCATCCAATGATATCTACACCATTCCTATGACAGAACCTACCTCTTCCAGCAGCAGGCGACTGGAATTTATCCTCAGAAAAGCATGCTTTGGTGGCGGTTGAGGAATATTTTTTCTTGGGAAGGCCCGTTTGAGCTACAGAATAGAAAGTGATGTAAGATACTGCCATACTGGTAATGCATTGACATAATAGGCACTTAAAAACATATTAGCATCATAGATATAGTGAAATAAGTCATAATTAAGCATACAGGGTTGAAGAAAAAAAGATTATGTCCCTTGTTGTTACTTGCCAATCAAAAATGGTGAAAAGTAAATTTTGACAGAGGAAAATCCTTCTGAAGCTGTGGCCTACCCTTCACAAGAAACCAACTTCCCCTGAAACTTTCTGATAATCAAGATTCAAACAAGACAGTGGTTTTAAAAAAATACCAAAATTTGTGCTTTTCTGAGAAAAATGTAATGAATGGAAAGATAAACTGATTACACAAAAAAAAAAAGAGATGGTATCTTGGTTTCTTTAAGTTCCAAATTTCAAAATCTTGTAGAAATTTTCTCCATACGAGTAAATCTGAAGAAATGCAGATAACAAAAGTAGACGTGTGCACAAGGAATGAATGAAATTATTTTTGGGTGCAGGTCCCTATAAATAATCCTTCACAAAGAAGAAATCAATTAAGATATGGTCCATGTGGAGACTTAAACAGCACGGGCATACAGCAATAAATATAATGCATGAGACCTCTAGTCAAAGCAATTTACTCAATTTCTCTTGAGGTAAAATGGGTTTACCAATTCCACTATATGTCATGAACATCAAACAGGGTGCATTTTTTACATTCTGATTCATTGTTTAAAATCAATCACTTACTTCAGAGAACAATTTCAAGAAATCGCTGAATCTTCTTAGTACGACACATGAAGTAGTAACTCCCTCGGGAGACTGAATACCAACTAGGACCCTGTAAAACTGACATTTAAAAATATTAAACGATGTGCAGCATTCATATGGCTTTTGCAATCTATAATTTACAAAAGAAAATTAACTTTTAGTATCACATGCCACTTATAGATCCTTCGCCAACCCATTCCTCTCAAGGGTCTATGGAAAAATTTGATGTTTATTTATCAAATTCTCGATTTGATGGAATGACATTACTTCTGTCCCCAAAGCAACAAAAGTTGTACCAATTATATGGTTCAATTATTTGACAGAGCAGTAATTTTAAGATTGTTGTCAACCTGCTGTGTGTTGAGAAAGATGCCACAATTTTGAACCACCAAGGTTTGCGCATTGAGATCTGTCTTAAAATTGACGAGTAAATATTACATGGTGAAGGAAAGGAGGTACCAGTCATGGGAATTTAGAAAATGTTACGAGGAGGACTAACTCCAAGTTGCATGGAAAAATCTGGAGGTTTGTACATACAAATTTAATAAAAAATGATGAAGCCTTCTCCCACTATAAGTAGGGTCGGCTACATGGATTCTTGCTCAAATCCATGTTGAAAGATTCAACTATTTTTTACACTGGTTGTCGACTACTTAACGCAACCCCCACAAGGAGGATTTGAACCCTGATCTTTTGGGCGGTTGACACACTGCACTACCACCAGACCATTCAAGTGGGATACGTACAAATTTAATACTGGATTTATTTCCTTTTAAGAAAGTCAAAGAAATAAAAGATAAAGAAAAGAAAAGGGCACTGCATAGAACAAGCAAAAAACATGTGGAAGGGAAATTACATGTGCAACTTCTCGATGGAATAATTGCAAAAATGAACCCCTAGTGGTTCTTTCACATCCCCTGTGCTCCTACAGAGGAACTCAAAATGGCATATTAGGATATCAATTTCCTCAGAATGCCATTGTATGTCATACCATCTCCATAGCCATTAATCATTTAAACTAGGGTTATCTGTTGAATGACTTCAATCTTTAGGGCAATCCAAAACTGCTTGCCTCTCTGACTAAAGTAGATGCACTCGCCAAAGCTAGAACATTAGCATTCTAAAAATAAATGCAAACTCACCACAATAGGATTTGTCATGTTATCCTCGGTATGTCCTGGTTCAGGTTGAAAGACCCGTGATGGAATCATAACGCAATAACTCCAACCAGTATGTGGATCATGTGGCCATACAGTGTTCCTTCCCATCTACAGCAGAAGCATCCATTAACATGACAATAACAAAAATTATTTTTTAGACCAAAAGAGGGGGAAATTCGCTAAGGTATCTGCCCCAAATATATTAAATCAGTGAGGGTGAGAAGTACTTGCAGGAGCCAAGACTCGAGAATAACAAAAATTGTTACAAGATATAGATGAAGCTAAAAATGTACATTATTCTGGTTTGCATGCTCATGTAAACAAAAAGATTGCTTTTGGACAAATATTTAGTGGATTTGTATGTTCAGTTCAAGAAATTTTAAACAGAAGCTTTACCATGTCATATGATTAGTCACCGTCCAATAAGCTAGTTGGCTTCAGTTGGTTTAAGAAAAAAATGGACACCCAAAATGGTGTAGACCTCAGAATACCCAAACGTTGTACATATGAGATTTTATTAACTATAAGACAAGAAATTACAACATCCAGGACTCAAAAAGTGTTCTCGCATGAGCAACCACATTCTCAACATAAAACTCTCTTGCCAGAAGACCACTTCATATGTATCCAAAGCACCCAAATAAATGACAGTGGTTTCATCCGGTCCCTACGCAATCTGAAATAGGCCACGCATAGAGAGCCTTAGAAATCAGTCACACAAGTAGACTCCCACCACTCAATCGTCCGCCCCTGCAAAGAAGAAAACAAATGTTACACATATCTCGGGCAGCTGAGAGGAAAAATCCGCCCCCACAAAGATTCTAGACATGAACACTTTGGTCATCAGACTCATCACCCTATCCCTCCGAGAGAAGTTTTATATAGAAATTATTGTGACTCATGCCAAGGCTCTTTTAGAGTGTTTTATTGTATAATTTAGGGTGTGCTATTAGTTAGTTAGTCAGCTAGTTAGTTAGTATATAGCCGGAATGACACTATTATGTGCGTTCTCCCTTTTTTCTTAAAAAGTCCCTCTTAAAATCAGAATTTATCGTCCTAAACTCCTTAATCAAGTTCAAAATACCAGTTTCCATAAACATTGAGAAAAAGAACAAAAAACCATTTGGGCCATGCAACCCATCCTGTTCAGCTTCGAGATTGCACGATGAATGGTTACACATCAAAACCTCAAGCATGCCCTTTGTTTGATTAGGCCATGCACCACACCCCGACTACAGTCACCCTAATCATTACTGTTTGACTAAAATTTTGAAAATGATCCACCACTACTTTTCCAACCTCATGGTCACCTTGGAAAGATGACAACAATAATAGAATGAAAAGCATTTCTCCTCGGCCTCCTATTGACCACACTGTGAAAGAAAGTTGTGTTCTCATTGCCCTACCTCAAACGGGTTTATCTTTATCAATGCATCCACTCCACCTCCTAATTTTTTATCCTCATATGCTACCGCCTTTCGAAATGCCCTCCGCTCCTACAACTCATCATTGGCCAAGTCCACAATGGCCTCCACACGATCAAGCCAGTCAACCTCCTCATGTGCAGCCGCCCACCTTTAAGTTCTCTGCATTTATTTATTTCTTCTAAACACATGCAACTCCTACCTCAATGTAGCCATCTTGGACACAACTCTACACATTATAAATCCTTCAATCTGCATGTTATCCTATAGATCTGTCACCATATCCCCGAAACCCTTCCTCTCCAACGATCAGGTTTCTCAAACTCGAAGTAGGAGGAGATCGTTAATCCAAACCTGACTCCAAAACTAGAGGCGTGTGATCATAGTGTGATCTAGAATGAGATTTCACTAGTATTGATTAAAGTAAATGCATCACTCTTAGGAGATGAGAAAATGATCAATGCGGGATCTTGAGGACGATCTCCTCCACGTATACTTACATCCATGTGCATCCATTACCTCCAACTCAAGCTAACCAGCCAAAGACCTGAAGTCCTCCAAACCAGAAGCCCCCTATCCAAAGCCATTGTGCTGCTTCTCGGTTGATCTACTCGAACTCGCCCCTAGAAATATGATCTAGTCACATAGAGATCTTTCCATATTTCCCTCCTCATCTACCATTCACAGGGATGTACACCCTAGAGAAAGTGAAAATCATGTTGCCAAATCTCCTCCTAAGGGACATAGATGTAACAATCGGGTCTGAAACCGAATCCGGCCCGACTTAGGTCCGTGTGACCCAATAAAAGTCCAACTAATATCGAATAAGCCAGGATCGATCCGTAGATCACGGATCGGATCCCGCTAGGGTGCGATAGGCCAAAGCCCAATTTCATCGTACCTCATGTAGCAAAAAAGTCCGTAACGCAATCTGGACGGCAATGTGAACGGAGACCGTCACTAATTCCGTCTCGACGAGTCGGAAACAACGAAATCGACCGTTTGTCAATCGGAGGTTGTTTGACCGAATTTAATCGCAAAATTTAATCATGAATCGAAACCATATTTTGCCCATTTCTAAACCCATCTTATGTCGAAAAAATATGAATATTGGATGCATTTTGATCGTCACTCCGAGATGGTCGAAACGAGCCCTTGTACACCCGAAACGGAGATCAAAGATGATAGTTATGATGGCTTGAGTGTTTCATTAGAAATAGAAATGAGGTCAAAAAAATAAAAAAAATAAAAATCTCAACATTGGCGTCACCCTTCGTCCCACATTCTTATGTAATACCCCTTCCCTTTCTCTTATTTATATCAAACTTTTACTCCCTTCTCCCCCATCTATCTCCTTCTTCTATCCCAAAGGGCTGAAGGTACAAGCTAAAGCTTCCTTTTTACTGCCATGCATGTAGTCCTCGACCTCTTCAAATCATGTTACAACAACAACAAAGCCTTTTCCCACAATTAAGTAGGATCGTCTCTTCAAATCCCGTTAATTTGACATAATTATGGAACGTGATTTCATGAAATCGTTTTCTTTGTAATAGGATTCTAATGTTTGGTGGCATTCACGTCATCACTTGCTCTTAGCAAGACGATTGGTGTACATGGTGCGTCCGATTGGTGTACAGAGTTGGCTTGTTAATGGATGTTAACACGGATATATTGATTGATGAAAATCAATGATGACACATATTTGTGTCAGTCGAGGTGCCTCTTCCACCTGACCGTGCAAGGGTGCGGTGACCCTAACCTGGACTCGAGTTAGGACGCCCGAATTGGCTAATGGTTGCCTAGTGCACGGGTCTAGGATCCCAGTCACTTTCCCGATTTTATCATGAGCTCACAGTTTTTCCGCTTCTCTGGGATCCACGTGTTTTCTGTTTGACCAGTTCCGTTGACCTTGAGTTCTGTTAGGGTTCCTAGGCTGGAGAACCCTTGGTTTTCTTCGAGCTTTTTTAGCCCGTTCCTACGCCGATTTGGGAGGGAGTGGAGTGACTCGGACTGGAGAGTTTCTCACACCGTCTCAGAGGCATAGTTGGAATTTAACCTAGCTTCCCCCTGGACCGCTTAATTGTGGGAAAAGGCTTTGTTGTTGTTGTTCCCCCTGGACCGCTCTTCCCCTGGGGAAGCGAGACGTATGAGTCCCTTAGGGGCCTTTTTCACCGCTTGAGTTTGGTTATCGTTCGGTCAGTAGGTTTTGGCATGGAAAAGATCGTGACTTATAAATCATCAATTATCATTTGTTTTAATGATACAAATGGAAATTTGCAAGGGTGATGAGAATAATTTGATGGTAGAATTTTGGGTGGAGAAGAAATATGGAAGGGTTGAGAGGAGAAAACTCGTCGGAGAACGAGGGATCTTGGAGAAGAGAAGCGTGGAGATCGCGTGGGGGAGAGAGAGAGATAAAAATCTCAATTTTAATTGTAATATGACATGTCTAAAACAATTGCCTACCATCCCCTTTATATAGGAGGGGTGGGGTCACAAAGATAGAAATAAAATTCAAATTGACTCTAATTAATTTGAATCAAAATTCAAATCTTCCTTATCCTAATTTGGCTATAACTAATTAAATTCAAAATTCAAATTGAAACTGACTAACTAATTTGAGATCACATGCGATCTCTTTTATTTAAATAAAAATTGCAACGACTCGAATAATGTAAATAAAATTAGACTCTAATTAACGGATAAAAATAGAAAAATGAGGCCCTATTTATTAATTTTGTGATGCATCAATTCTCCTCCGCTTGAAAAATCCGTCTCCTGACGAATTGCTTGATCTTCGATGCACCGTTGGAGAATTCGTCCTTGAAATTATAGGTTCAAATTCCCCCAATTAGATCATTTTCAACATTACGTTTGTAGTTTTTTCCAATTGGAGGGCGTCTCTGCAATTTCCGTACCCCTTCTCTCAAGTTATATGTTCTTAAATACCCATCATTTTTAACCTTTATATAAAAGGTTTTAGAGGGTTGGATATCTCTGTAATTTCTCCAAATTTGTTATCAATCCCCACATGGAGTGATTTCTTTCCATCGTGAGGGGATCCCAACCCCTACTAGGGTTTCATCTTCTCCAGAGCTTCGGCGGCATTGTGTTTGAAGGTGACGGTCGCGCACGTGGCAGCGAGTATCGAGGGGACGAATGGAGGCTAGGGAAGGAGGGGAGGACGCGGTAGCGACGACGACATGGGTAGGGAGGTAACAGGGGTGGCGAGGCCAAGGGGACCCGCAGAGCGTGTGGGGGTGGCAGGAGAAGGCGACAGCGGGGCTGGGGGGGTCGTTGGGATTGCAGGAGGAGGGGGTGCGGGATGGTTGGCGGGGGTGCGGGATGGTTGGCGGGGGTACGGGTTTCGGGGGAGGCGCCAACGGAAGGGAGGATAAAGGTCGACGGGGTTGAGGTCGTTCGCTAGGGGTGCATAGGTAGCGGGTGGGAGTGGTGGCGATATTGGGGCGGAGGCTGGGGCTGGGGTTGAGAGGGTGGCGACAAGAGGCGGTGTTGGGGCTGGGGGTTGTGCCACAGGGGGTGCGGGTGCAGGGATAGGAGGGCCCGGGGGTACGGGTGCAGCGAGAGGAGGTGTGGGGGCGGCCGGAAGGGGGTTTGGTGGTGGTGCCGGAATGGCTAGGGTGGTGACGGGAGGTGAGATTGCTGGGAGTATGGGGGTTGCGGCGGGAGGGGGTACGAGTGCAGCGGGTAGGGGTGGTGGGGCTGGGGCATGCATCCCGGTAGGTGTGGGGATTGCGGGAGGGGTACCTGTGACAGCTTTGGACAGTACCGGAATAGCACGTATGTTGTCGTTGACGTCGTTTTTTCCATCCAACACGGTCTGAACGGCGCACAAATCATCATCGACGGTAAGATTTTGTTCGTCGTCAACTTGTAACATAAAGATATCAACGTTGTACCATGAGTCTATCCATTGTTGAACCTTAATGTTTGTTCGGAGGTGATTCTTGAATTTTTGTTGATGCGAACGCGCATGCTTGATCGAGCTTCATCCTCCAATATGCAACAGGGTCGTCGAATCGTGAGAACGATTCAAATTCCATGCTCTGATACCAATTGATGCAAATGGAAATTTACAACGGTGATGAAAATAATTTGATGGTGGAATTTTGGGTGGAGAAGAAATATTGAAGGGTTGAGAGGAGAAAACTCATCGGAGAACGAGGGATCTTGGAGAAGAGAATCACAGAGATCGCGTGTGGGAGAAGAGAGACGAGAGAGAGAGATAAAAATCTCAAGTTTAATTGTAATCTTTTTTTTTGACGCTCAATTTTAATTGTAATCTGACCTGTCTAAAACAATTGCCTACCATCCCCTTTATATAGGAGGGGTGGGATTACAAATATAGAAATAAAATTCAAATTGACTCTAATTAATTTGAATCAAAATTCAAATCTTCCTTATCTTAATTTGGCTCTAACTAATTAAATTCAAAATTCAAATTGAAACCGACTAACTAATTTGAGATCACATGCGATCTCTTTTATTTAAATAAAAATTGCAACGACTCGAATAACATAAATAAAATTAGACTCTAATTAATGGATAAAAATAGAAAAATGATGCCCTATTTATTAATTGTGTGCTGCATCACTTAATAACATCCATCACCACATCCTATAAATGATAACAATGAAATTGATATATCCTAGATCTAGATCACTTACTCCGACATGATCTTATAATTAATAAATGAAAGTGTTAAGTGTTGAAGTATGGGGTAGAGTGAGTAAAAAGCAGTTAGTGTGTTGAGTTACTAGGTAACCTTCTTTTCAAGTAAGTAGTTGAGTTTATGTACATTGTCATTACCTATCTACTTGCTTTTCTTACATTGTAACCACTTAAACTCATGTTTATTTTTATATATAATGTTTATACTCAACAATTGTTGACGTCTCCTTGTCTCTAACATGGATGGCGGGGAAGGGGCTGCGGCATAGTAGCTTGGCTAGCATGACTCATAGCTTTTGGTGTTCATACGGCAATTACTTTTGACGGTATACAGGACAGCATTGCATAGACAGTTGTATTTCTATTGTGCTTACTTTCTCTTCAGCCATATTTTTGGGGATACATGTATAAGACAATAAATTTTCTTTTTATACACGTTGCACTATATGGGAATTAATGCAGCATTTATTTAGTGACACGTGTCTCGATGTGGCTTGTTATATCAGTGTGAATGTAATTCAAATCGCGAAATTTTTTTCATGCATTTTCATAACTTGATGCGATCAATTGTGAATTAAATAATGTGAATATTATATAAATGGGTAACCCGGATCCCGAGGCGCTACAATAGGTAGCGATCGGATCCCAACCACCTCATCCACTAGATTAAAGAGATTACCACTCCATCCCACAAGGATGCATCCATACCTTTGGACATGTTGTTTGCCTAAAAAACTGAAAGCCTAAATCATTGCATGCTCCTACACGTCTTGTCCCAACTTCGAGCTTCCTTTCCTACAAGAACACCACAACCACTAACCATGACAACTATAGCCCACAATCATCCTTTTAACAGAGTCTCCCAGACCTTGCACAACATTTCATGTGACAGCCTTCATATGAGAATACAAAAGACCCCCCATGTTGAACAACCCCCATACAGTAAGCCAAATATTTGCAGTACTCCACCTCCAAATTCAATTGGTTCCCCACTAAAGCATATCACTAGACCCCTTGGTTGAAGGGGGTTCCCAAGGGCTCAGCTACCCCAACAACTCCCTTATTTAGGTGCTCATGGGCACACACTCCTTACCCTCTTTCTATAAACTATATATTACATATTTGTCCTTTACGTGTATAAATGATGGTAATTATGGTAATGAGGGGGAGGATGCAAGGGGAGACCGTGCGACGTCGAAGAGAGCGGTGGGCATGGGAGATGCGGGGAGGGGAGAAGGTGTGGAGGGCCACCAAAAAAGTCGACGTTAATCTTGTGACCACCACACAGGCGAGAGGGAAGGAGGGCTAGTCGGTAGTCACCCATCGAAAACATGGCCGGAAGTGCTACTACCGATGCGGAATCTATGGGCATCAGGGTGCATCGTGTGCCTTGTCGCCTCGCTATTTTTCATGTGGGAATGAGGGTCATTTGAAATCAGCTTGCTTGCACAAAACACAAGTGGGGCATCTGTCAACTGACGTCAAGGATTCAAGGGTGCCAAATCATTTGATCGATAATTCTAAGCCACGCTCTTTTGCCTCGGTGATCAATCAAGGAAAGCTCAAACACACATTAGTCAAAGAACGTTTGCTCATAGGTGTTGCGGAGACAAGTGAGTGGGATGTGATATCAATCACGAGCGGAGTCAGAGATCTGCTAGGAGATTCTTTTATGGGGGTGTCGTTGGCCTGACGACGAATGTTTTTGCTGCAAGGGGTTTGTCTAAGACGAAGATGGATATCTTGCTCAGATCTACTTGAAAATGAGGCTTTGTTTGGTGACCTCCAAGGTTCACGTATGGGGAGACACATGGCAACCTACTTCGGGTTGCTCATGTTTTTGGTGTACTCTTCTTCTCCCGTACGGTAAAGGCTCTCAAACTAGCCATGAGGGGGTGGTGTTCGGTAACGAGAATCCTTGCAAATGGCACCTAGCCAGGGCCAAATCCGCATGCTACCTTGGTGGTCTTAGAGGGACTGGAGGTTATGATCAGTGGGTTCTCCTCCGAGCTGAAGGTCAGATGAGCTTCTTTTCGCATTCTTGCACATATGCTTCCTCCACTGCCATCGCCGACTCCGACGAGGAACATTGCGGCGAGTTCCTCGACAGAGGTGTTTCAAATCAAAGATCAGGAAATTCTGATAATTACTATACCAGATTCTAACGAGGCTACAACTTTGGAGACTTTCAATAAGATGCGAAGGTTGCAGAGAACTTAGGCCTGATTCTTGTGAATGAACCGACCCTAGAGGAGGTCGCACCTCCAGCGTGGCACCAACCCTATGTTTCCATCATGCTGCCCGAGCCTTTTCTTTTAGGGTCGTGAAGATTTTTTTAAGTGGTTGGGTATTTATCAGGCACCAGCTCTGCCTGCATTATTCCCACACCTGACCCGATTGAGAGCTCTTGCGGAGGCTCCAATTACGGTTTTATTGGAGGAAATCCTTGATGCTTCTTGCCATTCAAGGGATATGGATCCGATCTTATGCAACGACCCGATTGGGGGACCCAAGTCCGGATCTCCGTTTTCAAACATGGGCTCATTGAATGGTCTTCCCCAGTGCACTTCGAGGAGCAGGCTCCCCTTCCATTGCCGAGAAATGGGTTGACTATGGTGAACTCTACCAAAGATGAACATGTGTTGCACTTGAATGAAAAGCAGCAACATAGGCAGCAAAATTTCCCAGCTTTTGTTTCGACGGTTGTACCCACCTAATGGTCTAATGGTAGTACAGTGTGTTTACCACACAAAAGACGAGGGTTCAAATCCCACTCTTGCAGGGGTTGCGTTAGGTTGTCGATGGCCAGCGTAAAAAGTAGTCGAATCTTTCAACATGGATTTGAGCAAGAATTCATGTAGCCGACCCTACTCATAGTGGGAGAAGGCTTAGTACATTTTTTCTGTTTCGACGGTTCTATACATCCAGAGTCGATTCCCATCAACTTTCCGCAATTGAACTCAAGCCTACAAGAGGCGATGGTGACTTTGGAGTTGGTCGTGAGTCAAACGCCTCTATCTCAGCAGCTACAGGCGGTGTATGATGCCCTGGGAGAGTCGAAAAATGTGGGTAATGATCTCTTGAGTGCATCCTTAGCATGCTCTATGAGTATGGTACGTTTAGATGGGAAGAGAACTAAAAGGTATATGGCCAGAAAGCATACAAGGATGAATAGCAGTGGGACCTCTATTATCTCGGACCATAAATTGCATGTAGTAGAAACAACATGCGTCGTTCGAGCCTCGAGTCACACATCTCTTTCTCAATGAAGGTTCTAACTTGGAACGTTAGGGGTCTGGGTGACATAGTAAAGAGGACCGTTGTGGGGTCTCGATTGAGTGAATGGGGTTGTGATGTGGCTATGCTACAAGAATCTAAGTTAGCTTCTTGCTCACCTTTAGTATGGAAATCATTGCATGAAAAGATTCAATCTTTAGCATGACGGCGGTGCTTAAGGGAACCATGTACTTTATGTGTTGCTAGAAGATAAGACTCTGGGCTCGAAGATAGCATTTTCATGTGTTTATGGCTCGTGCCTACATACTAGAAGACTGGATTTGTGGGCGGATCTCCACTCTGCAAAAGACTCTTTTCCTGATGTACCACGGTTGGTTGTTGGCGATTTTAACATCGCGTTACTTTCTTCAGTTCGTCCTGGGTTAAGAGGTGGCCAGGACCCAGGTTCGGCAGAATTTGTAGATTTGATTGATGAGTTGGAGCTTGAAGTCATTGATCATGGTGATACTAGATACACCTGGAGAAATACTAGGTCATGTTCCCACATAGACAGATTCCTGGAATCTATAGAGGTGATGGAGGTTTTCCCCCTTTCGGCTGCTACGGCTAGGCCTCATTCCAGATTGGACCACACGCCTCTGGTTTGGGACTCGGGAGTTACCTATCATTTCTCGAGGTTTCTTCAGGTTCGAGAAGGCGTGGCTGCAGGAGGAGGGCTTTTGAGATCTGGTCTCCAATCATTGGACTTCCACGGAGGTATCTGGCTCTGTGACTTCTCGCATGGCCCAGAAACTGTCTTCCCTACGCATGCACCTTTGCTTTTTCAAGCATGATATTAGAGAGGCTAGATTAGCTTGTCATGCAGATGCGAAGGCGGAGGTTTGCAGACTTGACGGTTTGGAGGACTCCAGATATCTTCTTGAGGTGGAACTTACTGAGAGAGCAACAACGCTAAAAATCATCCAGGACAAAGGTTAAAAAAGAGAATAGTGGAGTGGAAACAAAGATCCTGTCGGTCTTGACTCAAAGAGGAGGATACAAACACTACATATTTTGACAGAATTGCTAGTAGGAGACGTCATCACAATCTAATCAGCTCAGCGGTGGTGAAAGGGGTGAGGGTGGAGGGTGATCGGGAGAGGTGAGGGTGATTGTTGAGCACTTTCATGCTTTCTCAAGGAGATGTACAGATAGACTTTGGAGGTGGTCGGGGAAGAGGCTTCTCATATTTATATTGAGCATGTGAATCACCTGGTGCAGGCCGTTACATAGGAGGAAGTGAAGGTGGTTGTGGGGAATTTAAATGCTAATGATGCGCCCCATCCTGATGGCTTTCCGGTGTTTTTCTTTCGGGAGTCTGGTCAGTCATTGGGGGTGGTGTTGTTGAGGTTGTGAAAGAGTTTACCGGGGTTAATGCTAGTTTTGAGAAACTAAACAAGCCTGAAGCCCCTCATTCTTCTTTTACCAAAAAAAGGAGGTTTCAGAGAGAGTTGAAGACTTCCGACCAATCTCCCTTTCGAATGCAGTGTGTTGGCTATCATATTGAACAGGACTCTGGATCATCTTGTTTCGCATTTCCAATCGACTTTTATTCCATGTAGGGAGGTTGGGGACAGTTTGGCCATGGCAACTGAGATTATCTCTGATTGGAAGAGACGGAAATTGAAGGGGGTCATTTGGAAGGTCGACTTCATAAAGGCATGTGATACGGTTGATTGGCATTTTCTTTGGATTGCAATGTCTCAACGAGGTTTTCCTGATATGCGGATCTCTTGGATGAAGCGATGTATCACCATTGCATCTTACTCGATGCTTGTTAATGGATGGCTAGAGGGAGGCTTTTTCCAGCCGTAGCGGGGTGTGCATCAGGGGTGCCCCTTGGCCCCTATGCTTTTTATCAATGCAATTGATGTTTTGTCGTGCATGGTGGAGCAGGTGTTACAAAATAATCTCATCGTTGGGCATACTAACGATGATATATGTATCCCCTTACTACAGTATACAGACGACACCAACTTCTTTACTGAAGGTGGTTTGAATGAAGCTAGGGGGTGGCTAGAACTGTAGAGCTTTTTTGCAGATTGGACCGTGATAAATCCACGGCTATTCCTTTTGGTCACTCGGATGTTGAGGCCCAGGCTTGCTGCTTGGAGCTGGGCACGGAGCGTGGTACGCTTCCGTTTTACTACCTTGGTCTTCCCCTTACTTCGGGAAGACTTAACTTGTCGGATTGGCTACCACTTGTTGAAAAATTAGAAAATGACTCGATGGAAGGCAACTATCTTACCCCGTAGAGGGAGGTTGGTGCTTGTGAAGGCAGTCCTCATGGTGATTCATGTTTTCTTTATGTCTTCTCACCATCTCCCCGTTGGTATCAAACGTAGGATGGAGAGAATCATGCGAAGATTTCTTTGGGGCAAAAATGGACAGGACTGGCAGGGGATGCATCTGGTTGACTGGGATACTTGTACGTTGCCAAAGACTGCGGGTGGCCTTGGTATCACAAACCTAAAAACAATGAATGGGGTTCTTCTCCTGAAGTGGGTGGGTAGAACTTGGGGACAGAGCGAGGACCTGTGTTGTCGTCTCTTCCGTAAAATCTATAATGTTGGGGTCCATGGCAACCTGCCCCAGAATCCGCTCTTTCATCTCTCAGCTTTCTAGAAAGGACTCGACAAGGTTGTGCCTTGTTTTCAGGAGCTTTTTCGCCCAGTTCTAGGTGATGGTAAGTTCTTTGCCTTATGGACTGATAACCGGTCAAGTCAGGGAGCTCTATCTGTCAAATTCCCTCGTCTTTTTACTATGGATGTTGATCTTAATGTTCGGGTGCATGAATGTTGGATAGATGGTAACTGGGTGCCTTCCTTCTTATTAGACTTCTCAGATCAGCACCTGGAGGAGTTTCTTTCGTTCATGGAATCCCTCAGGCATACTGAAAGACCGTCTACAGGTCGTGCGTGACCATAGGGTGTGGAAACACAATCAGTTCTCCGTAAGTCGTGCGTAGAATAGACTTCAAAAAAAAGTCATGCGTAGAAGGCCATTACGAGACCTCCTCCACTGAGGACAGACGCCCTCATTCGTGATTGTAATCTTATTTGGGATTTAAAGCAACCCAATAGAAGCAGATTCTTTGTTTGGTTGCTTCGAAGAAGGCGCATCATGACGAGGGACCGTTGTACCAGATTGTTCCGGATATGTCCAATAGATGTCTGCTATGTGAGACGCATATTGAAACCATTGACCATTTGTTCTTCCAGTTCCTGATAGAAAATGAGAAATGTGGAAGTTGAATCAAAGAAAAGAAACTTGAGGAACACCAGGATTTTACGTGGAACCCTACTCCCTAAGAAGTGAGATGAAACCACGGAGAATGCCTCAAAGGGTCATATGTGTCTATTGACTTTCTCATTGGATATAGGAGGTCTGGGGCTTCTTATATAGCCTCCACAGATTCTCCAAGTCCCACCACTGGTAAATGTGGGACTAAACCACTAGATGTGGTAAATGGATCCTGGACTAACAAGTAATGCATAACACATATACTCCAACACTCCCCCTCAAGCCAGAGCATGCAATGCTCATCATGGACAAACAGAAAGAAATCTCAAACTCACACTACATGACAATACGGACAATATCAACTCAACGCATACACAACTGTCGGATGTTGTAGAGGATGTTGCTTCTCATGTCGTGCAGGTGAGAAGGAACAAATGGTATGGAGTGTGAGTCAAACCGGGTCTCCTCGTCAGAGAACGAGTACTCTATATTGCACCTGTCAGAGTCACTGCAACTGGAAATGAGTCTCCACCTAGAGAACTTTGGTCCGCCACATCATGTGAAAAACTGCTCCATCTCTCTGAAGGGCCGAACTAGAAAAGAACCGTAGAGACATCCTTGTCGGAGTCCACGATCACTGGAGAATGGAGTCTGAAAAGTCTCCTCGTCAAAGAATTGGGTCTCTCCTATACTGGCTTAGAGAATGGGATCTCTACTCTGAAGTCCCTATGAAATCACATGAAAACCCTGGCCCACATGGCATAGGGAATGGGATCTCTACTCTGGAGTCCCTATGGAACATGAAAACCCTTAGCCGACAAAACTAGAAAGATGGGGACCTATGAGCTGATGATCGCAGACATGTACAAATCAAACCAAGGACTCGGAGTCTGATCGTCGAGTCTGAACATCTGTAGGATCTGGAAAATCTGACATGGAATCTGACATGTGAATCTAGAATATGAAATCTGGAGAATCTCGAAAAACTAGCAATCTGGTTTTTAGAACTCTACATAATACTCCCCCTTTCTCCCATACTTGTCGAAAAACAATGACGTCGACCAAGTTAGGATAAGACATGAAACAACAACAACAAAGCCTTTTCCCACAATTAAGTAGGGTCGGCTACATGGATTCTTCGCCTCCATTTAGATTTATCTTGAGTCAATCCCAGGCTTATATCCACAAAACTAAGATCCCTTCGTATAGTCTCTTTCCAACACTTCTTGGGCCATCCTCGCCCTCTCTTAGCCGGCTCAACATCCCAACACTCGCATCTCCTAACTGGTGCATCAGCTGATCTTCTTTGCAAATGTCCAAACCATCTTAAACGATTTTCTCGCATCTTATCCTCGATCGGAGCTACACCAACTTTCTTTCTGATTACATCATTCCGAATCCGATCTTTACGTGTGTGTCCACACATCCACCTTAACATTTTCATTTCTGCTACATTCATTCTTTGCACATGTTTATGGTTCACAGGCCAACATTCAGATCCATAAAGCATAGCAGGTCTCACGGCGGCTTTGTAAAACTTTCCTTTAATTTTTAAAGGAATTTTCTTATCACAGAGAACAGCAGAGGCTCCTCTCCACTTTAGCCAGCCGGCATTTATTCTATTAGTAACATCTCCATCAATTTCCCCATCATGTTGCAGAATAGATCCCAGATATCTAAAGGAGTCTCTCTTCTGAATGTTATCATTACCAATCTTCACCTCGATTTCTTCACCATTTCTTCCATCAAAGGTGCACTCCATATATTCCGTCTTAGCCCTACTTATACGAAATCCTTTACTCTCCAACTCATGTCTCCAGACCTCAAGCTTCTCATTTACTCCATCTCTAGTCTCGTCAATTAACACAATATCATCAGCAAATAACATACACCAAGGTAACTCATCCTGAATGTGACTTGTCAACTCGTCCATAATCAAAGTAAAAAGAAATGGACTCAAAGCAGAACCTTGATGTAAACCAATGTTGATGTCAAAATATCCAGTCTTCCCAGACGAGGTCCTTACACAAGATAAGACATGAAAATGGAAAAAAAATAAAAACATCACATAAGCCGTCACAATTTCTCAGATTTTCTTCTCAATCAAAAAAAATTAAAAAAAATAGCCATCGCTTCCTCGTTTTTCAAATAAACCGCTCACCATTTTTTCAGCTTTTCCTCTTCCTTTTTTTGATACTCTCGGCTAACTTAAGCCTGAAATAAACTCCCTCTATTTTTTGTTTGAATAAGCAGCCATAGCCCAAATTGAGGTTTTTTTACAAAAGAACTACGTTGGGAATCTGACAAAATCTGGCTTGGAATCTGAAATCTGAATCTGGAATCTGAAATCTAGAGAATCTCGATAATCTGACAATCTGGCCTATAGGACTCTACACAATACTCCCCCTTTCTCCCATACTTGTCGGGAAACAATGACGTCGACCAAGTTGGGAGAAGATATGAAAATGGGGGAAAACAAAAACACCACATAAACCATCACAATTTCTCGACTTTTCTTCTCAATCAAAAAAATTAAAAAAAAACATTTTTTCGATTATACCAAATTTTTTAATAGGCGTTGCTTCCTCTCTTTGTATAATAAACCGCTCACCATTTTTTTTGTTTTTCCTCTTCCTTTTTTGAAACTCTCAGCTAACTTGGGCTTGAAATAAACTCCCTTTATTTTTTGTTTAAATATTTTGCAACAGCCATAGCCCAAATTTGGGTTTTTTTGGATAAAAGAACTGGCTCACACCTTCATTTAAATGAATGGGTATCGAGCCCCTTACTCTCCACACGAGGGCATTAGGATTCCCATTGTGGGAACCCTCTGCTCGAATCCCTGATTTTGCACCGCTGTCGAAACTGAGAGGAGGAAGGAGATGTGCTGCCATGCCCGAGGAGGCTGAAATGACTGGAGTTGTTGCACTGTGTGCCAACAACTCCGCCGAAGGAACATGAGCAGCATGCGCCGCCTGGGACCGATGCAAGGGACTTGCCGCCTACACCACCTGAAGATGTTTTCGTGTTGCTGGGACTTTCGCCTGAAGAGGTGAAGGGTTGCGCGAGGGACGGCCATCTTGCGTGACCGCCTTCTCTTGGAGGCGTGAAGGGGAGGCCTCCGCCTAAAGGCTTCATGTGTAACGATGGGAGCTGCAGCCTTTGTCGCCGCCTGGATTGAAGTGATCGCGGCAGTGTCTGGAGAGGAGGTTGGTGTCGTCGTTGGAAGGTGCTAAAGGTGCATTGCCCTCATCGACTGGAGGGTGGCGGAGCCCTAGGAGGCAGGGCATTGCCCAGGTGGAGCACGAAGGGGCTAGGCTAGGTGGCTCCATCGCGGGTTAGGCTTGAGGTTGTCACCATAAGTGTTTGTCTTCTCTTCCTGGATGCGTGGAGGGAATGCTGGAGATAGTAGCATGGAGATCTACATCGCCAAGGAAGCACGAGGGCACCGCTCCTTAATGTTGTTCTTGTTGCTTGCAAGGAGGATGAAGGCTCCGCCTGGGAGCAAATAATTAGGGTTTCAGAATGAAAACCCTAGCACTTTTTGAACATGCTTCTGATCAAAACTTGGTCAGCACAGATTTAGGGTTTGGAAACCCTAGATCGTGATCTTAAATGAATCACTGTCCTGAAATCGATGGCGTCATTAGGGCTTCTTAGGAAGCCCTAGAACTTGGGCTTGAACAATCCCGAACATAATAATCTTCAAGAACAAAACACCAAAATCGAATTTCGAACAAATAATGAAAACAACTCCTCGAGAATCGAACCCGCTCTGATACCATGTTAGAAAATGAGAAATGTGAAAGCGGAATCATAGAAAAGAATAAAACTTGAGGGAACACCGGGATTTTACGTGGAACCCTACTCCCTAAGGAGTGGGATGAAACCACGGGAGAAGGCCTCAAAGGGTCATATGTGTCTATTGACTTTCCCATTGGATACAGGAGGTTTGAGGCTTCTTATATAGCCTTCACAGACTCTCTAAGTCCCACCACTGATAGATGTGGGACTAAACCCATCTTACAAGTGCCGCATAACACATACTCCAACACTTCCAATGCGTAAAAACTTCTGCAAACCAACGTGAGTTGGACATTACATGACTGAGTTTACAAAATTTAGAGTTGTGTAGGGACTCGATGTATGAAGCAACACGTCATTCAAGAGAGGAACGGCTACAGCCTATAACAGCAATTTGGGTAATATGGTTAGCTAGAAATGATGTTTTATTGTCTTCGCAAAGGTTTTATTGTGAAAATGTATTCTTTATTTCCAAAACTCTTTTAGAGTATTGGCTTCTGTAAGTCCTATTTCTTTTCTTATATTAATATATTTGGTATGGACACCCTAGCGTGTTTCCCCATTTTTGAGTAAAAAAAACTCCCTTATCTACGTTCAAACCTTCTATGTACCTCTTGTTGAGATATCAATTATCTTTTATCTCTTTTATGTATTCTCTTTTCTTTCAATTTACATTATTAATTCGCCCAGCAGGTTTTACCTCTATATAAGAGAACCCTAGGTACTCATGAATGCTCAAGTCATTATTTTCTCTCCATATAGTATCAGAGCGACGGTCCTAAATCGGAGTTCTCGTACCCCAAGCCCTAACCCTACCTATCGCCCCCCATCTCCTTTCGCGCATGCAACCCTCTGAAGAGCTGCATGCATGTTGCTGCATCCCCAATCGCGGGTTCCTGCGCTACCGTAGGCCTTCGACGGCTCTCTGTTGGCGCTGCCTACCGCCCATGTTGGCTCTTCGTCAGCCAACTACGGCCCTCCCGGTCTATTTCGACGTAGCCCAACACTTTGTAACAAACTGATTTTAATCGAAAAAGGTGATTTTATACCAATAAATCACCTTTTTGGGCCTTAGCGCGTATCAACAGTTGAAGTGCAGGAAATAATCCTCATCAAGAACAAAACTCGAGGAGAGAGTTGGGAGACATCGAGCGGAAAATGTGGCGAGTGAAGGTGAAGGGTGGGGCGACGTCGGCAAGGTTGGACGTTGGGCCGCTCTCCGCTGGGGAGGTTGCAGAGAGGAAGGGAGAGTGTCAGGGGGGTGGTGATGGGCCATCTAAGCTTGGTGAGGGTGACGAGAAGCGGGCGAGGGGGGAGGGTGAGTGGGTGCAGGTATCGCACAGGAAGTTGGGGAAGAAGTGCTTTCGTTGCGGGTTGCATGGTCATCTTGCCTCGGGCTGCCGGCTTCCGCCTAGGTGCTATGCATGCGGCAAGATGGGTCATCGGAAGGCGTCGTGCTGGTCCGTTGCTGTTTCTGGCGCCTCTTCCCGGCCCCGTGCTCGGTCGGGGGAGCATGGGTCGGGGGTACGTCGATGCTTCGCTGGCCCTCTTGGTGAGAGGGGCCCTCGCTCTTTTGCGTAGGTGGTAGGTGGTGTCGATGCGCAGGTGGTGGGTGTCGATGCACAGGTGGTGGGTGGTGAGGGTGGTGGCGCAGTTGCTGGTGAAGTCTCGGCGTTGGGGAGCGGTGTGGGGGAGATGTCGGCTACGGCGCTTGGGTTGCATGGGGAGTTGGTGGGTGGGGAGCCTGTGCATGGGGAGGCGGTGCATGGTTTGGCGGTGCAAGACGTGCGGATGCGCGCTGGTGCTGGCCTCGTCGCGGCGGTGGGGCTTGTGCGGCGGCCTGGTGTAGATTGGGATGTGATACGATCCCACCTCCTTGACTTCTTGGGCCCTCGATTCACGGGGGACTTCATAGTAATGGATTCTTCACATTGTTGTGTTCGTGGTCTTTCCCCGGAGCAACGGGAAAGGCTTATCCGTAATGGCGATTCCGAAGTTGTGGCTTGGAGGAGATTGAGGGTGGCGGATGGAGCCTCCGCTGATACGGAGGTCTGTGTGGCGGAGGTGCGTGGTGTGCCATTTCTCTCTCGTTCGGTCCCCGCCTTGTCCAAGGTGCTTAGTGCCTGGGGGGATGTCCTGGCTGTTGTGGACGATGGACTTTCGCCGGGGGCGGATTGGAAGTGCGCTCGGATTCTCATGGAGTGCTCAAGAGCCTTTCTTACCAATGCGGTTGATAAGGTTTTTTTCGAAACCATGAAGGTTGGACGGTGGCGATTCAAGGTCGAGGTTTCTGTCATCGCCCCCTCGCCGGCGCCGGCGACTTGCCCTTCGCATCCGGTTGCTGTCGACGGTGTGCTTGACTTGGGATTTGGGGTCATCGCTTCGCCTCCCGGGTGCCACGTGTCAGGCGTCGGGGGAGTTTCCGAAGCGTCGCCTGATGAATGTGTCTTCTCTGGGCCTCTTGATTTGCTTCCTCGGGAACTGTGCACGGGGTCTGAAAGGGCAGGTTTGCTGGCGTTGGGCTCTATCGAGGACGATTTGCCTTCGCTTCATCCTCCGTTTTTGTCGGCTGACTCCTTGCAATTGTGCTTCTCGGGGCCCGTGCCCGTTCATGCTATGAGGGCCTTTAACGGATCCATTCATTTCGGATCGTGGGCTACGATGTGGAAGCCATCCGACCCGGTTGTGCTGTTGGACTCTCCGTTATTGGTGCCTGACGCTTCTCCTTCACGACCTGATTCATCTTTGGGGTTCTCCCGTCGGATCCGGCTGGAGGAAATTAGGCCGTCTGCGGATGTGGTTTTGGATCCTTCATCTCCTTATTCTACGATTATGCCCCGCTCCCCCTCCCCTCCTGTGGGTCGGGTGGTCTCTTCGAGGATGACTCCTTCAGGTGCTGCTGGGGTGTCCGATGGTGAGGCTGGAACCACCTGGATTCCTTCTGCTGGTGATGCTCCTTCCGCGGTGGGGAGTACCTCGGTCACCCGCTTTGGGAAGAGCTATCGCAGGCGTATACACTCCCGCCTTGGCGACTCGGTGATGTACTCTTGTCATACGTTGCGGGATTCTGTGGCGGAGGCGGCTGGCCTCTCCTTGATCGGGGGGCGCTCTGATGGTCTGTAATGAAGGTCCTCTCCTGGAACGTTAGAGGCCTCGGGGACCCTGATAGGCGGCGTTCTTTGGGGTTGCGTTTCTCGGAGTGGGACTGTGATTTGGCTTTTATTCAAGAAACTAAATTAACGGGGGTGGATGACTCTCTATGGAGGTCTTTCGGTGCGGGTGCTATGGATGAGTTTCGCACGGTGGACGCGATTGGGGCGGCGGGTGGCGTTTTGTTGGCGTGGCGCTCGGCGGCTTTCTCATTCTCCTCTCTTCGGGTGGGAAGGCATTCATTGTCTGTGGTGTTGATTCGGGCTAATTCACTTGCTCCTGTGGCCTTTTCTTGTATCTATGCGCCTACGTGCCATGTCCTCAGGCGGGCGTTGTGGGACGAACTTCGGGATGCGGCCATTGAGTTCGCGGGCATTCCATGGCTGCTGGGGGGGATTTTAATGTGACTGCTCATTCCTCGGATCGTCCTCGGGGCCGGGGGGCAGGATCCGGGCTCCCGCGAATTTGTTGAGCTTATTGGTGACCTTGCTCTGGAGGGGTTGGTCCCCGATGACATTTCTTATACATGGAGGAATAGTGCGTCTCGATCTAGGATTGATCGATTCTTGGTTAATAACAAACTTATGGAGGCTTTCCCTCTGTGCTCGGTGTCTTCTTGTCCGCGCTCATTCTCTGATCATAATCCTATTTTGTGGGATTCTGGGGAGGACCTCCGGCCGAGGGGTCTTTTTCGCTATGAGAAGTGTTGGCTTTTAGAGCCCAATTTCAAAGATATGGTGAGGAACCATTGGAATCAATCTTCTTTCATGGGATCTGCTGCTCGTAGACTCGATCAGAAGCTTGCCTCTCTGCGGAGGCTCCTGGCGTCATTCAAGAAGGAATCGCGTTTGGCTCGTGTGGCGGCCAGGGCGGCGGAGGATGTCATTACTCGGCTGGACCGAACGGAAAATTTTAGGGATCTGCTCTCGGAGGAGCTTATTGAGCGCTCTGCTACACAAAATGTGGTCAGCGCGGAGGATAAGAAAAGAAACATGGAGTGGCGTCAGCGCTCGCGCTTGAGGTGGATCAAGGAGGGGGATGCTAATACTGCTTTCTTTCACCGCGTGGCTAGCGGAAGAAGGCGCTACAACTCTATCTGCTCTCTTCTGGTTAATGGTTCCTTGGTTAATGGGGACAAGGAGTTGGGGATGGTCATGGTTGACCACTTCAAGCGTGCTTATGGGTGTCGCTCGCAACGTAGGTGGCGCTAGTTGGGCCGTGGGGCCCCTTCCTTAGCGCCTATGGATTCTGTGGCTCTGGTTAGGCCGATCTCCTTGGTTGAGATCAAGGAGGCCGTTTGGGAACTTAATGTTGATGGTTCGCCGGGCCCTGACGGGTTCCCGGTGGCTTTTTATCGAGATTTTTGGGATGTGGTGGCCGAGGACGTTATGGAGGTTGTTCGTGAATTTTGTGAATGGAACGATGGGTTTGATAAAATTAATAGGGTCGTCATTCTTATGATCCCTAAGACTGTCGCGGCTAATCGCATCGAGGATTTTAGGCCTATCTCTATCTCGAATGGGATCTATCTTATCATTGCCAAGGTTTTGGCGAGGAGGCTTGCTCCTCTTCTTGCCTCGCTGGTTTCGCCTACCCAGGCCGCCTTTATCCGGGGGCGGCAGATCTCGGATTGCATCGTGGTGGCTTCCGAATTGACTGCGGCTTGGAAGAAGTCTAATAAGATGGGGGTTCTTTGGAAGATTGATTTCGCCAAGGCTTATGATTGTCTTGATTGACGATTCTTGTGGTCTGTCTTGAGACGGAGGGGCTTCCCTGAGGTCTGGATTTCGTGGGTGCGTCGTTGTGTGACCACGGCATCCCTCTCGATTTTGCTTAGTGGTCGCCCGGTTGGGGGCTTCTTCCAGCCGAGGAGGGGGGTGCGGCAGGGTGTCCTCTCGCTCCCCTTCTCTTTGTGCTGGCGTCGGACGTGTTGGCTCGTATGATTGACAGCGTGATCGAGGCGGGGCTGACCAGGGGCTGCACCGTGGGGGCCTTCCAGGTGCCCTTAATTCAGTTTGCGGACGACACTTTATGCTTCATCGAGGGTGGCTCTTCTGAGGTTTCCGGTATGGCATTTACTCTCGAGCTTTTTAGTGAGTTATCGGGGCTCTTGATTAATGGGGCTAAGTCTAAGGTGATCCCCTTTGGGATGTCGCAGGAGGAGGCGCTGGAGTGTGGCCGGCTGTTGGGCTCTCCTCCGTGTGGCCTCCCTTTCGATTACCTTGGCTTGCCTCTGGCCGTGGGTCGTGTCCGGCTCCGTGATTGGAGGTTGGTGGTGGAGAAGATGGAGGCTCGCCTTGCTGGGTGGCGCGCAGCATTATTATCTGGGGGGGGGGGGGGGGGGGGTGTCTGGTTCTTTTTAAGGCAGTGCTCTCCTCTATTCCAATATATTTCTTTTCGGTTCGATGTATGCCTAAGGGGATTCGGTTGCGCCTGGAGCGTTGTATGCGGGGATTCTTGTGGGGTAAGAAGGGGGAAGGGGGTTCATTTGGTGGCTTGGGATGACGTTTCGCGGCCCAAGCGGGATGGTGGCTTGGGGGTGCGGAGGTTGGAGGTTGTTAACGAGGCTCTCCTGTTAAAATGGGCGACTAGGGTATGGGGTCAGGAGGACAACTTCCTGCTTAATGTTCTGCGGGAGCTTCTGTGGAAGGAGATGATGGGCTTCACTCGGGGAAATGCTTACGGGCACCTCTCTCCTTTTTGGCGTGGTGTGTTGGATGTTTTTATTCGTAATCTCTCCCTCTTTAAGCCGGTGTTGGGGAAGGGGGGTTCATTTCTTTTTGGACCGACGATTGGTCGGGAAGGGGTACTCTCAAGGATCGCTTTCCCCGTTTGTTTGCTTTGGCAGATGATATGGAGGCATCGGTGGCCTCGTGTTGGATGGATGGATGCTGGTGTCCTCGGTTTATTGCCAATTTCTCGGATCAGCGGATGGATGATTTTCTCTCGTTAATGCGCCTGCTTGCTGACGTTGTCCAGCCTAATGATGGCCGGGACCACTGGTCTTGGAAGGATGGTCTTTTTTTCCACGCGGAAGGCTTATATGGCTCTTGTTCCCAGTCCTTAGGTGGGGGACGATATCCTTTTGCGTGATTGCAGATTCCTCTGGGGAATGAAGCTTCCTGAGCGCATTGGGATCTTCCTTTGGCTTCTTCGCAGGGGGAGGCTCTTAACGCGTGACCGTTGCGCCCGATTTTTTCCAAACGTGGGGCCTAATTGCGGGCTTTGTGATGAGGAGCTGGAAACCATCGACCACTTGTTCTTCGGCTGCAGCTTGGTTCGGGGCCTTTGGGCTGATATGGATTGGATCAACTCGGAGAACTTGATTGCTTTTTGTGAGAGCTCGAAGGGCATCAGGGACAGGGAAAGGAAGGAGTTTTTGGCTCTGATTGCAAGGTTGTGGGGCATCTGGCTGGGGAGGAATGAGGCCCTCTTCGCGGGCCAGCGGTTCTACTGGGAAAACATTATGCGTCTTCTGGATGACTGGAGTACAGGGTAACCCTACTTTGGCTTTTTGAGGGTGATCTTTGCTTGTTGCGCTTTCGGTTAGCCCCTTTGGGTCTTGTTTTTGTTTGGTTTTTGTAATATTCTTGTAACATTTTTTGTCTCTTTTCCTTTTAATTTATTGGGGTGAACACCGCAGAGTGTCTCCCCCTTTTTTGAGCCTAAAAAAACAGTTGAAGAGGATGGTTTATGAGTATACACGTACAACCTATCCTAAATATGATCGTGTAGACTTGCTTGGATCAGTCTACTACCCCGGTCGAGTTCCATTTCGGGCTCCTTTTTCATCATATCAGAGAACAAGAGCGAAATCTTCTCTTCGTCCGATGCCTTCAAGGGCCCAGCTCCTATCGTGGAGATGGATGGGACCAACTATGAGTTGTGGTCCATGCAATTCTTGACCATCATGTAATGCAATAACAAGGAGCACATTCTGACACAGCCAGAGCCAATGGATAAGATTGGAGAGAATGCTTCGTGGAAGCAAGATGATGCATATGCAAGTACCAATGACATCATGAACCATCCCACAGCCAAGGTGATGTAGGATATTCTACCTACCACATATGGTTAAGCGAAGAATGAGGCCAAGATTCTTCAGCTACAGTGTGATATCTACACGGCCAAGCAGAATGGTCGACCTCTGCAGACCTTCTATTCTTTGCTTCGTGGCATGTTTGAGAAGCTTCACATATTCATGTCAATGACCACATCTACTGAACAGCAAATGGCATATAGGAACTCATTGATGGTTGGAGTTTTCTTGGTTGCTCTTGACCCTGAGTACGAGGCAGCACGTACACAGCTTCTTAGAGGTGTAGCTATACCTCCCATGGAGGAACCCTGTAGTTGCCTCAGCATGATTACTATCCCACCTCCTGCCACCACACATACCTCTTGAGCAACAGTCGCATCTAACGGCAGGGGAAGCTCCACTCAGTTCAGAGGACGTAGTCTTGTGGCAAAGGAGATGGATGTCAACATGACCCTTGCATCTATTGATGTTGTCCAGGTCATTCTAAGGATACATGCTATCAAAAGCATGGATAACCAGCGTCTGCTTGTGTGGTCGAGAAGGTTGAACCTTCAGACAGATTGACTCCTCCAGATTCGTGTCTTGAAGATAGTGTCTCCCATCTGAGGGAGACAGTGATTCATGCTACCGGTACCATTACAGGTTTGCTAGATGATGCAGTTGTTGCTAGAGCTTCTTCGAGCTCCTCGGGTATAGTCTATGCTTTTATGATGCAGTGTGGATCGACGAATTGGGCTCTATTAGAATTTTTTATCCGTTAGATTTTATCAATTAGGGTTTAATTATCTATTTATTTAACTAGAGTCGTTATAGTTAGAGTTAGGGCTAATTTTATTTATGGTTAATTGAGTCGTTGCAATTTTATTTTAAATAAATATATAGCATGTGATATCAAATCAAATTAGTTAGTCGGTTATATTTAGCAATTAGTCAGTTAGAGATATTTAGAATCCAAATTAGGATTTTATTTTATTTTGTCCTTTTTTTATTTTTGGAACCCCTCCCCTCTTATATAAAGGGGATGGTAGTCCAAATGTTTTATTAATTTAACTCAAAGTTTGTAAAATTTGAGATTCATCTCTCTCTCCATCTCCCTTCTCTCCCTCCACGTGATCTTGCGCTTCTTTCTTCTCCAAATCTCTCGCACCCGACGAATCTTCTCTCATTTCCCCTCCAAAATTTTTCTACTAAATTTTTTCCACCATCAAAAAAAATATTAGTCACTTTTGGAATATTTTCATTTGCATCAATTGATATCAGAGCATGGCCCTCATATCGTCCTGACAATCTGACGATCCGTACAGATGTTCGCACAAACGCACAACAAAAGACTCTCATTTGGTAGAACGTAAACGGCGAGCCGACGAAGCCTACAACAAAGAGTTGATGTCTGTATTGTTCGAATTTCAATCTAATCTATGGGAGTTGGCTGCAGATTTTTGAACCTTGAGCGTCGCCGGATCGATACCTCCCGTCCTCGAAGCTATTGTCCAGGTTTTCGAGGAAGAAAAACAAGAAAAAATCATCGTCGATGTTCCGCTTGTTGTCCAGCAAGATTTCGACCAACTTATGCCTACGGAACCGACTCCATCGACACCCGCAGTCCTCTCGCAGGTCCCCTCCGCCACCCCTGCAGCAGCACCCACTGTCCGACATCACCCCCATTCCTGTCAACCCTGACACCTCCTCCTATCGATTCAACCACGCCATCATCAACCTTTCCCGAACAAAACCCTACACCAGCCCCTATCACCCCAACCTGCATATCGGCAACAACCCCACCCTCCACACCACCAGTCGTGGTCGTGTCACCTCCACCAGTCCCCTATCCCCCAAAAACACTCCCGTCACCATCTCCATTTGCTATCACAGCACTACTGTCTCCTCCTCTCGTCGAATCCATACCCCCTTCGTTGTTATCCCTAGCTCCGACTCCATCCGACCCACCACCACCTTCTTTTCCAGCCCCTCGTTACCGCCTACACCTTCCCGACAACGAACCCTCCAACCACCGCCTCTTGTGGGCTTCGAGCCTCGACGCTACCCCTTGCATCACTTGCGTGGGCCATGATGCCACCTCTTGCGCATCTAACAAGGTCGCCGACGCCACCTCCTATTCCCATGTTGTTGTCGTCGCCACTTCATGGAGGAAGAGGAATCCCTAATGTGGGTTCTCTATGCAAGGGGATTCAACTCCCTTCCAATTAGGGCTATGAGATATAGTTGGCAAATTTTCAAATGAACCCCTCCTTCAAAAATAATTTATTCCAAAGGAAAACTTGGTGGGAAGTTAAGAGAATATATTTTAAGTAAAGGGGTACAAAATTTCAGATGCGCCCTCTAATGGAAAGAAATTACAAATGTAATGTTGAATTACAAAAAAATGCGAACTTGAGATAGATTGTCAACAAATTCAGCATGAATTCTATGATACCACGCCCAATAAACAAGCCACTCATCATGAGATGAGTTTTTTATGGTGGAAAATATTTGGTGGAAGAATTTTGGAAGGAAAAGGATAGAAGACTCATCGGATGCAAGAGATTTGAAGAAGAAAGAAGTGTGAGATCGCGTGGAGGGAGAAGGGAGAGGGAGAGAGATGAATATCAATTTTTATAGACTCTGAATTGAATTAATAGAATATTTGGACTACCATCCACTTTATATAGGAGGGTGGGTTACACAAATAGAAAAAGTATAAAATCAAATAAAATAAAATCTTAATTTGGACTCTAAATATCTCTAACCGACTAACTGCTAAATATAACTGAAAAACTAATTTGATTTGAGATCGCATGCGATCTTTTTATTCCCAATTTGATTTGGTACCTCATTCGACTAATTCCTTCCCAAGAAAAGAGAGCACTGGGAATGTTGCACATTGACCCCTCCCCCAAAAGTACTTTATCAAAAGGGGAAGTGTATAAGAGCTCCTGTGGGGATTTCTATTTAAGTGAGGGTAGAACAATTGCAGGGACACCCTCCAATTGAGAAAAACTGCAAACGTAATGCTGAATTAAGGAAGAAAGGCATGAAATGGAAACCAATTGTTCAACGAATTCAACAATCCTTCTTCAATACCGCAACCGAAGACAAAGCCACTCATCGGGAGATGAGTTTTTCGAAGAGGCAGAGAGCTAACGCAGCATGGATCAACGAATTGAGCTCAATTAGGAATTTTCGTCCATCGATATTTTATCAATTAGGGTTTAATTTTTTGTTTGTTTAATTAGAGTCGTTAATATAGTTAGAGTTAGGGATAATTTTATTTAGAGTTAGGGAAAATTTTATTTTACGGTTAATTGAGTCGTTGCAATTGTATTTTAAATAAAGAGATCACATGTGATCTCAAATCAAATTAGTTCGTCGGTTATATTTAGCAGTTAGTCGGTTAGAGATATTTAAATTCCAAATTAGGATTTTATTTGATTTTATCTTTTTCTATTTTTATAACCCCACTCCTCCTATATAAAGGGGATGGTAGCCCAAATGTTTTATTAATTCAATTCATAGTTTATAAAATTTGAGATTCACCTCTCTCCCTCACCCTTCTGCCTCCACGCTATCTCGCGCTTCTTTCTTCTCCAAATCTCTCGCATCCGACGACTCTTCTCTCCTTTATCCTCCAAATTCTTCCAGCAAATATTTTTCCACCGTAAAAAAATATTTTTCATTGTTGGAATATTTTCATTTGCACCATTTTACCAATTGTAGCAGAGCAGATATGACACAATGGATCATGGACTCTGGTGCTTCTAACCATCTCTGTGTGGAGACAGAGCACAGTTCATTTCTACAGATCTATATCCCATGGTAAATAGGGCGTCATTGCAATGGGGTCTATTTACCCATTACAGGATAGGAGGAGGTTCATTTGACGCCATCCATGTATCTACAGAATGAGTTATATGCACATGATTTTCAGATGAATTTACTTTCTAATAGTCAGATCACAGAGGATATGCATTGTTGTTCCATTTTGACCCCCCTTCTCTTGTGTTTCAGGACAAACTCATGGGCAGGGTGATTAGATGTGACCGCAAGCAACATGGCTCTACAGACTGGTCCAGACTCTTAGTGCAGGTGTTTATACAGTTCCCACTGGATCGGTCTCACCCTACTTGTGGTATCTTCGTTTTGGTCGCATTCTTCTGCGTAAGTTGTGTCATGTCCTCCCACAGATTTCAACGTGCTCTTCCTTCCAGTGCAAAGCTTGCCATTTTGAGAAGCATCATCACTCTTATGTCCTTGGTCATCACAATCGTAGCAGTAATCACTTATTTGAGCTTATTCATTTAGATATTTGGGGTCTCAATCGTGTTGATGATCACCAGGGACACCGTTTTTATCTAGTTATTATGGATTATTATTGTTGACTTTCTCAGGTTTTTCTGTTGAAAAACAAGTCTGGAGATGGGTCTTTCATTAAATCTATTATTAATGAACTAAAGAATAATTTCTCTACTAATGTCAAGTTTATTCGCTCCGATAATGCCTTAAAGTTCTGTACATTACAACTACCTGAGTTCTTCGAGTCTCTTGGCCTCGTACACTAGATATCGTGTGTTTACACTTCACAGCAAAACTGTGATGTTGAATGCAAATGCCGTCACTTACTTGATGTGACCATGACACTCTTGATCCAGTCATGCTTCTCACTCTTTCTGGGGTTATACCGTCCTCATTGTTTGGTATTTAGTGAATCGCATGCCATCTTCTGTTTTAGGAGAGAATGCCCCTTTCTTGATTGCATTTTCCGAGGACTTGCCCTCCCTTACACCCCATGTGTTTGGATTTGTTGCCTTTATTCACCATCTAATGTCTGGTCATGATAAGCTCTCCTCGAGAACTGTCAAGTGTACCTTTGTAGGGTACTCATACCTAGAGGGGTACCGCTACTTCGATCCAATTCGACGGACGTACTATGTTAGTGTTAATGTCACCTTCTTTGAGTCTATTATGTATTTTCTCTCCTACAGGTGACAGGTTGACTTCATTTGACTCTAGAGAGGAGGTATAGTGCCTCCTCTTCCTACGGTTACGCCACCTCCAGTACCTCCACCACATCACCTCTAGTTTCTACACCCTCTCTTGTAGCTACCCCTGCACCATCACCCAATACTTTGGCCCATTTATTGTCACATTTCTGTGTTCGTCGGCCTCACACGGTTTCTCCTGCTCATGGACCTTCCACATCATTCAGCACGCCTCAAGTATGTACTAAGCACATTGTTTCTATACATGACATTAGTGATTTGTCCATGCAACAGGATTCTTTACAGGATGAGAAGGTGCCCTCTCAGGAGGGTGGTTTATAGGTTGAGGAGGTAAGTGATCTTGATGTGCATATTGCTCTGCTGAAGCGGAGACATACTTGTGCTACCTATCCTCGTGCAGCCCGTGTTTCTTTGGGCTAACTCATAGGATTCCAGGTGGTTTGTCGTGGGACTGTTAGCCGTGGAGATACCACAGACATATCAGGAGGCGATGCATGACAGTCAGTGGTGTCTTACCATGGAGGAGGAGATTGTCGTGTTACAATCACGTGGCACATGGAGCATCAATACAGCTCCTACAAGAGCATCCATTGTGGGATGCAAGTGGGTCTTCACGGTAAAGCACCAAGTGGCAATGTGGACCACTACAAGGCGAGGCTTGTGGCTCATGGATTCACCAAGATATATGGGGTGGACTACCATGATACTTTCTCTCCAGTGGCTCGGCATTCTACACTGTGAATCCTTCTCTTTGTTGTAGTGACATGGGGTTGGCCCCTATATCAACTTAATGTGATAAATGCATTTCTCTATGGTAACTTACATGAGGAAGTCTACATACAGCAACCACCTGGGTTCGTTGTTGAAGGGGAGTATCAGAAGGTTTGCAGACTTCACAAAGTTCTCTATGGCCTTAATCAAAGTCCAAGAGCATGGTTTTAAAAGCTCTTGGATTTGATAGAGCAACAGGGGATTGTGAGATAGACTACAAATTATTAATTGGTTGTTCAGAGGTCTCAAAGAGGTATAGTCGCCATACTGGTTTATGTTGATGATATCATTGTTACATGAGATGATGTGCAGGGCATCCAAGTAGTTAAGGATTTCCTTGGTCAGTAATTTGTAACCAAGGACCTTGCAGTCTACATTACTTCCTTGGACTGCAGGAACCAGCGAGGTCTTGTGATCTCTTTGAGATGGGCATGGCAAATTGCAGACATGCCACTACTCCCATGGACCCGAGCATGAAGTTATAGGATGATGACATTGAGGAGGCAACCAAGAGGAGGTAGAGGGGGCTCATTGGGAATCTCATATACTTGATCATCACCATGTCGGATATATCCTTTGCAGTGAGCAGAGTGAGTCAGTTCATGGAGCAACCTAGACATGCACATATGGATGCAATCCATAAGATTCTGATGTATATGAAGACCTCATCTGGCGTTGGTCTTTTATTTAGCAAAGGCACATCCCTTGCCATTACAGCTTGCGTAGATGCAGATTATGCAGAATGCCCCAAGGACAGGTAGTCTACCTCTGCCTTTGCAGTGTCCGTAGAGAGTTCCTTGGTGTCATGGAAGAGCAAGAAGCAGATCGTGGTTGTCAGATCTAGTGTAAAATCAGAGTACAGAGCTATGGCACAGGGGAGTACAGAGATGATGTGGGTCAAATCTGTTCTTACTGACCTAGTTATTAAGGTGCCTCTTCCCATGCACCTCCAATGCAACAACCAAGTTGTTCTTTTCATTGCCAACAATCCAACCTTCCATGAGAGGACCAAGCATGTCAAGGTAGACTGTCACTACACTCGAGATGTGATTCAAAATGGTTTCATTTCCACCTCGCATGTCAACTCAGGAGATCAGACAGGAGACGTGTTCACTAAGGCCCTAGCCAAAGGGACATTCCAGATATGTTGTTTCAAGCTGAGCATGACTTATATCTATGCTCCAAATTGAGGTGCGGTGTTGAGATATTAGTTAATCTTTCATCTCTTTTGTGTATTTTGTTTTCTTTCAATTACAATATGTAATTTGCCCAACTGATTTATCTTCTATATTTTTTTAAAATGAGAAGTGTGGCATCCCAATTTTGGATCTGACTCAAAATGGTGTATATTAAAATGGTTATAAATCACATCGTATTACATTCTCCAGAATATACACAGCACCCTACAAGTTTCTCCTCCATATAAGAGAATCCCAGTGCCTCATGAATGATCAAGTCATTATTTTCTCTCCACACATCTTATGTTTCCTCTTACAGATGAATGATTATCGCATTTCCATCTTCACATATCGATTTCTTGGACATCTTCCAACCAAATCTCACACTTATCCCTCTCAGATGCAACAACCCAATTAGATAAATATGGATGTCAAGCATGGAACTCGATACATTTACCATAGCCTCTCTCCTACACACCTTGACCTTCCCTCTCAGTCGATTTATCCCACCTACATCATCCCCCTGACATGCACAGAACCGTCAACAATCACATGAGGGCCTAGGAGGGAAAAAACTTGTAAAAATCCATCGCAAACGATTCGGATCCAGAGTTCAAGCATTAATGTGTCCACAAGCTCCGAACCACTGACCAATTCCTATTGGTGTTCACCCAATCAATATGAACATCAAACCACGAAAAAAATGGGACACAAAAATCTTGGATAAAAGAAGTGCCATTGAAGGCCCTGCAATCTAGGTAGGGTGCCTCAAGAGCCTGATTCCATCCGAATGGATAGAGAAAGTTTGACCTGCCTATACACATCACCCCAATCCATGAGGATTAGGGCTGGGTATCAATAGTACGGCGTTTGAGAAAGATGCCACCAAATGCACTTTTACCCTCATCCTGCATGGTGTCGACTTCACCACAAAGACCAATGCCAAGATCACCTATGTCCCTCTGTTGACCGAAACATCCACCGCTGGGAACCAAACTCCACCAATGCTGGCAACACCTTCACCCAAGCATGGATCTTCCCACCTCAAAAAGGAAGCTTCCAAAGTGTAGCCACTTGAGGGCTCATCATTCACCACCGTTGAAACTTCCCACTACAACCAATGCCAGTCTTCATCGAAACCAAATCCTTACAATGTAGAGGAAGACTAACCACCATGAGAACTGACATCTGGAAAACATCATTGCCTCATCCCTCAGAAGAGGCCTTCTCCACATCGCCTTCCATGGAGTACTCGCCCCCCACCCCCACCCTCGAAGAAGACACGGGATATCAGTCTTCAAGACCTCTTGCTCACACCTAAGAACCCCCCAATTGCATCGCGTCGTCACCAAACTTCGAGTCAAGAACCTTCCCAACCACTGAAGCCATTGAACAAAGAGCATTGTCCCCACAAATCACCTCTCAACAAAGCCCACGGTCAAAAAGGTTTGTAATAAGGAAGAGGAACCATTGATACTGACAAAGGATGATGTCGTCCAATCTTAGATGCCCAGTAGCTTGGCCATCAGTGGCTCGTCCACCCACTAGGGAAGCAGGTGATCAAGTGACAGCAAACGGTTGCCCGGTGCCCACAAAAGCCACAGTGAAGCACCAGACCTTAGCAGAAGAGACCATCGTGCCCTCGGTCCTACACTAAAAGCAATGGACATGGCAAGAAGAACCACATCACAAAAGTGTGACTAGTTGGCCTCAGCTCGTCACGTCAGTTGGTCTTAAATTGTAAGGCTATCAATCTCAATGTTCTTTAGCTTCATATTAGTTCTCAACATGCCTCACATTCAAAGTTCATGCAAGATCGTCATTCTTCACACGTTCCAGAAGAATGCACATAAAAAACTTCCAGCCATCATAAAACTATCTTACTTACACGTAACACACGAATCACAAAAGCAGTAGCCACTGTTTCAGCTTGAGTATAATTTCTCCGAAAGTAAATGTCATGCAGCTCATAGATGCAGCACTTCCACAAGAACATTGTATACATCATGATCACGGTCTGACGCTAATGGCATCACATGCAGATTTGAAATCTATACAACAGAAAATTATGCTAAAGAAGTGGCAGCTAACCCAAGCACACGAAGTGCATATTGCCTGAAAGTATAACTAAACTAAAAAAGAGTGGAACAAAACAACAAATGGTATTCAAGGTATATTTGCATATTTTAATTTCTAATTTCTTTTCAACATAATTATTCATGTAGTTCGCTTCCGAAAGGTTGAGATGACCTCGAATACGATCTAGACCCCTCTCATACGGACGCATACTAGATCTCGCTTAAAAATGCCGACTTTGCAGCATTTCTGTAACTCCAACCAATCAGATTGTCAACAACAGCGCAGAAACTCGTATCATCCAGCTAAATTCTCGCCAAACTCTCTTCTTCTTTTTCATGTGCGGAAATTTTAGCATCCGAAACCAAAATCGTAACCCGAATTCCACGCAAAACCCAATGGGCAGACCTCCGAGGGCTTAAGAAAATCGCATCAAATCGGAGCTTGAGGAATAAATCGAGTGAAAGGGGGAAGTACCCATTTCTTGGGGGGAGGGCTCCAATCCATCCCGAGGGGCAGAGGGGAGGTGCCATCGTGGCGGTGCTTGGGGGGGCTCTTCCTGGGCAGCATCGATGGCCCCGTTGGGTCGATCTCAGCGAATTTTGGATCGATCCAGAGGGGATCGGCGGCGGGATCCGGTGGGGAGTGGACGGGAGTGGTGGTGGTGGTGACCCTTCCTCAGGTGCATGCTATTGCCAATGGTGCTCTCTCAGCGACGGGGAGGGGAAGAGGAATCACACCCAACAACTAAGCCCAGAAAAGGGTGCTCACGTTTACAGGGTAGTTCATTAATGCTTGATGCTAATTGATACTCAATATGTAAATAACTCTTTGGAGAAAAAATGGCAATAAACGTGTGTTAAGTGTGGGATATTTCTTTTTTAGTTTATTTTGAATAGCGTAAATATTATCTCTTCTTCTCATGTATGTGCTTTAAGTAAGTTAATTAGAATATTCACAAGATGATTTTTTAGATTGATTTTTTGTCTCATTTTGATTTTCTTTAATTCCATTGCTAACTTCCTATCCATATATCTCTTCATTTGATGGTAGATAATTTGCGTTTTTTTTATTTACTGTGTAATGATGATTTTTCATTTATATAAGAACAAGCGAGTCTATTATATTTAAGTGGGGATTACGGTATATGACACCAATAAATAAGATAAATAGTTGTCCATCTAAAAAAGGTGACTCGCAACTTTACTTGGACATTTAAGATTTTTTATTTTTTTATCTTGAAATGTGTAAGAGTTTTTTATAATGCATTTAACAAAAAGTGTGTTTATGAGTGTGTGTTTGTGTGCGCAATTGGGATAGAAAAATATACAGACGTGCAAACAAGTAACCTCCATCTATTAAAACAAAGGCGATTCCAAATAATGTTACTGGAATCATGCTAGAATAGAACATATGGAATAAATAAAAAAAAGATTTTTTTAAGGTTGAGAGAGCATAGGAGCTAGCAAACATCCCATAACTCGAATATGGATGTTAGACTCTGATGGACAAAAGCTACAAGTTATCTATGACTTTAGTCCGAACTATGTGGGAAACATCTAATGGGTTTGTCTATATGCGAGACTTCAAAGATCATTGAGGATGGATATAGCCAATAAGGATCACAAAATATGATATCATATGTTAGTATGTGACATTTTGAAATCAAGGGATCTGATTTGTAGATAAAAATGTAACATATCTAATTTTTATGTTACTATACATTTGTATGGATTTATTGCAAATATTTAAAATTTAATTCAGCATTGTTTAAGCTATAATTGAAATCAACCCAACTTGTCAACTTTTGATTTCTCTAACAACACCATATTTATGTAAACCGGAACCTAAATAAAAAATGAGATTCAAAAGATGCTCGTATTTTCCTCCAAAAGGTAATTAATTCTAAAAAGAGTGTTTGGATTTTTTGAATTTCATGTAAATATAAAAATCACAATAAAATAGCTGAAGAAATTACAAGGTTACTATATGTGTTCTAGACTCGAATCAATTGCACGAAAGCTCGATTTCGCATGCAAGCACACCTAGAGATGTAATTCAACATAATAAATCTGATTCTTGGCAACTAGTGACAAATTAAGTCAGCAATTTGATAAATATTCGCTTGTTGATGTTTCATTTACATTCTATTAGTTTAACTTATTAAAATTTAAAATATTTCATGATACACAATGACAAGTATTTGAAGATTGAATTGGAAAGGAACATGCAAATATATCAGTAATTCTAGGTAGTTAAACGATTTTTTTAATTTCGAGCTTTTGGGGTTAAATTTCTTGTGATTTTTCTTTGATATAGAAATTATATTAGATTGGATGATTTTCTTGTAATATAGTTTATATTTAAATCATGTTTTCATGCAAATAAATGCATAGTATCACAAATTTTTTGCAGTGAACATATTATAAATCTTGGAGGATTGATGCACCTCAAATTCGCCTCTTTAATATAGATAAATAAGTCGTAGTACAGGAGGCGAATTTGGTTCAGCAAAAACCACGATCTTTGAATGTCGTGGACTATTTATACTTGACAAGTGTACCAAGGTCGAACACAGGGACACGGCTGCCTATTTCGGCTATTGAATTTCGATTCATTAAGCTCAGAGTGTGATTTAAAATCCATTTCAGATCCTCATGCAATTTATGCTAATTACAAAGCAATGCCATGCTGTATGCATTTTTTAGATATTTCTATTCAAGTTAAAGAGATGTATGAGCAAATATGCAAGAGAAATTATGCACAGATTAAACCCTATAATTATACCCTAAAAATTATGAGCATGATAAAAATGAAACTAGTTTCAATTTAATCGCAACAATAAAGAGTGGTCATCAAATCCAATCAAGACAAGGAGGGTAGGGTCCATTTGTCACATAAAAATTCACTTAAATTAAAACAATGTCAAATAAGACAATTAAGCATGCTAGAATGTAGAGGACAAAACAAGGATCAAAACGACACTAAAATCATGCAATTTGGACCTACGATGCTTAAGTTATGCTAAAAACAGTGCAAGGGCATAAATGTAATAAAAATGCAATAAAATAAAGGGATAAATATTGCATTTAGGTCCCTGGAGGGACCTAAATGCAAATAGCAAAAACCGTCTAGGTCCAAGTGTAATTTTTCCATGCGCATAGGGACCTATTTGTAAATTCAGAAAGTATGAAGGGCCTCCTTGTAAATTACCCCAGGCGCGCACGTGAGGCACGCGCTTGGAGGACCCATTTGTAATTATCAGAACTTTTGGGGTCTTCCTTGCAATTTACCCAATCCATCACGTGCCGGGCACATGAGGGCTCAGGCTCGGGACAGTCCTCAACTTCGGTCCACGTGGCAGTATCTGGTGGTACGACACTAGGCTCGGATGACGCGAGCCTGTAGGTCGGGGAAGAGGCTCGGGTCCACCACGTGTATTCATCAGGGCCGTCCGATCAGGAGGATCGGACGGTTCCTGTACCTTCGTGCTCCTCCGCAGGTCACCGGAGGAGGCGGGGCTCCGGTGACCTGCCCTAGGCTCCGTCGTGCCCCCATTGAGTCATCTGAAGGTTGAGGGAGATAGCTGGGCAGCTGGCGAAGATCTGGGAAGCGCCACGAGGCTCCGAGGTGGATCGGATGGGGAGATCGATGGAGCCTCGCCGGCAGAGAGTAGCTTGAAGACGCGCTGACGCAAACTCCGACTAGTCAGGGTACCTGCAGTGGTTAGCTTTAGCTGAAGCTTGTGCGAGTGGGTTGTGAGTGACATGAATGGAGTGAGGGCCGTATGAGGCGAAGGGAGCGGTGGCCCAGAGCTCTTCCTCCGGCGGAGCAGGGGAAGAGGTGACGGAGGGTGGTGGTGGTTGTGGAGAAGGGAGAGGGGGTCCGCGTGAAGGAAGGTGGCGTTGCGAAGGTGATGAAGTGGTTAGATTAGGGTGATGGTGGCGATTGAAGGAAGGAAAAATACGAGAAACTCAAATAAAAAGCACCTTGCCGGAGCAAGGTGTGGGGCGGAGGAGATAGCCTGTGATTGAGCTCCGGTGGAGCTCTGGATCGTTGCTCTGGCCAGCCCGACCTTGGTAGGGAGCTCGGAGGTGCTCGGAGGTCACCGATACGCGGCGGAGATGCCGCGGGTCGACACCGAACCAACCCCATCGTCACCTCGACATTCCGCCCCTCCGCTGTTACCGGAGGGACAAAGGAGGCTAGGGGAAGGCCCAAGAATGGTAGACCAGGGCGAACGAAGGCGGAGGGGGTGTTTATAGGTGGAGAGGCTCATGCGGTTACGCGGTGGAGGGGAAGTTTCGACGAGGATTTTAATGGCGAGGGAATAGCGGGGGTGAGTAAAGGAGGTAACGCGAGGATGGCGGGGGTCTGGGCTGCGAGAGGGAGGCGTTACGAGCGGAAGGAGGTGACTGGTGTGATGGCTAAAAATGGAAGGGGGAGGAGGTTCGACGAGGCGTAACGCCTGGGCGAGGGGGTTACTCGAGGTAGAAGATGACTTTCTGACCGTTGGATCTCGTGATCCAACGGTTAGGATGCGAGCGCGAGAGGTCGGCGAGGATCAGATCCTACTATCTGAACGAACGACTGAGATGTGCGCGATGACGAGCGGTCAAGATGAAGAGCGAGGATCCATCCAAGGGTGAGGGACGAAGAGTTGACGCGGAGTGTGGAGGACCGTTGGATGGAAGTAGGATCCGAGGGCTGAGATGAGTGGGACGTGGAGAGCTGAGGGACGTTGGATCGGGATGAGATCATGCGGCTAGCATTTAGACGCTAGACAACGGCTGATATCAGATTTGGAATTAGATCTGACGGTTGACGATGGAGCGGTGATGGACGGCAAGGATCAAGGCGGGTCGGAGTGGAACCAACGGCCGAGGTAGGCACCGGGTGGCGAAAAGGGAAGCGGGCCACATGGGCGGCCCAAAGGGTGCCACGTGGCCCAATCAGAGTAATTTAAATATAAAAATAAAGAAAATTAGAAAAGAAATAGTTAAAGGCCGAATTAGGAAAAAATCAAAACATGAAAGTTGCTCGTCTCAACGAGATCTACAACTTTCATGTTGGTCAAAAAGCCAAAAGAGGTCAACTGTACAAAAGCTATTTTTGGGGGTATTTTCAAGGGGATAAAAATACCAAGTTTGTGGTTTTGAGATTTTTTGTATTTTTTATCTTTTTAAGGGTCAGTGAATTATAGACAATTAATCTGCCTAATTTTTAGGGATTTTGAGGATAAAATAATTACAAGAAAATAAAAGGGAATTAAAAGCAATATTTTAATGGTAAAATATATACAATATAATACAAGATAAAAACAAAGAATTGATGGTGGTTTTTATTGAATTGTTTAGGCCAGGGGTTTAATAGTGAGTTTTTAGCATGATGAATACGAGATTCATCAAGGATTTAATAGAAAATTGACTTAAATAGAAAATTCAAAGTTCTTATAAAAACCCAACTACACACCACAACTTGTATAGGTATACCTTTAAAATTTTAGGTACATGTTGAGTGACAGTTCAATTATTTTCTACGGAAAATAGTGTATAAGTATTTACAAAGATATCTTGGTATACCCCAAGAAAAGGGTGCCAGCATATCCAAAAGTATACCGATATACAAAAATGTGATTGACTAAAATACATAGTAAGCCATGTATACTCGCACATCTAAAGATATATCGATACACCTAAATGATCAATCAATTATAAGAGACACTATGCATTAGTAAAACTTATTTTATAATTATACTTGTGGTCCACAAGTAAATTTATGTTTTTTTAACAATGCAGCGAGAATCGGACGTTGATATCGACAAATAATCAAGTGTTTGGTAAAGCAGAGGTGGTTGAAGAATTTTGAAAGTCTTTTTCATCGTGGTTTATAGAGCATGTCAGATCTTTGGACCTAACCGATTGGAAGTCGAAATTGTTGTAGAATTTAGCTATGTGTCTGAATTACGCGGTTAGAACGTATGACGGTGTATATGTCGACGACTCTAGATTCTACTCATCAGATGGAGATAAGGGGTTGTTTACCCGTAATTCATGTGTGATGGTTTCATGATCTTGTTATGGGTATGACAACCTAAGCTATTATGGGATTCTTAAATAGGTAATTGAATTGAAGTACAACACGCCTGCACCGAACCACCTCTACTTGTTTTCATGTGACTAGTTTAATCCACAACAAGGACTTAATGTAGACTCAATCCATGATATAGTTGAGGTGTTTCAGGGTAGTATATAAGACGATTTGGACCATTTGCCCTAACTTCCTACATTGAACAGATATGTTGCATTCCACGAGTGAGTAAAAAGTGAAGGAGAGATGACATATTATCGGTATTAAGAAATATGACTTGCATGTTTGTGGAAACCAGTGGAGCCTTAGAAGGGGTTCAACCTTCAACGAACCATTGGTTTTTAGACGAGAACATCCACAACAAATTTCTATGCTACCTGACTGATGGTTTAATAATCGTAAATCCTATCTTTTTTGTGTAATTTTCTATTTATTTATTAATATTCAATTTCCTTTCTTAATTGATAATTATGTCTATAACAGTTTTAATTTTCAATGTAGTGATGGTGATCACGAGAGGTGGCGGCTCCTCATCTGGGAGGAGCGGCTCTAGCAGACAGGTTGAATCATGAGATGGCAGTTGACCATTTCCTTCCCGTCTTCATAGACCTTAGAGGATAATGAAAAATATTTTTATCATTTAATATGAATTTCGTGATATATTATTGTGTTCCATTCTTATATGCAGTTGGAGGGTCATAGGACCCATAGTCTAGTGAATTAGTTCAGCAATGCATCACTCTTGCGATGTGATACACACTCCGAGCCATCCATCCTCGAGTGATAGTCATCATCCTACTCCAGGGTCGTCGCATTATAAGGATCAGTCGATGTCCGATTTTGCATATGTACCTCATCGTCACATTCCTATTACAGACGAGGCTCCAGTTACATATGTATTCATGGAGTTCCTTCTCGATGGATAACCCTTGTTCCTTTTCATGGTTGACTAAATTCCATACATGTCAAATGTAATATGTTATTATTATTTCTCACTCTTCTTTTACCCAGGTACACTCGAAAGAACCAACATAATGTCGCAAAGGTGTTGTGCAAGGCTTGAAAAAGGTTCCAGGACTGTGAGGACTATAAATGAACTCGCATGAGTCCATATGGCCAACGGAGGATTTTGGATTATGTGAATATTATTATTCATATTAAATTAACGATTATTTTATTCCCAATATGTTTACTTATGGTATTTCTGAAATGCAAAACACATATGACATCTGTCGTAATCACACTAGGGAGATGTTTCATTTGGCATTAACCCACCTAGTCACTAATAGGATCACGGACAACATTTATAGGTTGAGTAAGACTTCGATAGCAAAGTTGGATGGAGAGGTGAAGTGGGAGAGGGCGAAGCAGTTCCACCCTTCATGGTGCACACTGGAGAGGTGAGGAATTTCGTCGCACAATGCTTCTTGACCCTATTTTAAATCACTAAAATAGTGTGCTTCTATGCAGATGTAGTCGGTATTGTGATGTCTTTGCTTCTGATGACTATGGGAGGTGTTTAGCTGCGGGGAGGATCAATAAGGGAAGTAGGAGATTAAATCAACAACGGTGCCAAGAGCTCTGTGGTTGTGAGGGATGAATTGGTACATATATAATAACATCTTCGAAATCGAATGAACTATTATGACATTGTTACTCTCATCATGTAGCTTCACAACATGAGTTGACACTTAGGGAATGGTGGGTGAAGACCCACGTGCGAGGGAATGAGTGGTCGACAGTTGAAGCTTAGACTCAGGTAGTGAGTTCCTTTATGTTGTCTATGATGATCGTCTTATGAGAAGATATTTATATTTATTTCCTACATTTTAACAAGTATAGAAATACTAACTTGGTGTATTTTTTCGTCGATGATATTGTGTTGATTGATGAGATAAGAGATGGAGTAAACGAGAAGTTGGAGGTTTGGAGACATACCTTAAATACTAAAGGATTTCGTATAAGTAAGGCTAAGATTGAATATATGGAGTGCACATTTGATGGAAAACAATAGTGAAGGACTTGGGATGAAGATTAAAGATGATAACATTCTGAAGAAAGATTCTTTTAGATAGTTGGGATCTATTTTACAACGGGATGGAGAAATTGATGGAGATGTTACTCATTGAATAAACACATGCTGGTTAAAATTGAGAGGAGCCTTTACTATTTTTTTGATAAGAAAATCCCTTTGAAAGTCAAAGGAAAGTATTACAAAGCGGCCGTGAGGCCTGCTATGCTCTATGGATCGGAATGTTGGCTTGTGAACCATATACATATAAAGAGAATGACAGTAGCATAAATGAAAATGCTAAGGTGGATGTATGCTCATACAAGAAAAGATCGGTTTCAGAATGATGCGATCAGAAGGAAAGTTGGGTAGCTCTGATAGAGGATAAGATGAGAGAAAATCACTTAAGATAGTTTGATCATTTGCAAAGGAGGTCTTTTGATGCACTAGTTAGAAGATGCGAGATTTGGGATGTTGACCTGGTCAAGAGAGGACAACAAAGGCCCAAGAAGTGTTGCATTGATACTATCTGAAGCTATCTTAGTCATTTGGATTTAAGCTCGAGAATGACCTAAAATATATATGAATAGAGGCCAAAAAATCCATGTAGATGGCCCTACTTAATTGTGGAGAAAGACTTTTTGTTGTTTTTGTTGTATCGAACCTCTATGATGCCCTTTTCGATGAGAAGTATAACTCAGTTCCTATCGAAGAGCATACGCAGTTTGACGCTAAGATCTGGCAATAAGTGATCGATCAACGACAGGTGGGGCCAAATCGAAGGCACGCATTGGGGGACTCCACCCCAGATTCTTATAGGAGTCTAATTGCGGAACTCCAAGATTATAACGCCCCGCCTCAGCGGGAGCGCATCTAAACACTCATTCTCAATATTACCCAACAACAATCATAAACAACCTACATGTTATACCATTTATACAAGATAGGGAAATAAAATCTAAGTTTCTACTGATAACAAGTTCACATACGGATAGCAATAAGTCATTAAAGTCTCTTTATTACATCATAAATAAATAATCGGAAAGGAGGGATAACAAAACTACTAAGAACTGGTCCTCAACCTTAACAACGTCCTGCAGATGCACCACCAAAGATGTGAGCCTCTGTCTCCTGCTCTACACTTCCTGTTAGATTTCCAAAAAATGTAACTCATGAGTCAACTGACTCAGTAAGGATAAAGCAAATAAAATCAAAAGGATATAGGTAGGTAATGCAAATGCCGTATATGAACATGTTTAATGGAAATGAATATAAAAAGGCATTTAGTAATATACAATTAGATACAATTCAGGCCTTTAACACATATGCAATCAAAACCAATTCTTTGACATATCTATATTCATATTCTCTTTTAATTATCCCGGACTCGCTCGTCAAAGGAGAAAGCCTGCACTAGGGATGAAGTCTGCAACACTCCATTCATAGTGCAATCTAAAACCTGTGCGCAAACGCGATCCTTCAGCTAGTCTAGTTGGTAGTACTCTAACACCCGTGACAGGGAGCATATAGCCCGAAGAGTCCTAACTCTGTCAACCGAGTCTACCGGAGGAGTCTCGCTCGCTCCAAAACAAGTACCACAAAACGGATCCGTACAGTGCGATGCACTCGTGCATCCACCTCAATTCCACCAAAGTACCTACCACCACCCCACTCTGTGATGCCCCTCGAGTGGGGATGACTCGCTGTCGGCTCAGCCGGATCACAAGGGTGTGCACCCACCTTGTAGTATTTATCTTATCCTTCCCACATGTATTGCATGTGCTTTACTTGAAAATTGAAGGGCCTTGGAACTTATCATTGATATCCAACAATGATCACAAGACCTATTTAGTATATTATTCCTTGTGTCACAAACCATACGTTTAATACTTTACCTTTATGAAAGTATATGATTGCATGCATTCAACCCATTACCAATAAAACATGGAGGCTCTAGATAATTGGATTCAAACTTCTTTGCGAATTAATTTATAAGATAACAAAGGATCAATCATATATCCTCGTGCATCACTGGAACCAATAAGGATGGTCAATCTATTCCACAAGATCAAAACGAGAAGTGCCATCTAGAATGTGAAACTGCAACATTTCCTTATGCATAGTATTGTACAAAAAAAAATGCTCCAACGACGTGCAGAAAATCAGACTAACGTAGAAAGGTAAAGACAAAAACGATCAAGCATTATACGATATAAATAGATTAAGGAGTTGGTTAATATTAAGGAGGAAATTTACATGTCTTTGACAAGGTCTACACCTGAATGGCCACCTTAAAATATTAATTTGAAGCCACAACAATGGGTGCTTACGTCATTGAGATTTGGCTAGAATTGGCTAATATATATGGCATGGAGGACGGTCAAGTTAGTTAAACATAAATAAGAATATTTAGCAAGGGAGACTTATCTATACTAAAAATAGCTCCCAGCCTGGAAAGGACCATAACTAAAACGACTTCGACAACACTGTATACCTATATATATTATCCAAGAAATATTATGTGCAAAACCGTCATGTTTGTTATGGCCTGATATCATAAGATCATATAAAAACATTTGTTAATTTAGGGATAAAAAAATATCTTAATTGATTGCAAGGTTAAGAATGACCCGCATACTGTCACATAATATAGCATTAAGATTATGGTTCCTACAATTTTTCCAGAATCCTATCATCGTAAAACCACCAAGTAGAAAATCGTGCCATGATCTAATATCAAGTGGAACCTCAAAACTGTATACATATCACCAAAAACCATAAATTATAACCTTCATAACATTCCCTACGTGGTACACTAATATCCTAATAATCATTAGTATCCAGAGCAATAGAGATGTCTTTATATCTAAATCTATGTGCGCATATCACCCAACAATGGCGAATACCACACGTTAGTGCCATAGAGACTAACATCATAATATACACATCATAGCATAATATCTCCAACACATTTAAACGTGATTTAAGAAGAGTTTACATGGATCCAAAGATATCTACCACAATGAGATTTAGTAATATTTGATTAACGTCATGTATGAACCTAATAATGCTTATATTGACGAGTCGCAACAAATACTTTAAGGTCAGAAAAACCAAAAATAATAATAATTACCGACTAGAATTGTCCGTGAAAAGCATGAACAAACATGATTTGAAGAAAGATAAATCATGCTAGACCAACAGCAAGAGGTGATCCTGGGGTCGGATCTAAATCTAACAAAACAAACCCCAAAAAGATAATCTCCTAATCGCGAGATACGCGGAAAACAAGGGAGAAAATCTAGATCCGTTACCTATACTCGTGCACGTCTTTGATCCACGGGCTCGATAGCCGATCACGAATCCGATGAGAGGGTTGCTTTCCCTTGCGATGGCCCTCCTCATCTTCTTCTTATCGCGAGTCTACGAGACTTCGAGAGTTTTTGATAACGGTGGTGACACCGTTCTCTCCTTGATTCTCTGAAGAAAGAGATGGAAAAAGAGATAAGAGAATGACTTGGGGAGGAAGAAAGGATGGATTAGGGTTTGGAAAAAGGAGTAGGAATGAGGGGAGATGAAGGGTGTGGGTCTTTATATAGTTGGGGATTAAAATCTTAGTTTTAGAAACCCCAAAATAGCCTTAATTCGTACTTAACTTATCTAATCCCGTAACCATTAATCCCCTCAAAAACCATGACCCCTCTTCACCAAAACATGCATATCTCTCACACCCGGACTCGGAATTTCGTGTTTTTGGGCTCGTTGGAAAGCTTGCGACGAGACGCTTCTTTTTGAGTATAATATTGAATAGGTTTTAAAACTTCAGAAAAATCCGAAAATTACGGGGTGTTACATCATAACAACCTTAAAAACAGTCTCGTCCCCGAGACTTAGGATGCAAAGGGTGTAATCATAACAACCTTAAAAGGTTGGATCCTATCGAGTAAAAGTTAGCAACCTTAAAAAGGATGAAAGTAGCTTATACATTACCTTCAAAAAGGTATGGTTAGTCCCGTCGCATATCCGCCTCAGGTTCCCAGGTGGCCTCCTCGGAGTTGTGTCGTTGCCAAAGGATCTTCACCAAAGGTATCTCCTTGTGCCTTAACTTCTTCATTGAACGATCGATGATCCGAATTGGTTCCTCCGGATAACTCAGGTCAGTACCACATGAAGGTCATCATAACTAATCACATGCGATGGATCATGCACATATTTTCTCAAGTTGGAGATATGAAAAACATCATGCACACCGGCAAGGTGAGGAGGAAGAGCAATCCTGTACGCAACTTTACCAATCTTGTCGAGAATCTCGAACGGTCCGACAAATCGGGGTGCTAACTTTCCCTTCACTCCAAAACGATGAACCCCCTTTGTGGGAGAAACTCTCAAGAAGACAAAATCTCCAACTTCAAAGTTAAGATCAGTGTGTCGTCTATCGCTATAGCTCTTTTGCCTACTCTGTGCAGTAAGCAATTTCTTCCGAGCTATCTTGATTGCCTTAGCAGTCTCCTCCAAATACTCTACCTTATGTAGAAGGTTATGTCCAATCTCCTGCCAACTCAGAGGTGTAGAGCATCGTCTTCCATATAATGCTTCAAAAGGAGCCATGCCTATGCTGGCATGGTAACTGTTATTATACGTAAACTCTGCTAATGGCAAATGGTCCTTCCACGACCCTTTCCACTCCAGTACACATGCTCGAAGAAGATCCTTCAGTGTCTGAATCGTCCTCTCGGATTGTCCGTCGGTCTGTGGATGGTAAGCAGAACTGAGGCATAGTTGTACTTCTAAAGAACTCATGAATTCCCTCCAGTAGTGAGAGGTGAACCTTAGATCACGATCAGATACAATCTGCTTCGGCAACCCATGAAGTCTGACAATCTCCTTAATAAAGACCACTGCAAGTTGTAAGGGAGTGCATGCCATACTCACAGGTATGAAATGTGCTGACTTAGTAAGTCTATCAACCACGACCCAGATGGCATCATGACTACTAGTGGTCTTAGGAAGACCCGTCACAAAATCTATAGATATACCCTCCCACTTCCACTCAGGAATAGGAAGGGATTGCAAAAGTCCAGGTTGCCTCTTATGCTCGGTCTTAATTTGCTGACACGTCAGGCATTTTGCCACAAACTTGGCCACATCCCTTCTCATTTGCTTCCACCAAATTTTTTTTTTCAAATCCTTATACATCTTTGTGACACCAGGATGTATCGACAAACGTGAACTATGTGCCTCACGCATGATCTCTTCCCTCAATTGTACATATGCTGGAACACACAACCGGTTCCCATTTCGTAGCACACCATCTTGATAAGAAAAGCCAACTAAGGTTCCTGCGATAGCCTTCTCCTTGAGTCTCTGCATACTCAAGTCTTCATGTTGCCCTTGGATGATTCGCTCAACTAACTCTGGACGAGAAGGGGATGGAACTATGACAGTCTCTCGACTACTCTGAAATGGATGCCAATCACTGAAAGCTGCAAGAAGATCCCATGCTTTAAGCTGAGGACGAGATTCACTTGAATGAGGCCTACGACTAAGGGCATCAGCAACCACATTCGCCTTACCAGGATGGTAAGAGATGGTGCACTCGTAATCCTTTAACAACTCCAACCATCTCCTTTGCCTCATATTGAGCTCCTTCTGATCAAAAAGATGCTTGAGACTCTTGTGATCTGTGAAGATTTCGAAAGCAACACCATAAAGATAATGTCTCCACATTTTAAGAGCAAAGATAACTGCTGCCAGTTCCATATCATGAGTTGGGTAATTTTTCTCATGTGGCTTCAACTATCTAGATCCATATGCAACAACCTTACCATGCTGCATCAAAACCGCACCCAGACCCTCCTTTGATGCATCAGTGTAAACTGTGAATCCGTCTGGACCCGACGGAATTGTCAAGATGGGAGCTGTAGTGAGCCTTTCCTTCAGTGTCTAGAAGCTATCCTCACACTCTTCTGACCAAGCATATGGCATCTCCTTCTTGGTCAGCTGGGTGAGGGGAAGGGCAATCTGAGAAAATCCCTTCACAAACCGTCTGTAATAATCTGCTAAACCAAGAAAGCTTCGGATCTCAGACACGTTCTTCGGTCGTTCCCAACTAAGGACTGCTTCGATTTTTGCAGGATCCACAGACACTCCTGCACCTGAGATAACATGGCCTAAGAATGATACTTCTTGAAGCCAAAACTCACACTTACTAAACTTTGCATATAGCTTGTGCCTCCGTAAGGTCTCCAGCACTGTCTGTAAGTGAGTGCGATGTTCCTTCTCATCTCGAGAGTAGATAAGGACATCATCAATGAAAACCACAACAAAATTATCGAGGAAAGGCTGAAAAACCCGATTCATCATGTCCATGAATGCCGTTGGGGCATTTGTCAAGCCAAAGGGCATCACCAAGAACTCGTAGTGACCATATCTGGTTCTGAATGCAGACTTAGGTATATCCACATCCCGAATACGTAACTGGTGATAACCAGACCATAGATCAATCTTAGAGAAGATGAATGACCCTTGTAGCTGATCAAAGAGATCGTCAATGCGCGGCAAAGGGTAACGATTCTTGATTGTTACTTTATTCAACTGCCGATAATCTATACACATGCGCATAGATCCATCCTTCTTCTTAACAAAAAGGACAGGCGCTCCCCATGGAGATGTACTAGGGTGTATGAAACCCTTCTCCAGCAGTTCTTGTAACTGCACCTTGAGTTCCTTCAGCTCAGCTGGTGCCATCCTATATGGTGTCATGGATACTGGTTGAGTTCCTGGAATGATAGAAATCTCGAACTCCACCTCACGAGGTGGAGGAAGCCCAGGAAGATCTATAGGAAATACATCTGGAAAGTTCTTTACTATTTCAATCGCCTCTAATCCTTCCATGGGAGTTTGATTCCCAATGACGTGAGCAATAAATCCTTCGCATCCTTGAGATAACAGACGATGAGCTTGCAATGCTGATATGCAGGTTACCCCTCTCGACGAGGTGTTTCCATCAAATATGAATTCTTGTAGCTCAAGAATCCTGAAAATAATTTGTTTTTGGAAACAGTCTAAACATGCGTGGTGATTCTCAAGCCAGTCCATGCCGAGAATAACATCAAAATCCCCCATCTGAATGAGCAGCAAGTACGCCTCCAACATATAACCTCCAATATAAACCGGGCAATCGGGAAATACCCGATGGACAACAAACACCTGACCCCCAGGTCCCTTAATAAGATAAGGGTTGGAAACTATGGTAGGCTCTCGGCCTAAGGTATCCGCAAAACTCCATGATACGAAGGAATGAGATGCACCCGAGTCAAAAAGAGCATGAGCTGTAAAGTTCGCCTACTGAAATCATACCTCGTACCACTGATCCCGAAGCATGTGCTTGCCCATCAGTGATGGCATTGAGTTGTCCTTCTCTTTGTGTCCCACTGGAACCTACCGTGCTTCGAGTCTGGTTGGGATGTCCCCTGCCACCACGAGAGGTAGAGCCACGTCCCTGGTGCTGCGGACGTCACCCTCATACAGTACCTCGCATCTGTGAAGCTCCCAACGGACAGTTGGACCTGATGTGCCCCTCTTGGTTGCATCGGTAGCAAACACATGCATCGGTTATGTTGTTCACCATTGGATGTGCTGGTCGTGATGGCTCAGAAAGTGCTTGCCCCAAGGTAGGAGCTCCTCCATGTGCAGACCTGGTAGACATGCCATGTCGGTAGGGGTGGATACGTTGTCCTCTTCGTGCTATCGAACGATCATTAAGAGCAGTCTTCCCATAATAGCTCGATCCTCCTTGTCTGGTTTGTACTGACCTGCCTTCACGCAAGTCCTCCTCCACTCGTGATGCAGCATCAACCACTTCCTTCATAGTAACCAATCTAAGGGGTACTAGTCTCTCACGAATTTCTTTACGAAGGCCTCGAAAGAACTTGAATGCTTTGTCAGCCTCAGTCGGCACAGTGCTAGCAGCATACTTCAGCAACTCCGTGAACATGTTTAGATAAGCAGTCACAGTCTTGTTCCCTTGCTCGAGTAGTGTGAACTCCACGCGACACTGCTCTAGCCAGTATTCCGGATAGAAATGCTCCCGGAATGCCTCAGTAAATTTCTCCCATGTAATTGGCATTGCAATCTGCGGCTCCATAGAACTCCACCATTCCTCAACATAGCTAGCTAAGGAGTAAGTGGCAAGGGTAACCTTCTACTCATTCGGTACATGTATGTTGCGAAATACCTTTTCCACACGCTTCAGCCATCTCTCTGCCACATCTAGGCTTGTATTGCCCAGAAACTCTGGAACTTTCTCCTTGCGATATTTTGAAAATATGTCCTCTTGTCGTGGTGGTAGCGGCGACGGAGGAGGAGGAGGAGGTGGCGGTGGTGGTGGATCACCATCTCCCCCACCCATTCCAGACCCGCCCTCAGACGCAGATCTCGACAATCGCTCCTCGAGCATGAGTTGCCTCTGCTGCACATCTTGCAGCAACTCCATCATCGCAGCCAACTGCTGCGCAGTCTGATCCCTACGAGGCGGCATGATATGCAAGTGTAGAAATAAAAGGAAATTGCAATTAGATCCTATAGTAGAGGTCATTAGTCAACCTTGATCAAATTTTTTTTGACAGTAGTCAGAAGACTAATTGTCTCATGTATAATGGTATTTCTCCTACCATACAGTTGTCTATGACTGATGGGGTAATTGGGCTCTGATACCAAATATAACGCCCCGCCTCAACGGGAGCGCATCTAAACACTCATTCTCAATATTACCCAACAACAATCATAAACAACCTACATGTTATACCATTTATACAAGATAGGGAAATAAAATCTAAGTTTCTACTGATAACAAGTTCACATACGGATAGCAATAAGTCTTTAAAGTCTCTTTATTACATCATAAATAAATAATCGGAAAGGAGGGATAACAAAACTACTAAGAACTGGTCCTCAACCTTAACAACGTCCTGCAGATGCACCACCAAAGATGTGAGCCTTTGTCTCCTGCTCTACACTTCCTGTTGGATTTCCAAAGAATGTAACTCATGAGTCAACTGACTCAGTAAGGATAAAACAAATAAAATCAAAAGGACATAGGTAGGTAATGCAAATGCCGTATCTGAACATGTTTAATGGAAATGAATATAAAATAACATTTAGTAATATACAATTAGATACAATTCAGGCCTTTAACACATATGCAATCAAAACCAATTCTTTGACATATCTATATTCATATTCTCTTTTAATTATCCCGGACTCGCTCATCAAAGGAGAAAGCCTGCACTAGGGATAAAGTCTGCAACACTCCATTCATAGTGCAATCTAAAACCTGTGCGCAAACGTGATCCTTCAGCTAGTCTAGTTGGTAGTACTCTAACACCCGTGACACGGAGCATATAGCCCGAAGAGTCTTAACTCTGTCAACTGAGTCTGCCGGAGGAGTCTCGCTCGCTCCAAAACAAGTACCACAAAACGGATCCGTACAGTGCGATGCACTCGTGCATCTACCTCAATTCCACCAGAGTACCTACCACCACCCCACTCTGTGATGCCCCTCGAGTGGGGATGACTCGCTGTCGGCTCAGCCAGATCACAAGGGTGTGCACCCACCTTGTAGTATTTATCTTATGCTTCCCACATGTATTGCATGTGCTTTACTTGAAAATTGAAGGGCCTTGGAACTTATCATTGATATCCAACAATGATCACAAGACCTATTCAGTATATTATTCCTTGTGTCACAAACCATACATTTAATACTTTACCTTTATGAAAGTATATGATTGCATGCATTCAACTCATTACCAATAAAACATGGAGGCTCTAGATAATTGGATTCAAACTTCTTTGCGAATTAATTTATAAGATAACAAAGGATCAATCATATATCCTCGTGCATCACTGGAACCAATAAGGATGGTCAATCTATCCACAAGATCAAAACGAGAAGTGCCATCTAGAATGTGAAACTGCAACATTTCCTTATGCATAGTATTGTACAAAAAAATGCTCCAACGACGTGCAGAAAATCAGACTAACGTAGAAAGGTAAAGACAAAAACGATCAAGCATTATACGATATAAATAGATTAAGGAGTTGGGTTAATATTAAGGAGGAAATTTAGATCATGTCTTTGACAAGGTCTACACCTGAATGGCCACCTTAAAATATTAATTTGAAGCCACAACAATGGGTGCTTACGTCATTGAGATTTGGCTAGAATTGGCTAATATATATGGCATGGAGGACGATCAAGGTAGTTAAACATAAATAAGAATATTTAGCAAGGGAGACTTATCTATACTAAAAATAGCTCCCAGCCTGGAAAGGACCATAACTAAAATGACTTCGATAACACTGTATACCTATATATATTATCCAAGAAATATTATGTGCAAAACCGTCATGTTTGTTATGGCCTGATATCATAAGATCATATAATAACATTTGTTAATGTAGGGATAAAAAAATATCTTAATTGATTGCAAGGTTAAGAATGACCCGCATATTGTCACATAATATAACATTAAGATTATGATTCCTACAATTTTTCCAGAATCCTATCATCGTAAAACCACCAAGTAGAAAATCGTGCCATGATCTAATATCAAGTGGAGCCTCAAAACTGTATACATATCACCAAAAACCATAAATTATAACCTTCACAACATTCCCTACGTGGTACACTAATATCCTAATAATCATTAGTATCCAGAGCAATAGAGATGTCTTTATATCTAAATCTATGTGCGCATATCACCCAACAATTGCGAATACCACACGTTAGTGCCATAGAGACTAACATCATAATATACACATCATAGCATAATATCTCCAACACATTTAAACGTGATTTAAGAAGAGTTTACATGGATCCAAAGATATCTACCACAATGAGATTTAGTAATATTTGATTAACGTCATGTATGAACCTAATAATGCTTATATTGACGAGTCGCAACAAATACTTTAAGGTCAGAAAAACCAAAAATAATAATAATTACCGACTAGAATTGTCCGTGAAAAGCATGAACAAACATGATTTGAAGGAAGATAAATCATGCTAGACCAACAGCAAGAGGTGATCCCGGGGTCGGATCTAAATCTAACAAAACAAACCCCAAAAAGATAATCTCCTAATCGCGAGATACGCAGAAAACAAGGGAGAAAATCTAGATCTGTTACCTATACTCGTGCACGTCTTTGATCCACGGGCTCGATAGCCGATCACGAATCTGATGAGAGGGTTGCTTTTTCCTTGCGATGACCCTCCTCGTCTTCTTCTTGTCGCGAGTCTACGAGACTTCAAGAGTTTTTGATAACGGTGGTGACACCGTTCTCTCCTTGATTCTCTGAAGAAAGAGATGGAAAAAGAGATAAGAGAATGACTTGGGGAGGAAGAAAGGATGGATTAGGGTTTGGAAAAAGGAGTAGGAATGAGGGGAGATGAAGGGTGTGGGTCTTTATATAGTTGGAGATTAAAATCTTAGTTTTAGAAACCCCAAAATAGCCTTAATTCATACTTAACTTATCTAATCCCGTAACCATTAATCCCCTCAAAAACCATGACCCTTCTTCACCAAAACAGGCATATCTCCCACACCCGGACTCGGAATTTCGTGTTTTTGGGCTCGTTGGAAAGTTTGCGACGAGACGCTTCTTTTGAGTATAATATTGAATAGGTTTTAAAACTTCAGAAAAATCCGAAAATTACGGGGTGTTACAAAGATCGTCAAGTGATTATGGAACACCCCATCACAGTATATTCAAACATTCACATGTGGTGTTTACCCCACTCAGTGAAAAGCCAGAGAATTTCAATCGGTCATGTGTTCCACACAAGGCGGGAGCACAATCGTTGATCTCGGAATAATTCAACAATTAACCCACAATAATAATCAAGTAATGAAAATAATGTGTGGAGTTAAAATTTATTATATAACTCTACAACAAAGATGTGTATATGTGCAAGTATGTGTAGAGGTCGAACTCAGGGAGCAAAAAGGATAGATCGGGCAATAAAATGCACAAAAATGACCGTGTGAGCTTCTTGTCTATTGTTTATTTAATTTAATTTATTTTTGTTTTGTATTTTTTATTTTGTTTTAATTTTATATTTTTATTTTTTTATATTTTTAGATTTTATATTTCCTTTTCTTTTAATTATCAAATATAAGAATATATATACACTATAGGATAATATAGATAAAAATATAACTAAAATAACTAAAACTTACAAAATAATATTTTTGGATTTTAAATAGGTTTTCAATGTTTATGTGATTTTTTAGTGAATTTTGCTAATTTTTATATATTTTTAAAGTGAAAAATATCCCAAATCAGGGATTTAATAAATAATCGAAATTAAAATGGAAATTAAAAATAGCCAATAATACCTAAATTTCCCAACTCAATTTTAATCTATAAATAGTGATATAAAGAAAATTATAAAATTGAAAAACACCATTTTGGGGGTTTTTAAGAATTTTTTAGATTTTTATAAGTATTTTTGGGATTTTGAAATTTTTAAGAGTTTTCTTTCTCTATTTTTATGGATTTTTGGTATAAAGGCTCAAAATACTTAAATAGACAAAATATTTTTTTTATGAATTTTTCAAAATGATTTTATATTTTTTTATTTTATAAGCTAAATAATGATTAATTGTGATTTTTTATTTTTAATAAATATTAAAAAGTCTTAAATTGTAAAAATAAAATTATGACATGGAAGTGTATGAAATAAGGAACCTATACCTATTTTTTGGTGATTTTTGGACACTGTATCTATATTTAAATAAATAAAGAAAATAAAAAGAAACTACAACCTAGCAAGGGTATATATGTAAATAAAATAAAGCATAGGTGTGAAACTGTAGTTTATCCAAAAAAGTTGCAACTGAAGTTCAATTTTCTCGAACTTAATACAAATATCAAAACTCAGAGGGGTGTTAATGCAGAAACTCCAAATTCTGTCAGTTGACTCAATACTGGACTAGATTGCAAATAACTAAAGTGTAGGGACTAAATAGTAAATATAACAAGAATAAATACACAACAAATGAAAGTTTAAGCATTAATTATTAATTACAAAATGTGTTGGGTTGAAGATGCAAAATGCCAAACTTTAGGTGTGTGTCAACGGTGCGATGCAGTTCACTTGAACACGTGTCGATACATGGTTTCAAGATGACGCTTCGCCAATGATTGTGTAGTATTAGATCCTGGAGTGGATCCAACAGTGGAGGTGCAGCTCGATCGGACAAAGGATGCTGCACTAGAAGAACAACTCTTGATCCGATGGTGCTAGATGGAGGTGGACGAACAAAGTATGAACTTGCCTCAGGCGAGTTTGGAATCGACATTGCGAGCTCCTCCGACCTCTTCCTGGAGCTCTGACGGCCTCTATATGTTCATGTGATCCTCCCAAAGCAGTTGGGCTCCATAAAATGGCCGGAGCCCTCGCCAGATGCCCGGACGAGTCCCTAGACCTGGAGGGTCATGTTCAATCTTCGACAGCCCTACAAAGGGTTATTCCTTGATGTTTTCTGCAAGGGACTTGTTAGGACCAAAATATGAAGCTCATAGGATCTCCTGGGGGTGGAATGAAGTGGAAATGGGTCAGATGGGCATCTCCGGCAAGGTGGCAACGGTGGAGATGCGGGTCTCTAGATCCACGATGGATTTGGGTGAGTGAAATGCGTGGGATGACAAGAAGCGAATGGGGCACGAAGAGGATGACATTTGGCGAGTCGGAGAAACAGTAGAGATATGGTGAAGGGTTTGCCCGAGGCCAACTCCGGCGAACAATGATCCGACGATTCTACACTAAGATGAGTGATTACATGAAACGAAACCTAAACTTATGATTAATCTAAAAAGCGAAATAAAAATGTACCTCAGTGGCCAGAAGACCACGAAACAATACCTCGACGGTGAGGTCTCGCCGGAGGTAGTGGAATGCGTCCTAAACCACGCCTGACTACGCCAACAAGGAGCTGGAGAGGTGGCTATCACCTACCTCGAACCAGAGCTCCAAAGAAGGGGGCCAGACATGATCAAAAGAGATTCAAATTCAAAGGGAGCTCAGAGATGGGGCTATGTAAAGCGTGACGGAAGTGATGGGAAGATCGAGGGAGTAGCATCGATTCAGTGGCCCATTGTCCAAGAAATCATATGCGCGAGTATGTAAAATGATTGAGGAGGAGGAACATAGAAGAAATCGAGCCCAATCGATGACTACATCAATTGGGGAAAAAATGTAGAAAATGGTTCAAAACCATAGGCGTGTCGGACCTAGGCATGGGAGAGGACAGTTGACCGAAGTCAACTGCGAACTCAATCTGATTGGTCTGCGTGGACCAATCAGGAAGAAGGTGACACAAAATTATTTGTAAATTCAAATTTAAATAATAAATGATTTAATTAACTTAAAGTTATAAAATGAAAATGTTTATTATTTTCTAAAGTATTTTTTTATGATTTCTATTTATTTTTTAGAGGTTAGTACTTACAAGTTAGTTTTTAAGGTTTTATTTATAGGTATATTTACCCATGTTTCGAGTATTTTATTTTTATTTTGTAATTTTAATTTTATTATTTTTTTATTTTATAAAATTACAAATTATTTTTATGTGAATAAATATATTTTATTATATTTTTTGATATAATATTTACACTTAAATAAATAGGTATGTTATATATATGTATAAGTATAAGTATTTCATCTATGTATTATATATACATATTTTATTTTTAATGTTTTATTTATAGTTTTATTTTAGTTTTAATATGTACAAGTATTATAAATAATATTTGCAAGATTATAAAAATATAAAATTATAAAAATAATAAATGATAAATATAATGATTATTTTATTCGAGTATATTGTACAATAAGGGTCTAAAACCTAACTTTCATATCTTAACTTAAAAAAATATGAAACTACCTTCATCAAATAGATTATTAAAAATTATATACAATTAAAGATGATTTTGATACATTTTCAGTTTTTTTAGAGATATGGGTGTGGGAAGTTGGGATTTTGGCTTCTTATTTAGAGTATAACTTTTTACATTGTGTATAATTTTTGTATAAAATCAATTTTGTATTTTTCTATATATTATTATCTACAACATTTATGTACAAAGTTTATCTATTTGAGGTATAAAAAGTAGAAAATAAAATAGGTCACAAAATGAATAAATAATGAATTAATAGATGGGATTTTTATTGTATTATTGACCCTTATCTCCCCCTACTTTATTTCTTATCGACCTTGTCATCAAGATGCCTAGGTCTCAAGTTTTAGGGTCATGAAATACCTTTGGCATTTTATTCTTTTCCTTTTCTTTTCTTTATTCTACAATTTTGGCATTAAAAACGGTATTTTATACAATATTTATACAACAAAGAATGAATGTTAATTTGCACAAATTAAGGTTATTTACACGCATTAGCTAGAGTTTTTAAGGATAAAATGATAGATTAAAGGTAATGAAATGGAGATTAATCACCCCTATACTTTCCTATGCTAGTCCCTAGCAAACACTTATGCAATAAGTGCAGAAAATGAAAAACAAAGAAAATAAAAAGAAAGAAAGTGGATTAAGTTTAATTCTCAAACTTGTCTTCACAGATTCGAAGTTTGGAGCCTAAGTCGAACGTTTAGAATTTTAGTGTGGTCGGAACCATATTGGGAATTGGATTTGAAACACAACAGCCTTCGAGAATATCAAAACTCTGCTCAAGTCTCCTCAATAGCCATAACCAGGTCTGAATATTTCAACTCACACGCAAACCCTTTTGAATATGAATCTCACTTGTACAGTGTACGTGGTGGTGACTCCCCTCAACTAAAATGACAAAGAGACTGACTTCTCCAACATGACATCCCAATGATTCCCCAATCCAGTAACTCTTTCCTCGAGGAGCGAGGTATTGCCTTCTAAGTTCAAGTGACAACCATCTCAAGAGGAGGGGGTGGAGAGAATAATGTACAGTAACCGGTGTAGCTACCTATCCTAGGATGCATGACAAGTGTAGTCAAGTCATCCAGCTGTAGGCTCACATGATATGACTTTGAAGTTCAAACTTGCTTATTGACTATACAAATATATACATTCCGGTAAGCATTTTATTTTTAATCAGGCATGTCCATTTTTTTAGAGTTTTTGCTTTTTGCTTTTTTTTGAAATACTATATACAACACCATTTACATAGGGAGTTTTTCCTCTTGAGCCAATAGACTATCTCTCTTTTGAAGCATTATTGCAACCCACACTCCCCTCTCTTTAGACATCTTTACTACTGGATGGATTGGGGTTCACTTCCCTCTCTAGGTGAGGATAAATGTTTCCACTTGTGTGTGTCTCATACTGGCAAATCCAATCCCCTCACCACCCCAATTGAGTTGAGCCGAGTGAAAGGTACATGTGTCCAAGTTAGGTCATTATCAACAAGAGTCATGTGTGTCCTCATAAATACTCTACTTATGTAGTCAAGAATACATTGAACCAAGTCTCACGATTATCAAAGAATTAAGTCAACTAGACCTGAAGTACCTCAATTTCAATTCCTATAAGGTTCATGTGATTAGATAGATTTAAGGTCCAACCAAGATCCGATCTTTGGATTTTACTTAGACTCGTTCAATTGTCAAACTCAATCCGAAAAATGCTAATGCTATGCAAATACTATGTACAATGCAATGAAATATATTTTTGTGATGAAATTTTCAAAGTTTTAAACTTTTTTTAGATTTTTGAAAAAGGTTTTGCAATTTTTTATGCAAATTTTCAAAAAAAATTGCAAATGTTTTTGGATTTTTTATTTTGCAAATGATTTTGTTTTTTCAAATCAAAAGTTTTTGGATAAAAAATAGGTACAAATGTTTACAAGGGGATGCATCTTATGTTTAAAAGAGTTGGGTTTTATGAAGTTACAAGTTATATTAATATGTATATACAATTAATAAAGAATTCTGAGTGTGATGTATATATACCTCAAACTTATTTGAAAATCATTTTACAACAATTTTTAAAACCATAGTCCAAAATAACTTTTAAAAAAATTACAAATATTCAAAGGTTTTTCAAACAGTATATATAGATTTTTCAAAATATTTTTACAACTATTTTCCAAACCATTTATAAATTATTTTTCAAATATTTTATTTCACACAAAGAAACAAAATTTTGCAAACAAAATAATTTTACAAAGGTTGAAAATATTTAACAAAACATTTTCCAAATAGTTTTCAAAGATTTCTTAAAAAGATTTTCAAACTATTTTTCAAACATTTTGTAAAAAAATATTTTTACTGGATTTATGAATCAATATGTACAAAAATAATTTGAGGAATAATATGCATCTTTTTATATAGTGATTTTAATGAATTAATAGTATATATATAGTATTTTATACAGTATTTTTAGTCATATTTATTATTAAAAATAAGAAGTAGAAGTTATGGCTAAAGTATGTACGCAGTATATACGACACCCCTATACCTAGCTTGAGCTATGCCCTCATAGATCAGAGAGACAAAGAGAAGACATAACTCGTACTGAGTATGGAAAAGTCTAACGAATAAACGAATGACAAAGAAATAAATGAATGAGAAGTTTATCGTCCCGCCTATACTCAGGATCAAATAATACTAAGTATAGCAGATTGTACACAAGGCAGGGAGGGTCAAGGGTGGAAATAAACAAATCACAACTCGGATTGTCTCCCCATATACTTAGGGTCAGATATTTCTAAGTATAGACAAGAAGAGGAGACCGTGGAGGAGATCAAAGAATGAAAGAACTCGGGATGCACACCCCCTATACTTAGGACAAAGTACGTCATAAGTATAGAGACTGACAAAAAAGGGCGACACCTTTTTGGTAGAAAAAGAAAAATGAAAACAAAAAGAAGAAAAGAAGAAAAGAGAAAAGACATATGAAGATAGAAGAAAGGATCAAAGAGAATGTATGCATCACTCCCCCTATACTTAGGGTAAAAGAGCCCTAAGTATAAGCAACAACAAGAGTGATGAAACAAAACGAAGAAAGGACACTCGGCTCGTCCACCCCCTATACTTAGGACAAAGTACGTCCTAAGCAAGACACGCACGGAAATGAGGTGGATGAGCGATATGGTGGATGGACGGAGGTAAACTACAATGGATATACAAGAGATAGATGTACATAGGTCAAGAAGGTATAAAGCGAACCTTCTTGCGAGACTGTTGAGGTATGGATCTGGCAAGGTGTAGGTTGATAGCGGGGTCCTCAAAAATCGACCAATCAAGATCGGCCCGAGGAAGGTCCTCAGTGGTCTCAAAGCGAAAAGGCACGAACTGATCAATGGAAGTAGTGTGGTCTGGTTCAACCTTGGGAGTCTCAACTAGGTCAAAATAAAAGGGAACAAACTCATCTATGGAAGTAGTAACGTAATGTTCGTCCTCTAAGGTCTCAACCGGATCATCAATATCATCAAAAGGCCTAAATTCAATTATAAAAGCAATCATATCAAATTCATCCTCATTAGTCTCTACAATGTTTCCCCTCCGCTGAAAAGTATCAATCATGTAAATTCTTTGGATGTCATCAACACAACGTAAATCACAGGAAGAGGGAGCTCCAAGGCCTATGCTTTCTGAGTCTTCCTCCCTGCGAAGGAATTCTTGTGTCTCATCATCAGTCATAAAGGGAAACTCTCGATATTAGCAAATAGGTCATAGGCCTCGGGGTCGGCTGAGTCAGGTGTAGTCACATCAGATGCAAGTCTCTAGATAGTAGTAGGTGCAGTGATCAACACATCATTCCTGATACCATAATAGAGTGAATCTCTCCTAATCCGTAATCAATATCGACTCTCGTAAAGGCGAGAAATGATCATTCCAGGATGATTGGAGAATGCTCCTCAGTGGAGGTCTCCATGGGTAATACATTAAATCGTTAGTATAGCTCATGCCCTGGATTCAAATGACAACGTTCTCTAGAATACCCTTCGACCTCTTGATAAATCCATCAGCAAATTGGACGATCATCCCGATTTTCTTGAGAGGCCCTAAGTGAAGATAATGTACCAACAAAAAGGGTATTGTGCTAACTGAAGCACCGCCGTCAAGGAGAGTGTGATTACACGAATAGTCAGAGATGGTGCATCTAATGAATGGTGTAGCAGTGTTCCCTTTTTTAGAAGAAGGGTGATGGGTGATGGTGTGGGCAGTGGCCATGGTCAAGATGTGATGCTCAAATCTGCTCCTTCGCTTTCTCTTCTTGGGTTGAGAAGCAGATAAATGGGTCATGGCCTGATGAAGTGGGGCATCAATGATCTCATGAATAGCCGATGAGCGTGAAATTCACCTTTTTAAGAATGGATAATTGTCGTAGTATAGGAGGCAAATTCGGTTCAGCAAAAACCACAATCTTTGAATGTTGTGGAGTATTTTTACTTGGTAAGTCTACCAAGGTCGAACACAGGGACACGACTACTTAATGAATTTATCAAATTTCATTTCATGAAGCACAAGTGTGAAATATTTCTCAGTTTCAGGTCCGCATGATGAACTATGCTATTTACAAAGCAATGTCATGATGTATGCATTTTTTAATTGATTTTTATGCAACTTAAAATGATGCATGAACAACTATGCAAGAGAACATGTATGCTGAACAACAGATTACAATTATACCCTAAAAATGTGAGCAACATAATATAAATAGAAATCAGAGTCATTTTAATCCTATCATTAAAACAGTCGTCCAATCAGAGCAAACACAAGGATAACAGGGTCTCTTTTATCATATAAAAATTCATTTCTTTAAAAATAGTGAGAAATGAGAAAATTAGACATGCTAAGATGTAGAGGACAAAACAAGGATCAAAACGACACTAAAATCATGCAATTCGGACCTACGATGCTCCAGTTATGCTAAAAATAATGCAGGAGCATAATTGTAATAAAAATGCAAGAAAAATAAATGATAAATATTGCAGTTAGGTCCCTGGAGGGACCTAAATGCAAATACCAAAAATCGCCTGGGTCCAAGTGTAAATTTTCCATACGCGTAGGGACCTTTTTGCAATTCCCAGAATAATGGAGGGCCTTCCTGTAAATTACCCAGGCACGCACGTGAGGCACATGCCTGGAGACCTGGATGCAAATATCAAAAGAACCGGGGTCTAGACTGTAATTTTCCCATCTCCTCACGTGCAAAGCACGCGAGGGCTAGACTCGGAAGGGAGCCTCTGGTTCGGGGCTACGTGGCAGCAGCTGGGAGCTCAGGTCGAGGTTCGAGAGACCCGAGCCTATATCTTCGGCTGGAAGGTCGGCATGCCACGCGTCTTCATCTTGGCCATCCGATCCGGATGATCGGACGACATCTGCTCTTCGTGCTCCTCCGTAGGTCACCGGAGAAGGCGGGGCTTCGGCGACCTGCCCTTGGCTCCTCCGCGCTCCAAGTCATCCACCGGAGGTCGAGGAAGATTGATGGTCGGCTGGCGAAGATCCTGGACGTCCGGCGAGGCTCCGTTGATTAGAGCTTGAGTTCCATGCAACCTCGCCGGAGGGAACCAACTCGAAGGAGCTCCGATTTCTTCTCCGGCCAATCAAAGAGTCCTGCAGCGTTAGCCTATAGCCGAAGCAAGTACGTGGGTGCGTGAGTGTTTTGTGAGGTGAGTGGTGGCCCTGGGGTGACTGGAGGTGGAGGCCAAGACTCCTCCTCCGGTGAAGTGGAGGAGGAGATGGGTCGGAGCGGATGGGGGTCTGGAGAAAGAGGGGATGGGTCGGCGAAGATGACGGTGGTCAGGCGGAGCTAGTGGAATGGTCAGATGAGGGTGAAGGCAACTGGGTTGGTCAAAAAAATTCAAAGAAATAAAACAAGAAGCACCTCGCCGGAGCGAGGTGTTGGTGGAGGCGGTGATCTGGGCTCGAGGTCCTCATCGTACCTCAGGGGGGTCGTCGCACAACGGGGTCGATCATCCCCGGTGCGCAGCGGTGCCCGGAGGCAACCGCGACATGGCCGGAGGCCATGGATCACACCGGGGGCTTCCGGCCATTATCGCTTCAAGGCCAGCCCTCCGCTGTCACCGGAGGGCAACCGAAACTAGGGAGGGAGACTCCAATGTGGTGGATGCCGGTCGACGGTGGCAGAGGAGGTGTTTATATAGGAAGGGGGGAAGGTCGTTTACGAGGTGGTGGGGTGTGCTTGAGTGGTCGATTGATGGCGGGTGAGTAACGGAGGAGGAATCTTGGGGGTTACGCGAGGATGAATGAGGGTAGGGCTTTGAGGGGGAGGCGTTATGAGTGAGAGGGATGGCCGGAGGTGGCGGCCAAAAATGGAAGGGGGAGGTGTGCACGCGAGGTGAAACGGCTGGCGCGGGGGTTACGCGATGTGGAAGATAACCTCCCGACCGTTGGATCTAGTGATCCAACGGTTAGGATGCGAGCGCGGGTGAAGGGTTATGATCAGATCCGAGATCTGATCGAACGGCTGAGGGTATAGCGTGAAGGAGTGGCTAGGATGAAGAGCGGGGATCCATCCAAGGGTGAGGGATGTAGGGGTGACGTGGAGGCTTGAGGGGCATAGGATGAGATATGATCGAACGACAGAGGTAGAAGGGAGATGTGGTGCGAGGAGGAGCGTTGGATGATGGAGAGATCGGATGGCTGAGGTTGGGGCGCTAAAGAGCGGTTGGAATTTTATCTGGAAGCTCGATCTGACGGCTGAGAGGTGAAGCGGTGTGGACGGTTCAGATGAAGGCGGGGGCGAGTAGATCCAACGACCCAGGAGAGGGGTCGGGTGGCGTGAGAAGAAGCGGGCCACGTGGCGGCTCCAGAGAGGGCCACGTGGCCCTCTCAGAAAAATTCAAATAAATTTACAAAGAAAATTAAAAAAGAAATAGTTAGAGGCCGAATTAGGAAAAAGTCAAAACATGAAAGTTGCTCGTCTCGACGAGATCTACAACTTTCGTGTTGGTAAAAAAGCAAAAAAAGGTCATTTGTATGAAACATATTTTTGGGGGTATTTTTAAGGGGATAAAAACACCGGCTTTTGTCTTTGAATTGTTTTTGTATTTTTTATCTTTTTATGGTCAGTAATTTATGGACAATTATTCTACTTAATTTTTAGGGGTTTTTGAGGATAAAATAAATACAAGAAATGTAAGGAAAATAAAATACAATAATTTAATGGTAAATTATACACAATATAATACATGATAAAAATAAAGAATTAAAGGTGATTTTATTGGATTAATTAAGACATGGTTTCTAATTAGCGGCTTTTAGCATGATGAATATGAGATTCATCAATAGCAGGCACCACTTCGGGTTCAGTCAATATTTTTTTGAATTTTTGGATCCCCTCCATACAAGAGAGGCGATCAGAATCATCAACTACACAAGGATGACTAAGAGCAGTCTGTACAATGTCATCCTTGGGGTCAAAGGTGAGACAAGATGTGAGTGAATGTGTGGGTATGGGATCTAGTAGGTGGGTCTTCTCCTCACAAACTTAATCAACAATGTGTCTAACAAAATCTTTTTGGATTTTTATTTTTTTTCTCATTTTTTGTATTTTTGGCGATTGCAAGCTATCATGGGTGTCCTAAAATGTATCCATATCCACAAATGGTGGAGCGACATTTTGGCTTGTATTCAAAATAGTAAGATCATCAATCCTCGAATTCATATGCTCCATTAATCGAGTCAAGGTCTCAAGTGTGGACTCCATGAAAGGTGACTCCAACAGATCAGTCTCGGGTGGGTAATATGGAGTGAAATGTAGGGTGGTGTTTGATGAGTCAGGAGTTACCTCTTTTAATTTGCGTGAATTATTAAGCATTTCAAATATAATGATGTGTCGTTTCGTTATAGGTGGGTAATCGTAATCAATCAAGAAAATAACCATAATTAATCATTTCAATTTAATTCGAGTGGCTTTATGTTTGTTTTACTTGGGCAAGTCCCAAGGTCGAACTCAAGGAGGTAAAGGGATAACCTAGAATTATGTCTATCGAATTTTGTACATAATTTTCGAGGTGGATTATTTTTGGTATTTTTAATGCAATTTTTGGATGCAAATAAAATGCAGACCAATTTTTAAGATTAGAACATTAATATCAATCAAAAGACATCCAAAAAATATGAAACTTAGCTCAAATGAGAATAATGAAGAAATAAATGCACTGTAATTTTCTTCGAATTTTCTGATGCAATATGAATATTTAATGAATTTATGAATGTAAATAGTATCATTTTTCAATAATTAATTATAATAAATACTAAATCTATTTATTTTTAGGAATAAAATTCTCTAAGATATATGACTAGGTTATCTATCTCAAAAAAATACTAAACCCTAAAAATGTTGAATTTAAGATATATTAAAAATTAATTAATGAATTATACGAAATGATTTTGTAGAGCAAATTATGTAAGCAAATGAAATTATTTTTTGGCATAATGTAAAGTAAAACTAATTCTACTATCTGAGAATTTTTTGAAAATTTCAAGAAATGGTTAATTAATTATGAATTTCTAAGCACATAATGGGTAAAATATACAATTTTCCACAAGAGTATTGGTTATTAATTAACCACAGATCATAAAAATGACAAAAACACGCCATATTGTAGAGAATTAATTATAGAACACAATGCTAATTTTTGAATAATAAAATGATGCAATATTGACGTTCAAAATTACAATAGAATAGATGGGTATGGTTGCAAAATTAAAGAATATAAAATAAATAACAAATGCAGTAAAGGGACTAGAATATTATTATTGATACCCTAAGGGGGTGATCTCTGCAAAATTACAGAGGGGTCATGTGTGTGGCACGTGACCCTCTATTCGGCGGGGGATGGTTGGGAATAATAAGGCGTAGTTCTAGGGGCCTCGACGCAATTAGCCACCCCCTCTCCACGGGTGCATGTTAGGCATGTGAGGGGAATCTTGGAAATAATGCACACTTCAGGGTGTCTTCAGTAAATATCCCCAAGGGGTCGTCATTGGTCTTCGTGATTTCCCCACTCGACGGAATGGGGGCGGATGCAGCAACTGGGGCGAGGAGCTTTGGTCGAGGTCGATCAGGTGCGTGGCTCCCCTTGCTGCTGGTTGTGGAAGAGATGATCGCCTGGAGGAACAAGAAGTCCGCACCCTTAATGCTAGAGGTGTGCGAGGTCCTGGAGCAGCAGTGGATGGTCGAGAACACTCGAAGGAAGGAGGGTTCTGGCGTCGGTGGAAATGCGGCGGAGTCGAGGCGGTGGCGGATTTGATTATTGGCGATAAAACACGACTGAGCGAGCCCCAGCGGAGGAGGAGGGCTGGCGCGGTGGAGGAGTGATGTCGGTGGGTGAAGCGTGGGGATGGGAGAAGATGAGATGGGTACAATGGTAGAGATGAACACGGTGGAGGAGGATAAGGGCGGTGCTCAACGGCTAGAAGCAGTCGGAGCGGAAGCGAACACACGACAGAGGTGCGACGTCGTGATGAGGATGAGCTTCCTCAGACCTCGTTGGGTAGAGATGGACGAGCTGGTGCTGTCACCACTGCGCGCCCCTCTCTGTGGTGCAATCGGTGGATGAATCGAAGCGGTCGACGGGGCTTGGGTTAAATAGGAGGCAAGAGGCGATGGTCGAGGTAGCCAAAAGAGGAAAGGGAAGGCGGAGATCAGTTATTGTATTGGAGGAGATACGACGAAGGGGATTTGATTTGGAATTGCAGTGATGGAGATCGATTGAGATTTTGGTGGGGTTTGACGAGGAGCTGAACATGGTCGGTGATTGGCGAGATGGTGGAGATATTCGCGAGAAGGAGGAAAGAGGGCGCGTATTGGGTAGAATAGGAAGGCGGAGGGAGACAACCGACGAGATTGGGAAAGAACGACGCAACGATCGATTGCGGGGGACGACCGAAATTGGGAGGGGAGAAAGATGAGCCTCGGTCGTCAGATCGGCTAAGATCGAGCGGTTGAGATGATGCCATGTGGCAGCATTTTTATTTTTTTATTTTTTTAAATTTTTTATATAAAATAAATGAAATAAAAATGTAAAAAAATGAGTGACACATGGTGTCTCCAGGAGCTGCCACGTGTCAGCTCAAGAAAAATCAAAAATAAAAAGAAAAGAAAAATAAAAAAGAAATAGCAAGCGATCTCATATCAAAAATCTTCTTCACGAAAGTTGCTCGTCTCGATGAAACCTACAATCTCATGAAGACACCAAAATCAAAATCGATCATTTGCATAAAGTGATATTTTAAGAGTATTTTATGTACATAAAATACCTTGATTTTTGAGTTTTGTAATTTTTTATTATTATTAAATAAGATAAACATCGAGAAAAATATAATAAATTAAAGATAAATATTTACACATTAATCTAATTTTTTGTATTTTTATTAATTAAGAAAATGAAGAAATAAAATAAAATGCTAAAAAGAGGACTTTTATACAAATTGTTAGTGAAGACCCAGACTCAGTTAGTTTCTTTGATTCCGGTCTTATTTTAGATTTGGATTTTTATGCATTTTAATAAAAAATTTATAAAAGAAAATAAATGAAAAGAAATAAAATAAAATAAGTTAATTATGTACATAAAATAATAGGTCAAAACCGCTAAAATATGAAATGTACAAAAGAGACCCAAAACCTAACTTTCACATATGAGCTCCGATTCACTTGAACGTGGTATTGTTTTGAATGTAATTGAATGTACATTTGTTCAAAAGTGAGTAGTATCAAATAGGACATTGTATGAGGAAGATATCAACATTTTAGTCCGTTTGTCCTGAAATTAGGGCTTGAGTTTCTGGTCCACTTTTTTTGTCAGTGATTTTTTAATATTTTTTATTTATTCTTGTTAGTCATATGTACACAATGGAGGTAATTTCAGATCATTTGGAGTTAGCATGAATTAATTAAAAATCAGAGAAGTCAACCTATTTACATGTCTATTGGGTTGTGATTTTTGGCTTCTTATTTTATGCGAAGTATGAGTGATAAAATGCAATTATTATTTACATGCATGAATGCTAATTATGCAAAATAAATGAAGAAATGCCAATGAATTTTGGGGATTTGAGCTTAATTAGTCACTTTTAGAGTGATGAATATGAGATTCATCATCCTCCTATACTTAAACCATGCTCATCCCCGAGCATCTAAATGAATGCAGTGAGGTGAAATGAGATTGGGTTCCAGACCAAGACCATGAGTAGAAGATGAAAATAGAGCTAGACCCGATCTTTGGATTGTTAGTTTGGCGGAACTTCTGTGAGAATTAGGATTTTAAAATCAACAACCTCCATGTTCTACACATTATTGTCATAGTTTCAACTCAGAAGTCATATTAGATCAATCCTCCTCCCAAAGCATACCCCATGAACATTGAACAACTGACATGTGTGTGAAAGTTTTAGCTCTTCCCATCCAGAATGCCAGACTATCATACAAACCTCTCCTCCAATAATTCGTCCTCGGGGAGTCAGGTATTTCCTTCTAAGGTTTGTCGCGTTGTGTTCACAATCGAGAAGAGGGAGAAATTAGAAGAAGTGGAAAAGAATCGGAGGGTAACCAGTGTAGTCACCTCTCCTTGTGAAGCCGGTCAGTTTAGCCAAGTCTCCACCAAGATTTGCAGGTTTTCTTGAAGCTTGGACCTTTTGGTCAAATATTTATTTGGTAGTTGGCTTCTCTTTGTTTGGATTTTTGGTAGCTCTGCGTGGATATTGTTGTGCCCCCTACGGGTATGGAATCTTTTTTCCGTACATGTTTGGGGTCTTAGAAAAATTTGTGCCCAACCATCCACCCCTTTTCCGAAGCTTTATTTCAACCCGTACTCCGATGTTTAGATGTCCATGCTACCAGAAAAGAAACTCACACAGTCTTCCAACACACCGTCAGAGTTGAGCTAAGTGCATAGTGCGAGAGTACAAATTAATTCCCTATTAAAGAGTCGTACCTAGAATGAGGCGACCAGGTTAGATACTAAGAGCCAAACTCTGCACAATGTCATGCGGAACTCGAAGAATTAAGTCATAGACATGAAGCTTCTAAAATCCTCTTTCTCGGTAAAGTTTCTCTGAAAATTAGGTGGATTAAGGTCAAGTCCAGACCACTCTCAATTTCTGCTCGTAACTCGGTTCAGAATCCAAGGGTTTTTCACAAATTCATATGCATGTAATGCTGGATGAAATGCATGTGCATGAAATGCAAACACATTTTTCTCTTTTTCTTTTGTTTTTCAATGCAAGTTTTTTATGCAAAAATAAATAAGAAGCTAAATTTTCAAAATTTTTTGGTTGCACACAATGGGACACAACCAGTGTTAGTTGCAAAACTCTCTTTTTTATGTTTGTTTTTTGTTAGTTTTTACAAGTTAGTTACACATCCCATAAATACATATTGACTTACGTAAAAGTACGAGCTATGGGTAAAATATATACACGGTATATATACACACCTCCCTGTACTTAGCGAGTGATATGTCATCAGAGCACAAGAAGCATGGAGAAGACATAACTCGGGCTAAGCGTAAAAAAGAAAAAGAAAGATAGAGATCGGCCCGCCACCCTATACTTAAGCTGTGAACAATGAAGAAAGGCGAAAAATGAGGTGGGTGAGGATGTGGAATTTGAATGAGGAGTATATACAGATGTCAGCGGTCCCCCACTATACTTAAGCCTTGGCCTAAATAAAGGTAGAAGAGTAGAGATGGGGCGATCAAGATATCACAAAATTGCTTTCAAAATCCAACCACGTAGATATAACCTATGGATATTGTTCTATTACCTATCAAATTTGTGTAAATTTGACAATACTAATTATTTTGTCTTAACAGTCAAATATCCAATCTTCTTTTAAATGGATTTTAACTTTTAAGTTCCTTAAATGTTGACTTTTCTTTTGATCATTAAGATAAAATAGTTAGAAATGTCAGATTTAGACAAATTTTGATAGGTATGCAGAATGAAATTCATAGATTAAATTCATGTGGTTGAATTTTTGAAAGCAATACAACAGTCACTATTGTAGTTTGAACTACATCACATGATTTGCTTCCCTTTTTTGGTTTGTTTAAGAGACAAAAAAGCTATAAATATTATTGTAAAATAAGATATAATAGCCAACATGACCATAAGTTGATCTCTTTACTCAGGAATGCATGTTCCAGAATCCTGTTAAAACGAGCCTTCAATGAGATGAACTTATATAATCGAGGAGAATAAAGATGATGAAATGGGCAAAAACAATTTTATAATATATACTGTGAGAGAAATGAAAAAAAAACAGAAGATGACAACCACAAGCTCAACCACAAGCTCATTAGACAACTCAAGTCCGCCATTACTCGATCTACATTTTCAAAACCCAGTGCAGGTCTTGTTCTTTATTCTTGGCCAAGCATCAACAGCACCAGTCCGAACCATATATTTCAGCCTCGACGCTACTGTTGGAAAACAATGCATCTAACATATGAAAATGAAGGAGCTACCTTTGGCAACGTGTCAGAAAAGATATATATAAAACTTGGGTTAAGTTTTAGATCCCAAAATCCTGATTACATAAGAAGCCTCAAGAACTCACATGTTCTTGTGGAGGGTGAGACATTAGCCTTCCACCTTAACTTCCAGGTTCAGATCCTACCTATCTCCAAAAACTTGGGTAAGTCCAAGAGTTCGTGAAGTCATCTGGCCAAAACAGATGAAAAATTAGAGTCCAATGCTATCTAACTAGAACTATTTTGCTGAGGATATAGCTGAAAATGTGACTTAACACGTGACAACCACTGTAATTGTGTCGAATCCAAAGACTCCTGCTATCTACAGCACATCATCCATTCAAAATGTGGCAGCTGCAAATACCTCTGAACTCGAACTAATCTCTTCGCAGTTAGTATTGGGCTTGCTGTCCAGAGGCTTGTGATTGTTGTTATCCAGTTTAAACAATTCATTGCTCTCCAGATGGGAAGATATTTCCTCATATTCCCCCTTGAGTAAGTCCACTACCTCCTGCATGGTTGGCCTCTTATCTGGTAGAGTTTGAGCGCAAATTAGAGCGACAAGAACGACCCTCTTCAGCTCTTTCCTATCAAACGATCCTTGAAGTTTAGGGTCTGCCATATCCTCAAACTTTCCCTCTTGTGCAAGAGGGAGCGCCCACTCCACAATAGTGCGCTTCTGCACAGAAGGAAATTGCAAAGAAGGGTGATGTTTTTCGACAGGTCTCTTGCCACTTACAAGTTCTAGAAGCAATATGCCGAAACTGTACACATCACAACTCTCCGAGGCCTTTCCCATCATTGCATATTCGGGAGCAAGGTATCCAAGAGTACCCTTTACCCTCGTGGTGACATGGGTGGCACCGTCAGGAATGAGCTTCGCAAATCCAAAATCGGCAACTTTCGGCTGGAAGTTGGAATCCAAGAGCACATTGCTAGCTTTAATGTCTCTATGAATTATACGCGGTGTTGCATGATGGTGAAGATAGCTGCATGCATAAGATGCAATTAGAATACAAAGCTTGACAAGCATGACTATATGAACGATTGAAACAGTGGTTTCTCTTCTAGACTTACGCAATGCCCTCAGCCGATCCAATTGCAATGTTCATTCTCTTCTTCCAGTCAAGGACAGAGTCTCTAGAATGCTGTCCACGTACATGTGAAGACAAGCTTAAATTCGGCATAAAATCGTACACTATGAGCCGTTCTTGACCTTCAGCACAGTAACCGCGCAAAGTGAGAAGATTTCTGTGTCTGACCCTGCCTAGAATCTCGACCTCAACAGCGAATGCCATTTCAGCTTTGTCATTTAGCACTTTAAGCCTTTTCACGGCAATCTGTATTAGCATTTTGTTCACTCACAAATATCAATACAAGATGACAACTTCCATGATAAAAGGAAGGGTGCTATCTCCAACTTTAGTATGCATTCATCCAAAGAGTTATTTCTAAAGGTATTTTACATAAAAAAGTGATTATCCAATATGCATATATTACATTCATCCTTTGAAGTAATACAGGTAAACAGAAAATCAGTCTTCAGGTGATAGAGTTCAATGCACATAATTTGCAACATCACAAATATAGTCCAGCATGGAATACTAACAAAATAACAACGTATGCGAGTGAGTTATAAGTTGTAGGGATTAAAACTTGAGCTTAAACATTTCAGGGAGATGTCAATATGTCCGATTGGTCATGAACCCAACAAGTTGATATGATCAGTTTCCTTGATACGGTTCGGGTGTAAGCGCAGAACATTGTAAATTGATTTTCAAACCGAGATCCCTCTACTAGTGAAAAGGACTACATGTGAAGTAAAGCCACCCTACAAAGAGATAAGAGGAAAATGCTATCTGAAACGTGTAACTACCACCATTACTAGGAGAACTGTTGTGAACATGTCTGATTGAACCCAAATCCGATAAGTTATAAAGGTTAGTTTTCCTCGATAAGGACATAGGTCTAACCCTAGGATGTTACATAAACAACTTTCCTTAATAATGGCTCAGGGATAACTCAAGATGTTACATAAATACTTACCAATAGAAGCGCTATTTTTTTTTAAAAAAATAGATGCAAAACGAAAGAAGGGTTTGGAAAAGTGATGAAAGATAAAACAAAGAAGGGAAGACACACTTGTCGAACAAGGTTTTGGTGGGAAATGTGGAGACATGCGAGGAAAATATGAACAAATAAATAAATATGGGATAACCTTTTCTATTTCATAACTTATTCCCAACAAAAAAAGCACAATTCACCTTTTAAGGGAAATTAAAGCTAAGATAAATCCTAAACAAATGCTATCTAAATGACTTGTGAACAACTACTACTTGTTTATTGAACTGCTGCAAATAGATTGACTCACTGTTGTAAAAGTCGGCCGACTAGACGGTCCGACTAGTCGAGTCGGTGGGGTAGCCGACTCCATGGCCTCAAATTTCAGCGAAATTCGGTCGAATTTCTGTCGAATATCGATATCCAGTCGAAATCGAAATTCGATCGAAATGACCGAAATATGGGGGTTCTAGTAAAAAAAATGACCGAAATGACCGAAATTTCGGTCGAAATTCCACCGAAATTCCATCGAAATTCTGTTTTGGTCGATACCGAAATGGTGACCGAAACCGACATTTAAGGCCTTGGCCGACTCGACTAGGCCTAGTTCGCCATTAGTCGGTCAACCCAACTAACTGGGTTGACTATTCAGCCTAGTCGGCCGACTACTTGGCTGACTTCCTTTTTATTTTTAATATTTTTTACTTTTTTTAAAAGCAAACTTATTCTAGTATATTCAATATTATGTTTAAAGTCAATTACTTCTTTTGTTTCATTATTATAGTATAGAAAATGTACAAATCTATGCAAATATATAAGAATATATGTATAAAAAATGATTTATATATTTAAAATAATTAAAAAATTCAAAACTGACTAAATCCGATTAGTCGCACGACTGCCGATTAATCCTTAGTCATTTCGATCAAGTACCGACTAAAACCGACTAAAACCGACTGCCGACCAAGTACCGACTACCGATTTTTGCAACCTTGGATTGACTCAAAATTAGTTAATCATACCTAATTTAAAGAACATGTTGATCTCTTAACCAACTACCAACAAATACTAAAAAGAAAAAATCTACCCGATTTTACAAAATAACGGAAAAAATGCCTAACACTTCAATCTTGGTCTAGAACATTACGGCCATAAAATCGATAACAAAAGAAACTCCAAAATATGACTTATCCAAGTTTTTTTTCAAATAAGGGACATTTTATTAAAAAAAGTTTCTGCCAACGTTAATGGCGAAAAGCAGTTATCTATCGCAAGTAAAATAATATTGAATAAGTTACAAAATAATGAATAAGTTAGGAATTGACGAATGATACACAGATGTTTTTTTTTTTGAGAAATACCGGGATGATATGGGATGATACACAGAATTTCCTTGGGATTTTTACATACATGCCTATGTAAATTACATTCTGACATCTTCATAGTTAGTATTTACACCCAAACTCATGTATTATGACTAACCATCAAGGACGGATTTAGGGGGGGGGGGGCAAGGAGGGGCAAGTGCCCCCCTAAATTTTGGGATTATATAATATATGTTTATGTATTTTTTTTCCTATGGATTTTTAAGGTAAAAGTAATCATAATATTTCAAAATTTTAATGCCTCATTTGGATTTTTTAGGGTAAAACTCGTACATGCCCCATAATTTCTTTTGAAAAAGTTTAATAATTTTTACTAATAGATAATATGCCTCTTAAAATAAAATTCCTACCAAAAAATAATAGATTTTACCTCAAATCAACCTATATTGGATAATTTCTTCAATCGATCAACTTATAATAGATCACTACCCTAATCTTATCGGTTATCCAATTTTTTAGAATCGAATTATAGAATGAATCGATCTTTCATTCAATCCCATTATCACTTATACATATACACGGTCTAATTCGCAATCTAAAAAAATATTTTTTTAAAAAATCATTTATTGTCAAGTCTCATATATTATTCATTGGTCCTATCTATTATCAAGTAAAGTGGTCAATTGCACATATATTCTTGATCTGCGTATTTCTCTTCATAGACATTAATATTTCTTGTTATTGATAAAAAAGTATAGAATTAGTATTTTATATTTTTGATTTGATATAGATTCGAAACAAGTGTAGTTTATATTGCAACTAATCAAAATCCATATATTGAATTTAAAATAATTAAGATACTTGAATATAACTTACTTTAAAAAATATATATAAACATCATTGACAAAAAATCCTGACATTGTGGAATATATATGATACCAAACTATGTAAAATTGAATAAAAAGATATAGTTGATTAAAAAATAAGTTCAAAATTTACTATTGTTATATAATGAATAAGTTCAAAATTGATGAAAAATATACGTGAAAACTATAAATATAATTTGTCCATAAGAATTATTATTATATAATGAATATGATTGTATTGTAATTGATAGACATAATTTTTTAAATCCTTGTGCCCCCTCTTCAAAAATATCCTGGCTCCGTCCCTGCTAACCATCATATGTCATAACCTTGTATTAACTTCCGTTCACTTTTGTCCATTGGCATTAACTTTGAGGCATTCATAAAATGTTGATGAACTTATATAGATCCATCGTGTTTGTGAATCATGTCACTTCATACTTCTCTTCTTCAAAACCACCACAACTTCCACCATCCCCAAGAACCCTCCTCCCCACCATATCCCCCATCCCCCACACCCACGATGACAATCATACATATCAAGATGCGTTGCCACACCGACACCACCCCATGCTTCCTCACCGTCGGATCAAAAAGTGATGACCTTGATCTCATCAGTCACCTAACAATGAGGGTGTGCAGACCATCTTCAGCCTCCTCCCCAATCGTGATCTGTGTTACTATGTCCATGTGGCATTGTATCGAAGAAGTAACTCTTCCACGTGCACACTTGTGCTTTTGGGTCCTTCTCTCCAACTCTACAACACATAGAATGCTTCCTGATGCCTCTAGGTACGTGACGCCAACTACGCATACACAAGCTCCTCACCAACCTCTCTTCATGACATGGTTGCCATGACTGACATAGGCATCCATATCATGTTCAAGTGATTCTCAAAAAGTAACAACTTTGTCTTTGTAGACCACAACTACATGGATAACGATGACCTCAAGGCTATTGGGAGATGTCGTCGATGCTTCAGAAGCTCATTATCTTAAACTCCAGAGAGATCGACGACGACGATGATCTTGTAATCGGCATCGAGAAATGCCCGAAACTCTTGACCTTGGTGCTAGACTCGTGCGCCAGAGTTGTTTGTGTTCGTGAGTTGCTCAAGAATCCCCCATTCCCCAGTCCCTCCTTCTCGTCGTTGTCAACTCCCAATCTCAAATGTGCATCCATTCACACTATTGTCGAGTTGTTTGAGCTCACAGCCCTCGAACGACAAGGGTTAGAGGGTAAGACACGATAACTATCTATGGTTTAGGTGTAAATACAAACTACAAAAAGAACCGGAATGTAATTATGAAAGCATAACGGTCTAAAAATCCCCAGTTCTTAGTGTTGTGAATATAATCTCTTGCCTTCGTTTTATTTGGAAAAAAAACTATTCCTGAAACTAATTATTAAGCCAACAATTTCTTGTTTTTTTCATTTAGTACAACAATGAGGATTTTAATGCAAGAAGATATGTACTGGGTCTAGATGCGAACATGTTAATCATGGCTATCATCTAAGATTTTTCATTATAGAAAATAAAGATACGAGAAATGAGTTGTTTCCATGGCTTTGGAAAGACAAGTTTTTCGACGTAATTACAAAGCTATGCTTCATTGATGTATAAATCATTGGTTTGAGATTGGACACATCCCAATAACTCCAATCGATATTTTCTTCAAGCACGCATAGATTTCACAACAGAACTCCTTTAATAATTGATTGCATAACTCCTAAATTACATACAATCCATGTAGGTAACTTCCAAGGAAATGTATTGGAGTAGCAAAATTAATGTCAGTGCTACAAATTCACCGAGATGATACATGTATATATTTGAAGCCAATAAAGTAATAATGAATTTGTCAGTTTACAAACAATATTTTGAAACATTTTTATCAATCTGAATTGAAAGGAATAAATTTCTTTTTAAAGAAAATATAATTTGCTGAAGTCAAGGACTATATGATATAATTGTAAAAGTAGTTTATATTTTGAGTTGTAAGTATAACACTTGTTTTCAAAGACTATTGCCTATGTGGGATCTGTCAATTCTCGGTGTATGGGGATGGCAAGGAACCACGGATTTCATGTCAATGGGCAAAGCATGTGTGGACTCGGCATTGGACCTGGAGATGGCACATGCCCCCCTCCTCTTTAAATGTGTTGCATCATGTCCTCACACACCAATCAAAGCCAAAGCCATGCATGGCATGGATCAAAGGCATTCCCCCGGACATACCTCTCTCCATATTAAATGAGAAGTGGCTTTATCCTGACCCCTTCGCCTTTGTTATTTCTAATTTCAACCTGTTGGGACAAAATAATGAGTTGCATATTCACGAGGCCCTAGGATTCTCTTATATAGAGTAAAGACCCGTTGGGAAAATTACATAAGGAAAGAATAGAAAATACATAAAAGAAACATAAGATAGATAGTATCTCAACACTCCCCCTCAAGCTGGAGCATAGATATCAATCATGCTCAGCTTGGAACATCATCTTTGGTAAGGCCCTCTGATTAGGGCCTTGGTAAGCATATTAGTTGTCTGATCTCCGGAGCTAACATGAGTAGTGGAGATGAGACCCTTCTGTATCATGTCTCGAGTGTAGTGACAGTCTACCTCGATATGCTTGATGCTTTCATGAAAGGTTGTGTTATTTGCAAAGAAGAGAGCAGCTTGGTTGTCACATTTGAGATGCATGGGAAGAGACACCTCAACAGTCAGGTCAGTAAAAATAAATCTGACCCACATCATCTCTGTACTAGTTTACGCCATGGCCATGTATTTTGATTATGCATTAGATCTTGCAATCACATTCTGCTTCTTGCTTTTCCATGACACCAAGGAACTTCCTATGAACAGTGCAAAGCCAGAAGTAGACTTCTTGCCCTTGAGACACCCCGTATAATTTGCATATGCACACGTTGTAATTGCATGGGATGTACTTATGCTAAATAGAAGATCAGTGCCAAGTGCGACCTTCAGACACCTCATAATCATATGGACTGCATCCATATGTGTTTGTCTGGGATGCTCCATAAACTGACTCACTTTGCTTACTGCAAAGGATATATCTGGCTTGGTGATAGTCACATAAAGAAACTTCCCAACAAGCTCCACGTACCTCCTCTTGTTGACCTCCTCAGTGCCATCATCATAGAACTTCATGCTCGGGTCCATAGGAGTAATGGCGGGCCTGCAGTCTGCCATGCATGTCTCAGAGAGAAGATATGTAACATACTTCCTTCGGGTCATCACAAGACCTCACTAGTTCCTGACAAACTCTAGTCCAAGGAAGTAACGTAGGCTACCAAGGTCCTTGGTCACAAACTGCTGACCTAGAAAATCCTTAACCGCCCGAATACCCTGCTTATCATCCCATGTAACAATAATGTCATCAACACAAACAAGTATGACAACAATACCTCTCTAAGTCCTCTGAACAAATAGTAAATGATTGGCAATCGATCTCACGAATCCATGTTTCTCTATCAAATTCGAGAGCTTCTGGAACCATGCTCTTGGACTCTGCTTAAGGCCATAGATGGCCTTGTGAAGTCTGCAAACCTTCTGACACTCCCCTCAGCAGCCAATCACGTGTCACTACAATTGATAGAAGTACACGCAGAGTAGAATACATGGCCACTGGAGAGAATGTATCCAGATATTCCATCACATATGTATGGGTGAACCCAAATGCCATAAGTCTCGCCTTGTAGCGATCTACATTACCATCTGCTCAGTGCTTCATCGTGAACATCCGCTTGCACCCAACAACGGATGCGTCAATTGGAGTTGAAACAAAGCTCCAGGTGTCACACGACTGTAGCATGAACATCTCCTCCTCCATGGTAAGACGCGATTGACTGACTTGGATGGCCTTCTAATACGTCCGTGAGATCTCCACAGCTGATGGTGCCACGATAAATCTCCTGAAATCCTCAGAAAGTCTGCTCAAAGAAACTTGAGTTGCAAGAGGATATGAAGCACAAATACGCCTCTACTTTCGCAGAGCAATAGACACATCAAGGTCATCTGCCATCTCCTGAACCTGTAAGTTTCCCTGAGGGTATTTGCTCATCCTGTAAGGAATCCTGCTGCATAAACAACCTAGTAGTGCCATCAGTAAAAACAATGTACTCATTACATACCTGAGGCATGCTGGATGATGGGGAAGACCTATGAGCAAGGGGAACATAACATACATGGCAAAAATCGAGTCACGGTGGGTGGCGGTCCACGGGCAGCCACAGGTGCAGGTGTAAGTACTGGAGATTGTGGTGAAGGAAGAGATGGAAGTGGTAGAGCAGGTGCAGGAGGTGATAGAGTTGTAGGAGGTGTAGGCATGTAGACCTCCTCATCAGAGCCAGATGGGGCCAGTCTGTCACATGTAAGAGAGAAATACATAACAGACTCAAGAATGTAACATCAACACTGACGATATTTCAACCGAAGCGGATCAAAACAACGGTACCCTTTCTGGGTACGAGAGTAGCCAACGAAGACATACTTGACAATTCTGGGGGAGAGCTTGTCACGACCAGGCGAAAGATTGGGAACAAATGCCACAGATTCAAACGCATGAGGTGTAGGAAGAACATATTCTTTTTGGAAAATGCAATCAAGAAAGGAACATTTTCTCCTAAAACAGAAGACGACATACAGCTCACTAAGTAGAAGGCAGTGAGAACCGCATCACCCAATAAGAGTAAGGAGCACAACTCCGAATCAGAAGGGTTCTGGTGACATAGAGTAAATGACAATGTTTGCGCTCGGCGACACTGTTCTGTTGAGATGTACATGCAACGAGGTCTGGAGTACAATGCCAAGAGACCTGAGAAACTCGGATGGATGTAAAGTGCAAAACTCTAAGGCCTTATCAGAACTCAAATACTTGACAGTAGAAGAAACACATTCTTTATCTTATGAATAAATGATTTAATTACAGAACCAGACTTATTCGTTAACAAGAAAACCCAAGAAAGTCTAGAATAGTCATTAAAAACGATGTTCCTGGTGATCAGAGACACGACTCGATCCTCAAATATCTAAGTAATGAACTCAAACAATTGAGAACTGCTTCGACTCTAATGAGATGGAAATGGAGAATGGTGATGCTCTCCAAGCTAGCAAGCCTCGCATTGGAAGGAAGATCGTGTGGAGATCTGTGGGAGGACATGACACAGCTTCTGCAGAGGAAGGTGGCCAAAACGAAGGTGTCATGCGTACGGTGAGACTGGTCTAGTAGGAATAGTAGAGGCACCAGAATGAGGAGGTTGGATCAGTCTCTAAAGCCTTCGCTGCTCACAGCCATGTCCAATCACCGGCACATGAGTATGTTCTGAAACACAAGAAAAGAGGGGTCAAAAATGACACGACAATACAAATCTTTTGTAATCTGACTAATAGAAAGCAAATTCATCTGAAATCAGGAGCATATAAAACATTCTACAAGCACATGGATGGCGTCAAATACACCTCCCCATGTCATGTAATGGGTAAGTGAACCTCATTTGCAATGACGACCCATCTACCAGGGGGTATAAACCTGTAATACCTGAACTGGGCTATGTCTCCACACCTATAATGAGAAGCACCAGAGTCCATGAACCATTCTATCATATTTGCACTACTACAACCAGTAAAAGCGCATGCAATGGCTGAGAAGCTCGAAGAGGCTCTAACTACAACTGCAGTAGCTATGGATCTTGTAGTGCTAGTGCCAAATACTGGAGTCATGATCTCCTATATACGAGAGACAATGTCATCAAGGCGTGGATCTGCCTGAGGAGCTGTAGTATCTGAAAGCTCAATATGCTCTGCCACGCGAGCAAATGCGGGGTATCTACGCTTCTGATAGCATGTGTCTTTAGAGTGTCCTGGACGACGACAATAAATGTAAGGGCTACGCTGACGTCCACCACCTCTACCACGAGAACCACACCCTATGGACTACGTAGAACCTCCCCTACCGCGAGATGTAGCTGTCGTTGATTAGGTGGCAACAAATGGGATAAGAAGCCTGCCGAGGCTGTAGGCCTCCTCCATAGGAGGTATGGTCACACCTGTAAGGAGCTGTGCGCATGCGACATCATACTCCGGATGCAGGACTGCCAAGAAAACTCCAACCGTCGTGGAGTTCCTATATGTCATATGCTGCTCCATGGAAGTGGTAACATGCATGAAGCTGTGAAGCTTCTCAAATATGTCGCGAAGCGAAGAGTAGAACACATGTAGAGGACGGTCATTCTGCTTGGTCGTGTATATATCAAACTGCAGTTGAAGAATCTTGGCCTTGTTCTTCGCCTGAGCATACGTGGCTGCAAGAATATCCCACATCGCCTTAGCAGTGGGCTGGTTCATAATATCATTAGCAATCTCTGTAATGAGTTTCCTAGAGAGCCAAACACGTGCATACGCATCATCTTGCTTCCACAAAGCATCGATCCCCAGTATTATCCGTTGTCTCATGCTTTGTCAGAATGTGCTTCTTGTTATTACACTACATAAATGTCATAAATTGCATGGACCACAACTTATAGTTGGTCCCATCCATCTTGACGATGAGAGTCGGGCACTTGAAGGCACTGGACAAAGGGAAAACGTTACCCTTGTTCTTTGACATGATGAGAAAGAAGGCCAAAGCGGAACTCGACTGGGTACAAAAACCTATCCGAGCGTGTCTACATGATATATATAGAGGATTGGTTGTACGTGTAGACTCATGCAACCGTCCTCGTCAATTCTCGATCCATGCTAGTGCTGGAAAATGTGATGTAGAGGTCTGAAATCACGTTTTTTGGTCAAAATCATATCGTTTTAGACCACAGTCCAACATCAAAGAGAAAATCGGCCTCGAATGTCGTATATGATGTCGAGAGGTGCAAGGAACCATGCTACGGTGAGAAGCAGCGGCACGAAAGCGATGCGGCAACGTTGGGGCCATTGTGGATTGCTGCGGAGACGCTGGAGGGTGGAGGTGCGACGATCGTTGTGGTTGTTGTGCCGATGCACGGGGCCCCCAACGACAGCTGCGACGGCATGTGGAGCCTTAGTGGTTGCGGCGTCGGCACGCAAGGTGCTTGGGAGCACGCACGAAGGCTCGCGGGTGGGGGCTAGGGCACCGGTGGGGTATTCGAACTCCAGTGTAGGAACGTCGCTCTGATATCATGTTGGGAGAAAATACTAAGTTGCATATTCATGAGGCCCTATGATTCTCTTATATAGATGAGAGACCCCTTGGGCAAATTACATAAAGAAAATGAAAAAAATAGAAATAGATAAAAGAAACATAAGATAAATAGTACCTCAACATAACCGTTACTTCATTTTGCTCCCTGCAGTAAGAGTCGCTGCTGCATGGTACATGAAGATCCTGATTCCTAACTCCCATGATGTTGTTCAGTTATTGTCGTCCATCACCACTAGCCACTACACCATAAGTTCATTGTGCTTGCCTAATGCTCACTCGTTATTGCTCCAAAGGATTCTGCCACTTTTTAACAACGCTTGACATCATTTTCTCCGCCATACACTGACATTTATCCTCTAGCTATGGTCAGCAGATTCCATGAACCCACCGTACATGACTTTTTCGAGGACCGCTGTTGTCCACACGCCTTATTTGAGAACTTACCGCAGTCCATGTATATCATAAATGCAGACATAGGCCTTTTTCCTACCATATTTTCTCTTGCTATGTTGGTCATGTATATGAATTGCTTAGAAAATACGAAGAATTAATGGGGCCAATTGTAAAATAAGTAGGTCTCTATTGATCAAAATTTATAGTTGTATTGGAAATATATCTGGTAATATAAGATGTAATTGTTTGAAAGCATTATCTTGATCGCAAAAACATGTAAACATGAAAGTAGATTTACATGGATGCCCCATCTATCATCAAATCCCGGGTCTGTGATGAACGCCAAATTCTGCCTCTTTAAAAATGAATAATTATCGTAATATAGGAGGCAAATTCGATTCGTCAAAAACTACAATCTTTGAATGTTGTGGAATATTTTTACTTGGCAAGTATACCAAGGTCGAACACAGGGAACGGTGATTTTTAGTTGCGTGGTTTTTGAATCAAATTAAATAATTAATTAATGCTTGATTAATTTATGCGTTAAGAAAATAAACAATGCAATGAGATGCAAAGTGATGCAAAGAAAATAAACAGAGAGAATTATGCCTAGGATATGTGATTTTTAGTGATGTTTAATCCAAATAAAAATAATCAATACCCTCGAAATGAAATCACAGATCAAATAATATTGAATTCAGCAAGATGTAACGAATTAATTCTTGATTCCAGCAAGAGTGAATAGATATCAGATTGATCCTCAAGAAATCTAATCCAAGAAATCTTTCTAATTTTATTCTCAAGAATTGTTCGCAGTCAATATCAATAAGTCAATACATCTAATCCATCCCCCTTAATTAACCCCTGTAAAAATTAAGTCCTCAAATATCAGTTCAACTCCAACAAATCCCTGCAAAATAAATCGTCAATTCTCCCAAGAAAAATATGGCACAGATATGTTAAAATAAGCCTGCATATGTCAACAGATATTCTCAATAATATTTATCAATAAACCACCTCAAATTTGTTCATAAAGTATGCTAAATGATAGAGCATGGAAATAGCTTTAAAATGACATATTATATGCTCAAAACGGAGTTCGTATGAAAAAGATATGCTAAAATGAAATTCCAGGGACTAAAATGTAATAAAAATAAAGTTTTCTTGCAAAGAGATCCCTGGTAAGACTTATCTGTAATTTATAAAAGCTGGAGGGGTCCCTTTGTAATTTACCCACTAGCGGGGGTATGTATGTAATTTCAGAAACTTACGGGGGCTCCGATGCAATTTTCCCCAGAGCTCGGGCGGCCGAGCCTGAAGTTCGGGGGTCCCGAGGCTCAGGCTCGGGTGGCGAAGCTGTGGTTTGGGCCGAAGCGCAGGCTCGGGCTGTCGAGGCGGAGGTTCGGGGGCCGGGGCTCAGGCGCGGAGGCCCGAGCCTACGTGGCGATCTGCGGCGCTTCAGGGGGACTCGAGCCTCGCGGCTGGGGCCGAGGCTCGGGGGGGGGGGGGGGGGGACGTGGCGTGATCTCGACCGTTGGATCAAGGACTCGAGCCCCCAATCCAACGGCGGCTGTACTTTGACGAGGGCGAGCGGTCGACTGAACGGCGGTGCGGCCGAAGCGCGTGGGCGCGGCGGACGGCCGAAGGGGCAGTGGCGACGACGAGGCCACGGCCGATCGACACACGACCGGCGAGACTTGGGGCAAACGGAGGCGACGCCTCCCCGCGGCTGAGGCGGAGCGGGATCGACGGTGGTGCGGTGAAGGGCCGCACCCCCGCGCGGCGGAGGAGAGGCGCGGAGGCGAGCGCTGGGCCGCGATGCTCCTCCGCGGCGAGCTTCGCGCTGGAGGAGCTGATGGTCGTTGGCGAAAGTGAAACCTGCAAGGTTATCGTGCAAGAGGCGATGGGGCGGAGCTCTGGACTATGGTGCTAAGCGATCGGAGCAAGGGTCTTGAGTGGGAGAGGCAGAGGGTGATCGCCTCAATGGCCGATGAAGAGGCCGTGAAGCTTGGCTGCAAGGAGAGCAACTGCACGGAACCTTCGGCCCCGTGGATCTCGCCTAAAGAGGGGTTGTCGCCTGCGGAGGGGAGCCCCTGTCACTGGCCTCCTTCACGAGCTTTCCCGATCTCTGTCAATGATGGCGGATAGGGAAGAAGGAGGCGGTCCTTCAGGCTTTATAGGGCATTTGATAACGTAAAGGCGAGGAGGCGAAGTCGCGACGGTTTCGAGCAGTCGTGCATGGTGGAGGCGTTACGCGGGGCGACGGCCGTTGCAGGTGGTAGGGAGATGGGGAGGCAGTCGTTTTGGGGCTGGGGAGGAATCGGCTGGAGGTAGGAGGAGATGGGGTCACGTGCTGGGCACGTGACCCGGCGGTTTGGGAGAGAGAGGAAGTGGGGGTGCCACGTGGCACGCCCAGGAGCGGCCACGTGGCGCCCCCAAAAAAATTTCAAAATTCAAGGGAAAAGAAATAAAAGGAGACCTCGGATTGAAAATTTTCCTTCATGAAAGTTGTTCGTCTCGTCGAGATCTACAACTTTCATGAAGGACCAGGGAGCAAAAGAGGTTACCTGCGTGAAGTGGTATTTTTGGTGGTATTCCATGTGTATAGAATACCTGATTTTTGGGGTTTTGTATTTTTTTAGTGGTTTTAGAGAGGATAAAAATTATAGAAAAAATACGATAAAATACAAGAAAATTAATTACATACTAATCTATTTTTTTGGATTTTTAATAAATAAGAAAATAGGGAAATAAAATAGAAGTAAGAAACAAACAACTTTTGTACAGACCGACCACGGACGCTTGGACTCGGTCAGTTTCTTTGATTTTGGTTTTAATCTGGATTTGGATTTTTACGTCGCTTAATAAAACTTTCATCAAAGAACACAAATGAAAAAGAAATAAAATTAAAAGGGTTAAATATGTACATAAAAACTGAGGTCAAAAACAGCAAAAAGTCAAAATGCGCCAAAGAGGCCCAAAACCCAACTTTCACATATGAGCTCCGAATTTTACGAAATTAGTCTGTTTTGAAGGTATTTGAAAATGGAGTACTTTAAGGGTGCGTTTGGTTGGGGGGTTACCCCCACTTTAGGTGGCTTACCCTCCAAAACCCATATTCCCAACCCACTAGTGGGGCCCACTCTCTTTCCAACCAAAAAAATATATATTATACCATCATATCATCTAAAAATCATAAAATACTAACTTCTACTCACTATTCCAAACTTCAATACAATCACATCACAACAACCACCCACTTTTTCAAATTTCAATACAATCATACCATAATAACTACCAACTTTTTCAAATTCCAATACAATCACATCACACAAACCCTCCCAACCCTTAACCCACCAACCAAACACACAAACACAAAACTGGGTTATCCACCCCTGGATAACCCACGAACCAAACACACCCTAAAAGTGAGTAGACCAAAATCGGACACTGTATGTGGTAGATATGCTCATTTTAGTCCGTTAGATGTGAAATTAGACTTTGGGATTATTTGACACTTATTGGGGTTAGTAATTTTTTTGTATTTTTTATTTAATAAGGTTAGTAATATCTACACAATGGAGGTGGTTTTAGGTCAATCGGAGTTAGGATGAATTATTTACAAATGTGAGAAGTTAGCGGCTTTTTGGGCTAATTTACACTTAGGATTAATTATAAGTGAATGATGGGGAACAGAGCCTAAATGACCAATTTTAGCATATACGAGATTCATCAGTCTGCCACTGCATTAAAGTCCAGGTTTTATATTGATAAAAAGTCATATGGTGCACCACGCTGGATAAAAGAACAGGAAAACACTGTCCTTATTCTGTATAGATAGTGCAATGATTCGGTATTAAAATGTAAAAAGTGATTTTGTGTTACCATGTAAATATGTTAAAGGGAATGTGTGAAAGGATCTACAATTACAGAACATTTGTTTGGACACCAAATCATATTCGAGCTCACCATTAGCTATTCAACAAATCACCATCTCAGCAAGCTCCATAAAGTTTAAACTCACGATATTCATACCTAAAGTGATAATACTACGTGTTTTTTCTAGGGATTTTTACCCAGCAGACCCTAAAATCTTTCAAAATTACCTCTACGACCTTCGAAACATCCTAATTCCTCCCTCGACCTCGTAATCTTGTTAACCCTTACCCTACAGACCCTGTGGTTAACTCCCATCTATTTGTCCGTTAAAACTAACCGGATTCCGTTATATTCATTTACATTATACCCATTTTGTTTGTCAAATTTGCATTTAATGCCATTCTCCCTCTTCTTCCTTCAGATATCCTTCTCACCCCCACACCCTCGGCCCTCGCCCCTCCCTGTCGTCTTCCTCGAAGCCCCGGCCGCCGTTGCGCTGCCCGAAGCACCACCTGGACCGACGTTTGCCCACACCGCACTCACACGAGCAGGAGTTCCACGACCTCCTGCCCCCATGGAATCCCTGGACGGACGCGATGCTGCCCGAAGCACCACCTGGACCGACGCGATGCTGCTCTCTCCCACCGCCGATGGAATCCCCCCTCCCGGCTCTCCCAAGCTCCCTGGAGCCCCGCACCCCCTGAAGCCCTAACCCCCCGCCCCCCAGAGCCGCGCCCAACCCCACCCCCCCGGAGCCCCACCCGCCGTCGCCCCCCTAGAGCCGCGCCCCGGCTCTGCTCCCTGTTGCCCGGAGCCCCGCGCCCCTGGAGCCCGGAGCCCCGCCTGGGAACCTCGCCCCCCGCCACCCAGAGCCGCGCCCAACTCCAGGAGCCATGCCCGCCATCGCCCCCCCCAGAGTCGCGCCTCTTCTCCCTGCTCCCCCCCCCCCCCCCCCGGCGATGGATCCCCCCTCGCCGCCGAAGCTCCTCCCTGCTCCCCCCCTCCGACGATGGATGCTGCTCCCTGCTCTCCCCCAGCGATGGAACCCCCCCTCCCCCAGCCGATGCTCCCTGTGCCTCCCAAGTTTTTTTCTATTTTTTATTATTTTAGCTAATCTTGATCGTTGGTTAGGTTAACTCATGACTAACCCAAGTAAGTGACTCAAATATAATCAAAATTGACGGCAGGGTTTGTTGGGTAAGACGGAGCAAGATTACGAGGTCGGGGGAGGAATTAGGATGTTTCAAAGGTCGTAGAGGTAATTTTGAAAGATTTTAGGGTCTGTCGGGTAAAAATCCCTTTTTTCTATTATTCTAGCCAACAAAAATTGATGATTCTATCAACACTTTATTGTTCACGAGCAATTGGCATAAATATTCAAGATCATAATAGTAAAAATATAAGGGTAATACGCGATTTAATATGGAATATACTGTAATTATGAGAATTACATTTCACTCCTATTTTGACATGTTTATTGCCGGTGCTAAATGCTGATTTCAATCTTCATCAAAGTGCAAAAATGACATTATTTGAAAAAAGACTACAAGTGGGCCTTTACCACGAAGAGGAAAACTATAAGAATGAAAGTGGTGATACTAGTGGAAGAAAAAAATATAACAAGTAAAAAAGATTAAGCGTAGAAACAAAGAAGGAAAGAAAAATCATGTAGATTGTTAAATCGAGAACCATCACACAAAAAATTGTAGTTTATGACAACAATGAACCCCATACTGCATGGAGAAACCCAACAAGATCAAACATTTGGGGTTGAACCTCCAGCTCTGACCCACAATGCAACAGAGGTTGGTTGCTAATGGCCACGGAGACCATTCAATCAGGTGATCAGATGATAGGAATCGTGTTTTAAGGAAATGTGGATCTGACTAGAGGAGGATAGTTTGAGAATGACCGAAACCGTATGATCATGATGAGAAGGTCTCTGTGATCAGATCATTACCTGATGTGTCCATAACAACAGCAGGGGATCCATTCTCCAAATATTCTTGTATTTTCTTCTTTAGGAAACAAGCCATCAGCTCTAGTAACATGACTTTCAACACTCTCTAATGCCTGACTTCTGAATCTCCACTTGTACTATAAAGGTAAGGAACAATCTCCATCTTGCTCAACATAGTTTTGAATGGAAGGACAGGGACTACAATAGTGCGGTTGATTATGTAGTAAGACTGGCAGACATGCTACAGAGGTTAATCACCCAAGAGTAGCTAAGGCCTCCAACAACCCTTTGTTAAAAAAATTTTGCCGAGGAGACACATATTTCTCAATAGACATAGTAGTTTCAGTGAAGAATAAAGTATCTTGTGCGAAAAATATGGAACCCCAAGAACAAGTAGACTTAAGCAGATCGTCTATTTCATTATCACATATATAACTATAAAGATATGTATGATATGGCTTCATCTTGTGTAAGGATACTGTTATAAAATATGAACATGCGGAAGCATAAATATGGAAAAGATAATAAAGAACAAGAACGCGGGATTTTAACGTGGAACCCTACTCCGTGTGGAGCGGGATGAAACCACGGGAGAAGCCCTCCAATAAGGCGTATTTGTCTATTGACTTTCTCAATGAGTACAGGAGGTCTGGGGCTCCTTATATAGCCTTCCCAGAGCCTCCAAGTCCCACCATTGGGCGGTATGAGACTAAACACAGGATGGGGTAAATGGATCTTCTCCAGGATCCATTTACCCTGCTACAACTCAATAGGTGCACTACCAAATACTCCAACACTCCCCCTCAAGCTGGAGCATGCAATGCTCAGCTTGGACAAACAAACAGAAAGAAACTCAACTCACGCTACAGGACACTACGGACAATATCAACCCAACGCGCACATGCTGCAGTCGAGGACGTTGCTTCTCATACCATGCATGTGAGGAGGACGAACGGGCTGGAGTGTGAGTCAACTGAAGACTCGGAATCTGACCATCGATTCTGAAACTGCACCTGAAGTCTCCTCGTCGGAGAACTGGGTCTCTCCCATCTGGCTCAGAGAATGATGCACTGCTCTGGTGTACCTATGATACCACATGAAAACCCTTGCCCTAAATGGCATAGGGAATGGTCCTCTGCTCTGGAGTCCCTATGGCTCACATGAAAACTCTGGCCTGACAACAAGAAGAATGATGGGGACCTCCGACAATGATGGCAACATATGCTCATCTGACAATGACCGCACACTTGTGCGTGTCTGAAACTGGACTCGAAGACAATCGTCGAGTCTGAAACCGAACTGTAGAGTCTGATCATCTGGCTGGTCTGGAGACTGACATCTGAATCTGGAATCTGGATCTGGAACACAAGACCTGTGACTCTACATATATACTCCCCCTTTCTCCCATACTTGTCGGAAAATATGGATGTCGACCAAGTTGGGAGAAGACAACAATGATGGGGATAAAACAAAAATCACTTAGCCGATTACACATTTGTCGGCTTTCAAAACATTCATTTTTTTTAAAACATTTTTTTAAGCCATTGTTTTTTTTCGCCTTTTGCAACTCATCATTTTTTTTTGAAAATAAGTTTGCATACGGCTTTTTAAATTTGTAAGCACCTTTTCAAAATACCTTTTTGTTTTAAGTGGCCCCTTGGCCCTTCTCTTTCTTTTTCCTTTTTTTTAAACACTGCAGTTTGCTCCTTTTTTTTAACTCACGTCAGCCCATTTGAGCTCATCATATCCGCTCCTCCTTTTTTTTATTCTCACACGACAAGCCCTCTTGGGCGCACATATTAGGGTTCCCACATGGGAACCCTCCTTTCAAAACCCCATGCCGCCGCCGCTGCCTGTGTTCCCTCGAGCACGCGGGGGAGCTGGAGGCGCCGCCACAACCTGAGCGTCGCCAGGACCTGTGCGCCGCCACGAGAGGAGAGGTGATCGCGGTGGAGGGAGGGGTCTCGCCTGGGCTCGCTGGAGGGCAAGAGAGGAGCGCCGCGCGCGGGACTGTTTGCTGGGCGGCGCCTCCCATGGATATAGCGCGAGGGCGCGCCGCCTGCTGCTGCCTTCGTGGGATCGACAGGAGATTCAGCAGGCAGCGGGGCCTTCGCGCGAAGCAGCAGGATGGCGCGAGGGCCGTGTTGACTTCCATCGGGGTTGCACGAGGGGCGATTGAAGCGGAGGTGCCCCTCCTGAGGAAGCGCGAAGCAGCAGGAAGGCGCGATGTTGAAGGAGATGCGCCGATGAAGCGGTATTCCCGCACAACTTGAAGGAGGCTGTGTGCGCCAGGATTCCGCACTGAGAAGTTGCATGCCGCCATTGCTTGGAACAGGAAGCCTTGGATTAGGGCCTTTCGATGGAGCTCTTAGTGCGGGATTAGGATTTCAAAGAAGAAATCCTAAAACACTCTTGAACCATGATCTTGTGCGCCGCCAGAGATGGAGGATCTGGAGTTCTTATACTACAGAAATTAGGGTTCTAAAGACCCAAAGAAAAAAAAATTTGTTGAACATGAACTTCGAACAAATCTCGAATAAAACTAAAGAATCAAGACTCCTCAAGGATCGACCCGCTCTGATACCATAAGAATGCGGGATTTTAACGTGGAACCCTACTCCGTGAGGAGCGGGATGAAACCACGGGAGAAGCCCTCAAAGGGGTATGTCTTGTATTGCACTTTCTCAATGAGTACAGGAGGTCTGGGGCTCCTTATATAGCCTTCCCAGAGCCTCCAAGTCCCACCATTGGGCGGTATGGGACTAAACACAAGATGGGGTAAATGGATCTTCTCCAGGATCCATTTACCCTGCTACAACTCAATAGGCGCACTACCAAATACTCCAACACTCCCCCTCAAGCTGGAGCATGCAATGCTCAGCTTGGACAAACAAACAGAAAGAAACTCAACTCACGCTACAGGACACTATGGACAATATTAACCCAACGCACACATACTGCAGTCGAGGACGTTGCTTCTCATGCCGTGCAGGTGAGGAGGACGAACGGGCTGGAGTGTGAGTCAACTGAAGACTCGGAATCTGACCATCGAGTCTGAAACTGCACCTGAAGTATCCTCGTCGGAGAACTGGGTCTCTCCCATCTGCCTCAGAGAATGGTGCACTGCTCTTGTGTACCTATGATACCACATGAAAACCTTTGCCAACATATGGCATAGGGAATGGTCCTCTATTATGGAGTCCCTATGGCTCACATGAAAACTCTGGCCGACAAAACAAGAATAATGATGGGGACCTCTGACAATGATGGCAACATATGCTCATCTGACAATGACCGCACACTCGTACGCGTCTGAAACTGAGACTCGGAAATATCTGACGTCGAGTCTGAAACTGGATCTGTAGAGTCTGAACAATGTGCACTGGCCTGAAATATGAAGATCTGACATCTGGAGCATCTGAATAGACCTGTGACTCTACATATACTCCCCCTTTCTCCCATACTTGTCGGAACATGAACATCGACAAAGTTGGGAGAAGACAAGATAAATAGGGGTTAAATAACAAGAACATGGAACTTGCGGCTTTGTCATTTTTTTAAATAGCCGCCATCATTTTTTAAATTTTTTTTTGTAAGACGTTCCATTTTTTTGTTTACGGCTTTTGCATCATCATTTTTTTGTGCGTACGGCTTTTCAAATGTACGCGCCTCTTTTTTTTCTTCCTTTTTTTTTCAGCCCAACCGTAGGCTTTTTTCCATTTTCTTTCCTTTTTTTTAAATGACCACGGCCCACTTGGGGCTCTGTAATGTGCAATCGCCCATGCCCCACCTTTTTTTTTTGCAGGCCCCTTTCATTTTTTTTCAACCGCAGGCCTAGGGTTACTAGGACCCCTTTATTTTATTTTTTTAAACAACCGCCAGCCGCCCAACAGGGCCTTCCAATAAAAGGCGGGTGCACTCTTTAGGGTTCCCCTAACAGGAAACTCTCCTGGATCGCGCTGGGTTGAATCGCTAAGGATCTGGGGGCCGCTATCTGCCAGGAGGACATCGCGCTTGTCTACCAGGGGGAGAACGCGCGCTAGGGTTCCTGCGCGTTGGCTGTTGCCGCCTCGCGTGGAAGAGAGGATCACACACCATATCGTCTTGAGATTCTCCCCCTGGAGTCTCGCTTGGAGCGGATAGGGGTGCGCCTGGGTCTCACGCACGGGGAAGGAGCGGCGATGGGAGGCCGCACGGAGGTGCCGCCTGGGCCAGGAGTGGATTTACGGAGCCGCCTGAAGCTTAGGGCTCCGCCTGGACGCCTGTGGGTCGATGGAGGACCCGCCTGTGCGCTAGGACCATGGGGGGGTGCCTCGCGTGGATCGCCTGGGGTCTGTGCGCCGAACTGGAGTCGCCCGTACAGCCTGAAGTCGATGGTGCTGGTGGCGAAGCAAGGGTTAGGCCGCGAGTCTCTAGCTGCGAAGGATATGGAACATACAGGGAGTTGCGGCTGAAGATGCCCCCATGACGAAAGAACTTCAGAGCCAATTAGGTTTCAAAAAGAAACCCTAAATATAAATCTACAACAATTTTTTTTTGATATTCGAATCTCGAAAAAAAATTAAGAACAAAGCCTCGAGAATCGAACTCGCTCTGATACCATGTTATAAAATATGAACATGCGGAAGCATAAATATGGAAAAGATAATAAAGAACAAGAACGCGGGATTTTAACGTGGAACCCTACTCCGTGTGGAGCGGGATGAAACCGCGGGAGAAGCCCTCCAATAAGGCGTATTTGTCTATTGACTTTCTCAATGAGTACAGGAGGTCTGGGGCTCCTTATATAGCCTTCCCAGAGCCTCCAAGTCCCACCATTGGGCGGTATGAGACTAAACACAGGATGGGGTAAATGGATCTTCTCCAGGATCCATTTACCCTGCTACAACTCAATAGGTGCACTACCAAATACTCCAACAGATACAATCTGGGAACACTGGCTATTTTGACATCAACATTGGTCTGCATCAAGGTTCAGTTTTCAGTCCATTCCTTTTTACTTTGATTATGGACGAGTTGACAAGTCACACTCAGAATGAGACACCTTGGTATATGTTATTTGTTGATGATGTTGTGTTGATTGATGAGACTAGAGATGGAGTAAATGGGAAGCTTGAGGTCTGGAACATGGCCTCAAATTTCAGCGAAATTCAGTCGAATTTCTGTCGAATATCGATATCCAGTCGAAATCGAAATTCGACTGAAATGACCGAAATATGGGGGTCCTAGTACAAAAAATGACCGAAATGATCGAAATTTCGATCGAAATTTGACCGAAATTCCATCAAAATTCTGTTTTGGTCGTCACCGAAATGGTGACCGAAACCGACATTTAAGGCCTTGGTCTGGAAACATGCATTGGAGACTAAGGGTGTGTTTGGTATGCGGGTTAGGGTGGGTTAAACTGGTATATGGTAACTCATTTTTGTGTTTTGGTGTTTGGATAGAGGGTTAAACTGGGAATGAGTTTGTTGTGGATTTGTTGTGATATGATTGTATTGAAGTTTGGAAAAGTGAATAGCTATTGTGATGTGATTGTATTAAAGTTTGGAAAAGTGAGTAGAAGTTGAGTAGTTTATAATTTTTATATGATATGATGGTATAATGTATTATTTTTTGATGGAATTGATGAAAAAGAATTGATTTATTTAATGTATTAAAAAAGATAAAAAATGGAGCACATATGAGAGAGAGAGAGAGAGAATGGGTTAAGGGGGGTAAACCCCCCAAAGGAGGGTTTAACCTCCTATCCGAACGAGGCCTAAAGGACTTCGTATAAGTAGGGTTAAGACTGAATATATGGAGTCCACTTTTGATGAAAGCAGTGGTGAAGGAATCGAGGTAAAGATTAGTGATGATAACATCCAGAAGAGAAATTCTTTTAGATACTTGGGATCTATTTTGCAATATGATGGGGAAATTGATGGAGATGTTTCTAATAGAATAAAAATGCGCTGGCTAAAGTGGAGAGGAGCCTCTATTGTTCTTTGTGATAAGAAAATTCTTTTGAAAATCAAAGGAAAGTTTTACAAAGCAGTCATGAGACCTGCTATGATCTATGTATCTAAATGTCGGCATGTGAACCATGGACATGTGTAAAGAATGACAGTAGTAGAAACGAAAATGCTAAGGTGGATGTGTGTCCATACACGTATAGATCGAATTCAGAATGATACAATCAGAAGGAAAGTTGGTGTAGCTCCGATCGAGGAAAAGATGAAAGAAAACCGCTTAAGATGGTTTGACCATGTATAAAGGAGGTCAGCTGATGCACCAATTAGGAGATGCGAGTTTTGGGATGTTGAACCAGCTAAGAGAGGGTGAGGAAAAAGTGTTGGAATAAGACTAACGAAAGGATCTTAATTTTTTGGACCTAAACTCGGGATTGGCCCAAGATAGATCCGAATGGAGGCAAAAAATCCATATAGACGACCCTACTTAATGTGGGGAAAGGCTTTGTTTTTGTTATTGTTATTGTATTTCTTTACTTTTAACTACCATGATTTTATATTAACAAGAGGCACATTGAGTTCACAAACTGAGCGCTTAAAATAACAGAAGGAAACTGGCAGCGACAATTAATTGTTCAGTATAGTACTGCTGAAATATGAAATAGAGTATTCAAAGGAGTTTTAACCAGACAAAGAAATGGGTTCCAAATAGAATTTTCAGTGTTAAGATAGGCTACGGTAAGGTTATAAAATTAACCTTTTTTATAGCCCTTCCTCCATCCCTCCACCAGTCTCAGAGGAACAGAAATGTTTCATAAACCATCTAAACCCCAGAGCGTCCCTAGCAATCCCTCCCGTGTTCATCTCTAACTACAAACTAGAGATGCAGCATTATTTCTCCAAGTCATATCTACATACATATGATAATTCCATGTCTCAACAAGCCGTCATCTCAAACCTAGGACACACCAGAACTTATCAAGTTACTGCAGAGTGCATCTTGAAAATTATTTAGAGAACACGAACAAATATGTATTTTCAATACAACAAGAAAATGTGCAGGTACGCACGAATGCATCGTACGTCGCCAAAAAAAGCAACAAAGAACAAAACTAACAAGCAAGAACATCCGGTGATCTTTACCTGTGATCCATCCCAGAGCTGACCCCAATAAACGCTCCCAAATCCACCCTCCCCCAACTTGTTATCATAATTAAACTTGTTGGTCGCAGAATGTAGCTCCTTGAGCGAGAATACCCTCCAACTCTCCCCCTTCTTCTTCCCCTTCTCCTTGCTGCCAACATAAAGCCATTATAAAATGGAGAAGGCGAAACCCTCAAAAACATCCTCAAAGCACTAACACCAACCACACCAAAGACAACCAAAATCGAAAAAACTGGAGCCTTTTCACCAACTCAGGGCCTAAGAAGAACCCACAAAATCAAAATCACGACTTTTACCTTTTCGACCCCCTCACACAGCAGAAGATCGAGGAGCCGTACGCCATATGGAAATCGGTCGCCTCGGGCCAGCAAGATCGGACCTTTGGCTCGGAATTCGATGCCTCCTCGATTTCTACCACGGTTGGAGCTCGGCAGCGATGGTGGGAATAGAATTAGCCAACATTTTGAACGAGCAGGGACCGGATGAGATGTGATGGCGAGTCCGGCTTTGAATTGGAAGGTTGGAAAATTTCAAAACGCGCAATTACATTTTGGACGAGAAATTCGAGTCGTGTTTTGCTTTGATTGAAGAAGCCAGTTGAGTCATTGGATAGTGACGGATTAATATAGGATTTCTATCTTTATCTTTTCTAAGATTCCGGTCCCTACATGGTGAATGTAAGACCTTATTAAAAATAGGGATTTTACACCCATAACCATGAGTAATTTTGTAATAATTCATAACCCTACATAATCGTGAATTACATCAGGACCCTGAATAAGTATGTCGTCTTACATCAATGACCTTCCGTCATTTTACTTCATTAATGCAACATGTGATTGAGTTAATCTAACCAATCAACGGTCTAACGGCTGAGATTAACCTAAAAAAAAATATACCCCATCCATTTCTTTTGAGCCAGCACCTACAACCTGACGAGCTTCACGGGGCGGGAAGGGTGATGGTCCGAGGGGAGAGCTTACAAGGACCGTGCGGGGGACTGGCGAGGTCCGAGGGGGGAGCTTGCAGGGATCGTGCGGAGGGCTGGCAGGGTTCGACGGGGGGAGGTTGCATGGACCGTGCGGGGCTTCCAAAGGAAGGGTGGCGGGGGGTTGGGGAGGGTGGGGGCAGCTTGCAGGGAGCGCGGTTGCGGAGGTCGACGGCAGGGAGGGTCCTGCAGAGTTCGACCGGGGGGGGGGGGGGGCAGCTTGCAGGGAGCACGGTTGCGAAGGTCGACGGCAGGGAGGGTCCTGCAGAGTTCGACTGGGGGGCACCAATCGCCCAAGATTTCTCATTCTCTTGAGATTGGTCAGTTCAGATCAATGTGGTCACCATCAAGATTTCTTTGTCACCTATCATCGATCATCATATCTAACTCTTCTGCTCATTTCCTGTGGATCGGAATTTCAAAGCTTTGTAAATTTTCGCAATAGCACATCATTTTCGTTGTCTTTTTCCTCTGTTGTCCGATGTTAAATCTCACGAAAAGATCGCTCCTTTATGTTACGAATGTGTTTTCCTATGATTTTAAAAGGACACGTCTCGTTCTTTTGCTTCGAAATTTGGGTTTTGATGGGGGGCTTGCGTCTGGTGGGTGGGTGTCGACCGAGGCAGTTCTGCCAGGGGGGCTTGGGGGGTTGCAGAGGGGTTGGGAGGGGGGTCGACCGAGGTTTCCAGAGGTCGTCGGGGGCACCTTGCGGGACCGACAGTGGGGGGAGGCCTGGCTTGCACAGGTCGACTGGAAAGGGGGGGGCTTGCACAGGTCGATAGGGGAGTGGGTCTTGCTGAGGTCGACAACGACGTGAGAATTGCTTGCACAGATCGATGGGGGTGGGTAATGGACATCTCAAACGGAACATAACACAAGGTTATGTCATGTAAGAGTTCATCATTACTCGGGGTTTCTCATGTAATTCGCGATTATGCAGGGTTATGAATGTTATTACGAAATTACTCAAGGTTATGAGTGTAAAAATCCCTTGAAAATAAGATACCGTATATAGACAAAGTCCTACATGGCATTGCACTTGACATCGCATCAACATGCATTACAACACGGATTAGAATAATTCACTTTTTCTCTTTTAATTTCTCTATGTGAGGAGAACTGCCACTTGTTTGCAGCTCTCTTTGATGGCGCAAAGGCGGACTGCGGTGATACCATTATGGTGTGTAATGTTGCGATGACAACCATGTGTGGCGATGCGATGGGCCAATGTGCGACGACGGGGTGCGACGGTGCGTGAGTGGTTGTTCGTAGTCGCACAATTGTGGTGTGCGACAGTGGTTTGGTGAACGTACAATCTGCATGGCGGTGATGTGTGGGGTCCTGATATACGAGTCAGTATCACCTCTGTTTGGATGTTGGGGATAGAATCGACAATGCTGATGCACGATATACCACCAATGTAAGTATATGAAGAAGAAGACACCACGCTATTACAATGGTCGGGTCACCTCTCACCACCATCGGAGAAGAAAATCACTAAAAGGAAAAAAAAGTAAACCTTTCTCTTTTCCCTTGTTTTGTCCTTCTCTTCTCTCTCTCACTTTAAATTACATTGTTGCCTTTCTTGCGGTTGTTCTGTTATGCACCACCCATCACTGGGAGCAGTTGTGCTGCTTGTGCATGAAGGAAAAGCCCAGTGGGAGCAGATGGAGGAGATGAGAGAGGAGCAGTAGCACCATGCGTGGGGGAGGGGGGGAGAGATAGGTATGACCCTTATAGTTTTTATAACTTTTCTTACTTTGTTAATCATATTCGTAATTGTGTGTATATATATATGGATTTAATGGGGCTGCCCCCTGGGGGCAGCCAACATGGCTGCCCCGCCCCCTATTTCCGATGTTTTTTTTTATTTTTTTTGAAAAATAAAACCATGTAAATTCATCCCTATATCCCTCCTACATGCCATTCGAATTTCGTCAGAAACAGAGACTCCTACGGCCTCCATCGAGATGGTGTCGATTTAAAAAATCCTGTTACCGTTAAAAAATGACTGTCTGGATGGAGGCCGTAGGAGTCTCTGTTTCCGACGAAATTCGAATGGCATGTAGGAGAGATATAGGGATGAATATACATGGTGACATTTTTTGAAAAAAAATAAAAAAAGCGTCGAAAATGGCGCGGGGGCAGCCATGTTGGCTACCCCCAGGGGCAGCCCCATTAACCTCTATATATATATATAATTGAAAATTTGAGAGAAGTTAGGAGTTAAGAGAGAGAATGAGTAAACATCACATAATTCCAAATACTCCATAAAATTTGATGCGCGAGAAGAAGGGTTGAGTGATATATGGATAATGGCAATGACAAATTGTCAACTACTGCCATTTATCATGGATCAAAAAATACTAAATTCTCATACATTAGCAATCGAACAAGCAACCTCAGTCCTATAGATGGTGATGTGTATGTCATGTACGATGAGTGAGATTTTGGGTGTATTCTAGGGTTGGAGAATCTTCTCCCATCGGATATCACCTACTTAATTTGATTCGATTGTTAGCACGAGGGATGATGTGGGTTATCTATTCACATAACAATTGTTAGATATTTTATAAAGGATTTTTTATGACTTAATTCGATTTGATGGCTAACTTGAGGGATATGATGTGGGTGGCCATTCTTATGGCAATTGTTGTCGACGTTTTTGATAAATATTTTAAGGGATTTTTACCGGGAAGATCCTATAAACTTGTTAAATGACCTCTACGATCTTTGAAACATCGTAATTCCCCCCTCGACCTCGTAAACTTGCTAACTCTTACCATATAAACACTACAACAAAATTTACATATATTGATGTTTTGAAACGTCTTCCTATGTTATTTCAAACGTCAGGATATCAGTGTTCGTACGTTAATAAACGTCCGCACCAAACGTCTGGTCTGCCTTGTCGAGATAGATTTTACAAGACGTTTTATAAGAACGTCTACACACCCAAATCTGAGTAGACGTTTTACAACGTCCACAAGAAAGTAATCTTTGCAGACGTTATATAAGAATGTCTACAAATTCAATAATTATACAGATGTTATTAAACGTCTACATAGGGTCTATTTTGCCATCTATAATTGGTGGTCCAACCTCATGTTTTTTGATCGATTTTTAATACCATCCACAAATGAATTGTAAAAGCAGACATTACGTAACATACATGTATAACGTATATGGATGTTCTTAATAGTTGTCTAATTTGTGTAGGTGTCAATATCTATGTGAGGGCACGCGATCAATCAAGATTTCAGAACATAGTCAAGCATTAAGATATCAGAATGAAGTTGAGTACCAACATAATGACAAGAAACTCCAAAGTCTTTTAAGTACATTCACTAAAACAGAGGAAAATAACATTGAAGATATATAAAGAAAATCAAAATCTCTAAGAATCTTCTTCTGTCTCTGCATCGGGATCAACACCACCAGATCTATTGTCTCTTGATTGTCCTTGAGAAGCATCTAATAAAGAAGAAATAGATTAGACTTGGTTAAAAATAATACATTACAATCAGTATCAAACCCCTCAATATCGACAAAGTTCTATACCAAAAATTACATCCTTACAAAAGTATAATAACAACATTCAAAAAACACAACGTCGATACGAATAACCCGCTTATGCCCAGTAGCTTCCACATGCTTTGACACATTGATACCTCTTGATTTTCCCCTTCGACGCACTATATTAATATAACAGAGTTCAAAAGATATTTTAAGTTTAAAAATAAAAATTAAATTATGTACCTTTCTTTTAAGAAGTAGGCAATCCTTGATTTGACTGTAGTGAAGTAGACATTATAGGTGCAAAACAACGCTCGGACGGTGGTGCCGGTGTCGGTGGTGCTTGAGATTGACTTTGAACAACAGGTGTCGATTGGCTACTCCTACGATTATCTCTCTTCTGCCTCTTGGCGAATTGGAACGGCGAAGACATTTTTAAAATCTAGACGGTAGTGTTTGGATTAGTTAACATTATTAAAATTAATTGAAGAGAAAATATGGGCGTTGTTAACCTGGAAGGGTATTATATATGTATTATAATACATATATAATACAAATATATTACAGTAATTACCTTGCGCTGTGTGTAGATATGTTTAAGATGAATTAAATAAGAGGGGCAATTTGCTATTTTAAACGTCATCATTGGTTTCATCTGTTAAGAGGGACGATTTGCTATTTTAATTTGCATCTATCGTTTGAACAAACAATATACGATGATAAATTAATAAGTTGACGGATAGGGATTCATTTTTCTCTTACATGTACACGATTCAGGAAGATGCTAAGAATGTCAACTTCTTCCCGATTTTGCATATCTTTTTGTTTTATTAGCAGACATGATAATATAACTAATCGATCATACGCTTTGCTCGAGCAAAAGTACCGATTAGATGAGAATAGTTTATTAGGTGGTTCGTAAACGCTTTGAAAAGCAAAGCAAAACAAAGCAAACATATGATCTTAACCTGTATTATATATGTTTATATATGTATTATAAACATGGCGTTGTTAACAAGTATTATATATGTATTATAAAACAGTAATAACCTATTGTAATATAGGTATACCTGGAATGACGGGTAAGGATTGGATCGGAGGCAAGGGCCGAAAGGGGAGATCCGCGGACGATCAAAGGCTCGTTGCTACGGTCAGGGAGATCCGCAGACGATCAAAGGCTCGTTGCACGGCTGGATAAGGGATCGAAAGGGAAGATCCGCGGACGATCAAAGGCTCGTTGCTACAGGCAGGGAGATCCGCGGACGGATCGAAAGGGGAGATCCGTGCACAACAAAAGCTCCTTGCACGGCTAGATGCTAGAGGATAGAAGGCGTCGTTTCGGTTTTTAGGTCAACCGCGGGTGGTTATGTTTTTTAGGAGTACGCGGGGGCTTTTTGGCGCACATTTGAAAAAATTTGATATTAATGTGTGGACGTTATTATAAAACGTCTCCAAAATAACTCTAGGTAGATGTTTAAATAACTTCAGGAAAATTTTTTTATTTGGTCGATGTTAATAAAAAACGTCTACTCACAACATAATCTAGGTGGACGTTCTTAACGCTTGAACGTCGACCTATGTTAAGTTTGTTGTAGTGAAACCTGCGGTTAACTCCCATCCATTTGGCTGTTAAAACTAACTCGATTCCGTGAATTCCTTTTCCATAATACTCATTTTGTTTCTCAAAATTACAAAAATGCCATTCTTTCTCCCTCACGCCTCCTCCATGACATCCCCTCCTCCCCTTCCCCTCCCCCATTCCGTCCTCGATTGCCACTTCCTCTCCACCTTGCAAGAGCTTGTTGCAGCAGGCGGCACCTCCATTCCGATTTCTAGCAGAGCGCACGTTCGTGGACGTCAAGGTCCAGTGGTTGTGTGACCGCGGGCTCGACCATGCCGTGGAGAGGGAGAAGCACAAATCTAAGCAAGGTCTATCAGCTTGTGGAGCACCAATCTGTCTATCGTGGATTCTGGAATCTTAACCAAGTACTTGTGGATCCGGGAACAAAGAAGTTGCTATTGGCACTAGAGAAGTTTCAAACCCTTGATAATCCAGTAGCATCCAGTAGTTTCACAACAGGCGTTGCATTCTCAGAACCTTGGACGACCTAAGCAAGGTCTAACTCTAGATTATGGCATACGTTTCAATCCAAAGATGTCTGTTGCAGAGAAGTTAGGGGCTCTTAGGGAAAGGAATATGCCATTCTTTGATGGCGAGGAAGCGTAACAGAGTGTTGTGGGGGAGAGTCAAGAGAAAAAGGGGAAGAACATACGAGTTTGGCGGCAGAAATGGGAAGGGGAGTGCGCGTGAGGGAGGGAAATGGTGCATGGAGGTTTGTAGCACACGGATTGAGCGCTGGTCGAGAAGGGAAGGCACGCTGGGGAAGTTGGCAGCGTGAAAAACAAAGGTGGTCGTGTGGAGTTGTAGCAGCAGGAGGGTCCCGGACGTGGCGCTCCGAGGCAGGCTCCTCGTTGTGGCTCGTGGCCTTCACGATGACCACCTCCAAGTCCGGCGCGAGGTTCGAGACCTTAGCGATCGGCGTGATTCCAATGCTCCGACAGTTGTCCCTAGCAAAGGTGGAGAGGATGACCTTTGGAAAGAACATGTGGAGATGGAATATCCACTGTTGGATTTCCATTGGTTAGATTAACTCAAGACTAACCCAAGCAACCAACTCAAATAAAGTTAAAACTAACAGCAGGGTCTGCGGGGTAAGACGGAGCAAGTTTACGAGGTCGAGTGAGGAATTAGGATGTTTCAAAGGTCGTAGAGGTAATTGACAAAGATTATATGGTCTGCCGGGTAAAAATACCATATTTTAAATATACACCCCTTCATTTTGAGGGATGGTTTTATTGCTTGGATTCCATATGGGCATCCTCTACTTAATTCTTTGGATGGTTAGCTAGGGGTATCTTAGTACTTTTGCACACACGCATATATATAGGAGCGATCCTATGAGAGCCAAATCACATTTCGTGATAAACAAAGACTCCTATGCCCTCCATCTAGAACATGTAATTTTAACGGTTTGAAATTTGCTATAATCGACCTATTTTGGATGGAGGGCATAGGAGTCTCTATTTCTGATGAAATTTGAATGACATATAGGAGGGATATATAGATGAATATACATGCTGAAAATTTCAAAAAAATAAAAAGGGGGAGATTTCTCCGTGGAGCAGCCAGCTTAGCTGCTCCATAGAGCAGCTTCCCTGTCCTCATATATATATATATATATATATATATATATATATATATATATATATATATATATAGGAGTGATCCTATGAGATGAGATTTTGTGAGATGGGAGATTCTGGACCACTAGTTTTTGTCTTCTCTCTCCTAGTTTCTCTCTCCTGATTGAAACTAGTGTTCCAGAATCTCCCATCTCACCATCTCACCAAAATCCCATCTCATAGGATCGACCCTATATATATATATATATATACAGGGGACCTTTCAAATGAGGTGGGGGCTTTTTTGAAATTGTAAAGGCCACTGTGAATTTAGTAAAAACTCTGTAACAATTTTGCAAAAGTATAAACTGCACATTGTCAAAAATGAATTTTGTAAAATATAGCATCCAAATTTAAATTAACATTTCCATCCAATATAATAATATTTTCATAATTTTATTTCACTATACATGTTGTGTTAATATTTATTGTTATATGTATGAAATAAAAAATTGTAAAATATATTAGAAAGATGCCTAAATTGAGGGTGGCTCACCATATATGGTGAGACCCCGCCTCATTTGAAGTTTCTCCTATATATATAGGGATTGGGGAGCCTACACCCATGTGTAGGTAACTTTCCTACACCCACCTCTTGTTCCCTCATTTTTTTAATTTTTTAAATGGATATTCAGGGGATTTACTTAGGATATTAAATGAAATATGTGTTTCAAATTTCATGTAAAACAGACATTCCTAACAGCTCCATCGGAAGGGGTCGATTTCAGCAAATCTGAGACCATTAAAATTTGACTATCATGATGGATAAGTTAGAAGTCTCGAAATAAGTTGAAATTTGAATGACAACATGGTTATATATTGTGATCTAAATTCCTCAAAGAATTAATTCAAAAAAAATTAAGGGAAAAATAGGTGGGTGTAGGAAAGTTACCTACACATGGGTGTAGGCTCCCTTTTCCTATATATATATATGTGTGACCTTTCAAATGAGGTGGGGGCTTTTCTGAGATTGTAAAGGCCATTGTGAATTTAGTATTAATCATGTAACCGTTTTGTAAAGTATAAACTGCACATTGTAAAAAAATGAATTTTGTAAAATATAAAATCCAAATTCAAATTAACATTTCCATCCAATATAATAATATTTCCATAATTTTATTTCACTATACATGTTATGTTAATATTTATTATTATATGTATGAAACAAGAGATTGTAAAATATATTGGAAAGATACCTAAATTGAGGGTGTCTCACCATATATATGGTGAGCCCCTGCCTCATTTGAAGTTTCTCCATATATATATCCCTTTATATTAAGAGATGGATATGTAATTCTATCTGATATTAATAGCATGATATCCCCTTTTTAAGTTGACTTCGTGGTTAATCTAAGGGGTACGGTGTCGATTACCCATTTTTATAACAACACATATTTTTATATGAATTTCATATATATATATACACACCCCTCAAAACCTACATAATTATATGCATACACACCCACATAAATCATGTAATTATAGGCATGCCTTCAAAGAAATTTTACAAAATCATGGTCTTAGCAAGGATTGTCTCTGATTTCTCTGTTTACATTACATGATTTTAGGATGGATAGTTGATGTTCATGTACTTCATTGTGATTGATTATATATGTGTTTCACATACTTCCTACATTAAACAAATTAATATTAAATCCCTGGGTTTGTGAGAAGCATGAGTGGGATGACATCATACAATATGAAGATCTAGAAGTTCACTGGTAAGGAAGTCTTCGATCTCTAGCAGGTCAGTATCCGTGCCCATTTCAAGCAACATGGCATTTGGACACCATTGGGCAACTATAGAGTGAAGTCACTTGAACCCTCGGAGTTGGCGGTGTAAGAAGAGAACATGCAGTCAACAATCAGATGTGTCTTGTGGGCGAGATCGTCATGGAGGTCACCGATGATAAGATCGCCACAAATGTGTGGTTGAGACTGGAGTGCATGTACATGACGAAGTCTTTTACCAACAAGTTGTTACTAATGCAGCATTTGTTTTCCTTTCGTGCAATAAGGTACTTCTTTTAGAGAGCATCTAGATCGCTTGAACACAATGCTTTTATATTTAAGAAACATAGAAGTTAGAATAGATGATGATGATGATGCATCTTTGATTTTATTGGCTTCACGCCTAATGTTGTTTGAGGATTGTGTGTAATCATTCATTTTTGGTTGAGAAGAAATTACTTCTGACAAAGTTTGGTCAAGCCTCTATGTTCGTGATTTTTTTGCATGCCTTCTACGAACTACACAGATACAACATGCATGTGTTATGGGATCGGTAGAGATTCATGAGAAGGGCCATCATGCCACGAAGAATTACCATAAGAAGGAAAAATCAAAATCACTTATTATTCTGGAAGATGTATGAAGCATCTGTAAGGAAACCCAACACTAGAGGATAGATTGTCATAAGAGAAATCATGACCATGATTGTCGCAATGCTCGGGGAGGATACAATCCAAATGATAATTGCATACCCATCACCATCAACAAAATGTATTCTAAGGAAATATTCCTTTTATTGTGGTTGTCTCTATCATGTGACACTTCACATAGATTGGTTCTCTACCTACGAGAATGTTAATGGTAGAAACATCATCAAGGAGAATAACTCGTCAAGCAATCATCGGCTCGATTCTATAAAAAAATAAAATGCATGATAAGATGTTGAGGGCAGTTTCATAAGGTTGTCATGTTCTGAACTTGAGGAAGAATCTTATATTTTTAAAGTCTTTGACTCTAATTTGTGCAATTACAACATTGCAAGAAGAATGTTGTATGTCGCTAAAGAAGTGTCAATCATCATTTAGAGTATAAAAAAGAATTATGTTTATGTTCTATAGGTCTCTATAATTACTAGTCTTGCTGATGTTGTATCTTAAGCTATAAAATCTAAATCAATAGCATAGTACACGTGTCTATGACATATAAGTCAGGAGAGGATAGATATCCTTGGTCAAATATGTCTTCTTTGATATCTTAATAGATCCAAGTTGGAGTTCTATTGACATTATGTGCTTGAAAATATACGGAAAGCAATTTACAGATTTGAGGAGACACTTGATTACATTCATATTGATTGTTCCCGCTACTTTCATGTTTCATCTTTAGGAGCTGCTGGATATTTCTTATATATTATGATTGCTTCGCAATGGTTTGGGTTCTCACGATGAAGAACAAAAGCAAGGAACTCGAGACTTCCAAGCAAGAAGATCTTGGGGAGAACTTTTAAAAGGCCAAGTATTTGTGCAATAATAAGCACTTGGAGTTGTATTCAAATGAGTATAGGTGACTGGGGAGTAGGTATAGGTGTTGCTCACGTAAGTACTTAGCGATCTATTAGTGCAATAAAAGTTGTTGTGTTTTATTTCATTATCTGAATTAAAATTGTGTTTGCAGTTATAAAGATTCCTTAGTACGATCAGGGTAATGTACCATGACCATCTTGATATCATACAGTTGTTGATCTAAAGAGTTAGATCATAGAAGTTGATGTAGAATTGTAGATCTAAAGAGTTAGATCGAGGTCACAACTAACATCATCAAGTGATATTCAAGAATGATCTCCAGACTAAAAAAGAAATGGCAATCTTTCTTCGAAGACTGATTTCCAATTGACCTCTTAATGCATATCCTCTGCACAAGAATAAAGATTTGGAGGTATTGGATAAGTCATGTAAGTGTGTTAACTAGAAGTCAAATTGTTGATCAAAAGTCAAAACATTGATCAAAGGCCAAATATTGATCAAAGGGGTCAAATGTTGACCAAAAGTCAATATGTTAACTGAAATTCAAAATATTGACTTTAAGTCAAAGTGTTGATCTCATGAGATCGATATATTAAAGAATTGTATCTTATATTATCCGTGACAGACATACATAATTTAACTGGAGATAGATATACATATATATGTCAGAGTATGCACATTTGGCAGACCATTAGGTAGATGACCTGACAAGGTCTATATACATGCCGACGAGCTAGTGTACATATAAAGACATATGAGATGTATGATCTCTCGAAGGAATAATGCATTATATTTGTTCTGTCTGAACTGGCATAAGCAACCCATTCACGAGATATTGGGGTCACAACAAATTCCATGCATGGTCATCTTGTTTATGAACAAGATAAGAACTCGAGAATATTAATAAGTATTTTTGGAAACCATATGATTGATATTGCCGCCCAATGATCGATTGAGAAATATGTTGATAAACCCTTGAAGGAGACAACAAAACATGTTCTTTTAACTTTGATTTTAATCAAAGTCGTCCAATACATTGGATGCTTGAGTATTAGGAATACTCTAGGTTGATGTGATCGTATATACCACGACACTTCTCTTTCAAGGGAGTCATGGGATCAGATGGATCTCAAGATTGCATTTTGTGACCAAATGGCCTACAATTAATTAGATTAAAATTCAACTCATAGAATTCATTTCTTGTTCCAAATGATCGGAGAAATGGTTGGAAATGGATCCAAATGACATTGATATGAATTGGTTCATAGATATGGCTGGAAACAGATCCAAATTGTTGGACATCAATCTGAAATGGTTTAGAGAAATGGTTCGAAATGGATACAAGTGCAATTGCCCAAAGTGGTTTAAACCATGATATTTGATGTAAATCTAATTATAAAGTTATATACATGATTTATATAATCTCCCCAACATTATCTCCAAGTATATGCGAAAACTCTTACGAACCCTTATTAGATTTGGATTCCTACATTGAGATATAAAATATCAAAATAATAATTGTTGTTATCATGGATAAAATTAATATGGAAATATGTGAATATAATTCACACTATTGGTGGTTAATTAATGTGGATACATATCCATAATAATGAATATTAATATAAATATGATTCATATTTAATTATGACATGTGTGAATATGATTCACATGACTAAACAAATGTAAATTAGAATTACATTTCATTTTAGACTAATGAAATAGATTCATTCTTGTTTAGATGATTGTTGTAATTATTCCATAATAGCTGATGGGAATTAATAAATGATTCAAACAATAATACCATAACTTATTAGCTGTGAGAAATTGAATTGATTGAGATGAGAAATTTGAGAGCTAAATTTCTCCCCATAATCTCACAAGATAGAATAACAAAAGAAAATTATTCTCTGCAAAAAACTACATTGAAATGTTTTGGAAATTGTTTCCTCTACCATGCAGTTTTTGCATTTGCAATTAAAACTTTTGTTGTATGATTGCATCAATGCTCAAACGATGAACGCCTTACTCTACGGATTTGATTCATTTATCCATGTTTCTGTGATGTGCACGGTCTAACCACCCTTCAATAAACGTAGATGAGAGTTTATTAAAGAAAACTTTTATGGCGGGCAAAATGGTCGAGCAATTGATCATCGTGGAAAACCAAATAAGAATGGATTGTTTCCTTTTTATAGGAAAGTAAAAGCTAAAGGCAAGAGCCTCTATCTTATCTTTAATATTACGACTCCCCCAAATCAAACAGAGCTTTATAATGCACCACAATGCATACACAATATATGCACTGTCGAGGACTTGAAACTAAATCAAGATGCAAGATGCTAGGGGCATTAGTGAGGTTACTATCATAATATGCCCCTTTGGCATTACTGTAATATGGCTTTTCTTCAACCAAAGAGAGAGAAGAGAATGCAATGGACCTTTATCCTAGGAGTGACTAAGCTAAGGCATGAGTCCTGGCAAAAAAGTAATCATACATACTTTCCTACTAAACCGAGCATTGGAAGTGAGCGAAGCATATACCTTTCCACGATCTTTTTCCCTATTACTTGTCTATGAAAACAATTTTCTTTTGAATTTATACATTCAATAACATGTTTTTGTACTTAAATATCTTCCTGACTATGCGAGAAAGTGGAATTTGCCTTATTTTTCTCGCCATAGCATCATGCACAATGATCCATCATGATTAATAGTCTAGCATCACAATTAGTCAGATGCTCTCGTATCTTCTATATGGTTGACTTTCATGGACATGCTTTCTTGTATCCAATTCTTACACTCACAATGGCGTTCAATGAGTTCTACAAAAGGAGGTTGTTATGAGACGCTACACTATTAGAGAAATGACACAAAACAATAGAGTCGCAGAATGTGCAAAAAGAAAAATTATGGAGAGGGTAAGGTGTACGATCGCATATGCTGGCTTTAATATGGCATTCGAGGCTAAAGCCATGAATATGACATGTTATTTGACGAATCATGATCTTGCCTTTGCTATCAACTACAAGACATACCTTGAGATATGATATCTAAATCATGTTGGTTATTCTATTTTATATACCTTTGGCTGCATAGTATCATTCTAGTGGAGATGAAACCAATGGAAAAGAAAGAGGGTGTTTACAGGTCAGGGTTCATGATTAAAGAGATTAAAATACAATCCCTTTCTGAGCATAAAACAATTGTTAGTAGGAATGTCGCCTTTAATGAGAATTATGTGCTTTACTCGAGGGTCGAGTCTGTTGATGTATGGACAGATGATTCACACGAATAAGTGGACTTTGAATGGGTCCTAAGTAGTGATTGAGCAATCAACCACACTACTTATAATCAAATTAGTGATGGGTAGCTAGAAATTGAGCACCATAGAAGAAACCTTATAAAATTGTTGTCGATCAAAGCTGAAGAGAGATGAATCCTCCTAAAAATATATTTTGGGATATGGTTGCATTTGTATTACATGCTTTTAAGGAGGCAAAACCTTCACAACCATCCATAGACAAGGAGGATATTGCAAGAGCGGAATGCAGGCAATGGAATGCTGCAATGGGTGAATAGATAGAGTTTTCACAAGAATAAAAAACGAGAACCTATCAAGTTGGAAAAGGGAAGGAAATTGTGATTGCAAATTGAATATTCAAGAAAAAGTCAGGAATATAAAGCAGTAAAAGCATTAGATACTAAGCATGCTGAATTGTAAAAGGCTATAGTCAAAAGGAAGGCATTCATTAGATATTCTCTCCCATTATAAGGCAACCATCTATTAGTGTGTTACTAGCTCTTGTGGTACAACGAGACTTGGAGATGGATCCGTTAGATATGGAAACAACTTTTCTACACGATGATCTAGAATAAAACAGTTTGATGAGCGAGCTGAAGTGATTCATTTTTCAAGACAAGGAAAATCTATGCGTAGATCGAAGAAATTTGTGCATGGACTCAAGAAATCTCCCTTGTAGTTGTTAAAAAAGTTTGACAACTTCGCGGTTGGTTCTAGGTTAGATAGGAGCCTATACAATTGTTATATTTATTACAATAAAGTGGAGGATGGGTCTTCATCTATCGATTTCATTAATTTGTTGATATGCCAATTTCTATTAAGAAGAAAAGTATCATTAGTAATACATAGATCTCCTTAAAGAACATTGGTTGGTACGACAAATTGATTTTCGGGATGAAAATCATCAGAGATCGTGCATAAGGAAACTTTTTTTCTGATCTCAAAATAACTTTATTAAGAAGGTCTTGGAAAAATTTGGGATGTTCACAACGAAACCCCTAGGTCATTTGTCTGCAACAAATATTCATCTTTAAATACATATTGCACCTTAGTTGTTAAGAAGGAACATATGACAAGAATTCCCTCTACTAGTATGGTAGGGAGCCTTAGGTATGCTATGGTATTCACGACACCAGGTTTGACTAGAATTGTGAGTGTTGTTAGTAGACTCATGGAGAATCCAAGAAGGAGCATCGACAAACATTCAGATGGATTTCTGATATTCAAGATGAGCATCCAATACTAACCTCATATATGGAAGTGATTGGTGAATATGTGATTCATCACTCTAAATAGTTGAAAATAGAGCTTCTACATAGTTATTAAATGCATTTAGGTGTTTATAATTCATAGTTACCATTCTGCATCTTTAAATAATTTTCATAAATTAGCACATCATATTACATTCATATTCACTTGTATATATTCCCATAACTTTACCCATTCTTAATTAATTCATACACTCCAAATTGAATAAAACTGGCTCCATTGTGTGCATGTTACTAACTTCATCTCATGAAAATACGAAAAAATTACTTACCCAAAAAAATTGCATAAAAACCCCAAACACTAATTCTAGTATAGAAAGTTGTAAATTGCATAACTTCCTCATACAATGTACGATTTCATTCTACTCACTTTTGAATTAATGATGACTTAATTATCCATATATCAAGAATAAATTCGAAAGAATCATAGTTCATATATGAAACTTAGATTTTGGGGCCGAGTTGGATATTGTACATATTTACTATTTTTAACTTATTATTTTCACATTTAATTCTATTTCATTTATTTTTTTTCCAAATTCTTTATTTCATCACATGCTTTAATTAATTGCATGAAAGTGAAAATCCAAAAAATCAGAAAAACCAAGAAAAAGAACATTTCTGACTTGAGCACACTAACCAATTCATATGTATATATCTCATATTTTCTAATTATTCCTCATTCAGAAAAAGACAAAAAAAATAATTGTGTCCATTACATTATTTTACATCATGTTTAGTTTTTACATGCATTATTTACCCATAGAAAATCAAATTTAAAATATAAAACACAAAATGGTATTTTATATTTCATAAAATATCAACAGAAAAATCGTATCTTTCATATTTGATTTCGTTTACATCTGAGTCCTTCATAGAATTTGTCGATCTCTTCAATATCTACAAGTTTGATAGTCATCATTTTTGCATTAGAATTTATTTCTTGCTTTTAACATAATTTCTTTTATTTTTTCTACATAGGTCAAGGTCAAAGCTCATGTGACATCTTCTTATTGGATCAAATCCAAGACACGTTAGTTACAGTTCCGCCCACAACTCCTTATTCCTCCTCCAATTAGAGCCAACTTCCGTTGGCCACTAGGTCAACTACACGCTCCTTGTCATATTCCCTAGCGCGGATCGTCTGTTGTACCGAGGGTTGCAGCAGACTCTGCTGCACCTTTTGGGGCCGCTCGATCACGATCGAGCTGTTCTCATGAAATCCCACTTTTTGTGGGCCCGGATCGAGGAATTTCGTGGGAACCGCTCGATCGTGATCGAGCGGCCCCAAAGGGTGCAACAGAGTTTGTTGCAACCATCGGTACAACAGACAATCCGCGCCCCCTATTCCCACCTCAAACCCAACAACCGAATCCTACACTATCCTATCCCCTTCGTCCCTAGCCTCTCCATGACACAAGCATCGCTCCTAAGAGATCAATTCCTCTGCAGTACTGTAGAGCCAGCTGTAAAAGAGGGTGTAGCGTAAACCGTTCAATCACGGTCTAGCGTTCACACGAAATCAGAGTTTTTTCGACTCTTACCGTGTGAACCAACCGATCTTGATCGAGCGGTTCACTTCGCACCCTATCTTTACATCGGCCTCTGCAGTAATGCAGAGGATCCGTGCTCCGCTCCTAATCCTATTCCCATAACAAACATCGTCCCTCATCCTCATAAAAAAACCCTTCTTCCTTTGTTTGTACCCAACCAAATCCCTTACGACTCCATCCCCTCTAACAATCCCCATGATATTCTCCATCTTCAACCCAACAACGGAACACCAACAACCGAATCCTGAAACCCCAACGCCATAACCAACCATACATGTAGAATGACTCTCCTCTTCCCATATAAAAACCTCATCGGAAACCGGTTGATCCATCACCCACCATCTCTGATCTAAATCCACAGAGAGAGAGAGAGAGAGAGAGAGAGAGAGAGAGCTCAAGGACTTGGGACTGGTGACAACGGCCATGTCCTTACGGCGAAGACATCTCCTAGGCGTAATCCACGTCCTCACCTTGGACAACAGAAGCTTCTCAGCACATCTTTCCCATGATGGCCGATGACAACGACCGGGAAGTCGAGTCCTCTACTCCTTACCTTCAGGCGGGAGTATAAGGTATCCTCTTTAACTTCATCGCTCTTCTCACTCTATATTCTTCTTTCATCTTCTGTTCCTTGACTCCTCCACCAACATCCCCACCACCAATTGTTGTCTCACTCCCTCGCTCTTCTTTGCTAAAACCCCCCAGCTTCGACCATCGACCATCACCATCACCTCATTTATCCCTCCGCTTCAGGTCTACCTCCAAGCAACCTCCATTGACTAAGGTTCCAACCTCCTTCCGCCTCAAAGGAATCACTATCCCCTTCCCTTTTCCTGAGTCGTAACATTAGGTCGAGTCCCTTAAAAGCTCGAGCCAAGCCTTTCGTTTGCAGAGACTGGAACTGTGCAACTACTAGGGCATGAGCGGGCGACGAACACCATCGCCAGAGCAGAATCTCATCGCACAAGACATCACCGAACCTAAGTTGAAGGAAGAGGAAAACCCTCACGAGAAGTAGTCGTCGATCCATTGGGAAGCTCCATCAAACTGTCGATTAAGGATCACCAGCAGCCGTACGATAGAAGGGTGGAAGCACGTGCTCTCAGGTACCCGATTGTAAATATTTCAGGCACCCTTTGACTTTCCTAGAATTACAAGATCTTTCCTAGTGGAAAACATACATACATGCCCAAGCGGATTTAGCACATTGCAGAAAAGTCCCTGAACAGGCTAGGTATTGAAGAACTATTTATAGATATACCCCTAGCTTATCTAATTAATATCTCTCTATTCATTTAACTAAAAATTGTGATATTGTCTCTATTCGTGTATTATTTTAGACCCTTTGATTTGACATATTGTAGACAATCATTGGCTATTTACTTTATTATTAAATGTACTTTTGAAGTCAACATTCATTATGTGCATGTTTTTTAGGTAGGACGCTTTAGCGGTTTGGGCTTAAGGAAAAGTCACCGACGGATTTATTTGCGGAAGAATTCCACCACTCAAAGATAGGCAGACATGCTGAGTAGCATCTAGGAGGTGTGACCGAGGGTAAAGGCCTATCGTGGTGAGAAGAGGTAGGAGCGACCCAATATGGTGCTCATCTCATTGAGGTGGTACCGAGTCATTTAGCTCGATCGCAGTCTTATCAGTCGTTCTTGACTTTCTTTCATAAATTATCCTTCCAATTTGGTCTAGACACTAATCTAAGGGTAGTGGGACTCACTTTCGTTCTAAGGGAAACATTCTAACATGAATACATGAGTTCAAATGTGGGACATCTGTTTAAACAAGATTTTTTTCAGGTTTTTAATTGTTTAATGAAAATATTCACAAGGTGAACATTCGTCGTAACTCAAAGAATGCCTCAAAAAATATTTTTAATTATTCAAACTCAAACCAACAAAGAAATGAATGTAAGCAAGAGACATATATGTTATTTATTTACTTGTATAGTGTACATGATCGAACTCGGCGAGGCAACAAAATGCCAAGGATTATTTAAATCAAAGAAGAAAATCAATGAAATAAAAGAAGTTCTTTTTATACAAGTTCTTGGTTTTTAGAGAATTTTTATCTTTCTAATATTTAAAGAATTTTTAACTTTTATATTTTTTGTGGTTTTCTGATTTTATATTTTTTTATGATTTTTAATTTTTCAAATGTTTTTGTATTTTTAATTTTTAAAACACGCAAAATAAAACAACATAAAAAAAGAAAAGAAAGTGTTTTTTGTATTTTTAAAATATAGTAAAAACAACCAAAAAATCAAGAAAAAATGTTTTTGATTTTTTTACTATTTTGTGAATTTTTGAAAATTTTTAGTTTTTAAAGATTTTTAAAACAATAAAAACATGGAAAATAGAAAATAGAAAACAATGCAAAAGTTTTTGGGTTTCAAAATAAGAAATAAAATAAAAAATGTAGAAAATGTATATAGAAATAAAGGTGATTTTTAAAGTTTCCATAAAGTAATTTTATGATTTTTTTATTTTCTAAGAATTTATATGATGTTTTTAGTGTTTTAGTGTTTTCCTATTTTTTGGGTTTTATAAGTTATTTAAAGTTAAAATTTCTGTAGAAGCTAAAACACACAAAGATAAACAACCACAACATTTTATTCATAATTTTTCAAGTTTTTTTCAAACAATTTTTATAATTTTTATTTAATTAATACCTTAAATAGGAGAAAATTGAAGTGTTTTAAAAATATTAAAAATATTAAAACAAAATAAAATTCAAAACTAAAATTATTGGAGATGAAGGCGATTAGGAGGAACTAGTGGTGATTTTTATGGAATTTATTGCAATGATTAACTAATTATTAAGTGAAATTGACAAGTGATTAAAAAGCTTTCTATACATAGACTAATCTACAAAGAAAATTATTTAATAGGCCAAGAAGATAACAAAATAAACATAAGGGTAGGACTTGTAATTTTTCCAAATGAGGCGTATGCCGGTGCATGTGATATGCGCTGGCACGAACCTTGAGAGGAATATCTTATTTCTAAGGGCTAATGATTAGCAAAGAAAAGGAAGATATATAACGCAAAATCATCAGAAGTCACGTGCAATGCATGTTTATACAATTTTAATGGGGACTTAAATGCAAATAATAAAAATCAAGAGGGCTGAAGTGCAAAATTCCAAGCAATAATAAAATGGCATGCATCCAACCAAGCTTATTTACATATCAAATGAAAGACAAGGGTTGGAGTGTAAATTATTCACCGAGTCACGTGCTCTCTAAGTGTGAATCGAATGGCTTAGATGCACTGATCACATCTAGATCTACGGTTGGACTTTAGACGCACACGGACGACTCAGATGCAATCTGGGGGGGTGATATTCTTGATCTGACGACTTTGAGTAGGGTAGGAAGAACATGTATGAAGGGACTCTTCGTCGAACTTTAATCGAGCCAATCTTGGGCGATTTTCACCTAACTAGAAGCCTGAATTTCTGGATGTCTTCCTGTTGCTCCGTCATGTTAGTCTATATAGGGTGATGACGTGCGACGACAGTCCAATCAAGATCCGGAGATCATGAAGGTCTACAGGAGAAAGCTCAACTCCATGTCTCGATTACTAGTCCCGATCAAGGTCCTATACTCCGCAATAGATTTATTGTTTCTTGGAGAGATCTCTGACCTACTTATTAGGTAAAAACACACATATATGGAAGGGGCATGGGGACTCCGGCGAAGGTGATATGAATGGAGTCATAAATCTCAGGTCCGTGATGATCTGGGTTGAATAGGTACGGAAGAAGATGAAGATGGGTATGATAGATGTAATACGCAAGTCGGATATGAGAATGAATGATCGGGAAGCTTCGATCATGTAGCTTGGGAAGCTTCGATCGTGCAGATCAGAGCTCATATGAAGATGATCTAATTAATGCTATAAAAGGAAATCAAATGCAAAATTAAAAGCTAAAATTAAAAGAGAATTACCTAAGCTTTCCTACGATGGAGGAGATTTGATCTTGGCCTCGATCCGATGTGGCAGGTGATGAAACTGGACGACGTCGGTGAACTCCGGCGATCGTGATGGATCTCGTCTTCAGGCACTCCTCATGCTCCCAAATGAAGAGGATCAGGTGCAGTCACCACCTCCTCACTCCTTACCCAACTTCGGGCGAGAAATAACATCAAAAACAGATCATGGAGCAAAAGTGGATTGGAGGGGGTACTTATAAAAGTGGATGAGCAGTGAAATTCAAAACACGAAAGCACACGAACCGAGGTGAGTTATTCAAAAAGGATGACCGGGCAAGTGAATTCGATAAATATGAAACAAATTTCGTGAAGAAATTGGGTGCCAAAGATAAAGGGGTCGGTTAGAAAAATGCGAGAAGCAGATCCGGCGAGGAGGGTTATTCGGGTAGAGCGGAAGATGGAAAGCTGACCTGGGTCAGCGGATCCGAATCTGGCCAATGAGGGTGGGTTTGGTATAAGATAAAGTCCGAATAGAGACAAAATAGCAATAAAAGTTAAATAAATTAAAACTAAAATAAAAATGATTTTAAATAAATAAATAATGTCAATAGGAAATGCTAACAAATAAATAATCTTAATTTTAGTGATTTTTAGTAAATTAAATAAATTAAAAATAGGGTTAAAATAAATAATTACCTTTTATTCATAGGTATTTTTAAGTATATATACAACACCTTGATTTTTAATAAATTATTTTTACAAATATCTATATAATTTAATATTCCATTTATTTATAACATTTTATGAGGATTTTATTCATAGTTTATTTTATTTTATGAATTAATTTATTAGGTTAAATAAATATACATATTTACCATATATACATAGTGGTACATGTACAATATTTATAATAATTTATTTTTGTGGATTTTGATTTTGTAAATTTTATATGCATTTTTCATGGATAAAATACAATATTTACAAGTATTTTAAGATACAATATGAACAAATATGTACATAAAATAAATAAAAATAATGTATTCACACAATATATAGTGCATGCACAATATACAATACACTCTAAAAAGTCATATTTTACATCTTAACTCCGATTATTATAAAACCACTTTCATTTTGAACCTTATTTTATTTAGAGTACAATAAAATTGAGTTCGCTTTATTTTAAGTTTTTCATGAGAAGATAAGGGTTTGACAAGTTTGGCACCACAACTTTATCAAGGTGTCATTATTTAAATAATATACAACGATTCTTCTCGCAATTATTCTTAATATTTACAACTTATTTTTATATACAAGTTTCAAGAAGAAAATAATTTTATTTGGAATGAATTGAGTGATAAATAAAATAGTAGAAAGAATTATATAGAAAATAATGATGTGTGTACAGTTGCTGAATAGTGATGACTATACAATTGGAATTCAATTTTCTTTATTTCTCTACAAGTGGCCTTATCTCCCCCTACTTTATTCCTTGCCGATAAGGTCAAGTCTTGACCTTCTCTATGGTCAGAGTCAGCTTGTATTTATTGCATATATACATTTTTTATTTTCTGTATTTTTCCTTTATTTATTTATTTATTATAGGTTAAAAACAATGATAATTATATAATATTTTCAAAAGAATCAAGAATTATAAAAACCATGATTTGTTAATAATTGCATGTGTTTAAGAAGGGATTTTAAGATAAAATAAATGATTAAAGATGATGAAATGCATATTCATCATCTCCCTATAATTTACCTTTGATAGTCCCTTAGCAAACACTTATTAGAAGAATAAGTGACTAAAAGTAAACGAAGAAAGGAAAAATAAAGAACTTAAAATAATTTTGATTTTTAAACTAATCTTCAAAAATCAACGTATGGAGCTCAGTTAGACCTTTGGATTATTAGTTTGGTGGAACCTTATTGGTAAATGGAGTTAAAACCTAACAAACTCTAAGTTACACAAGACTCCTATTCAGGTCGCCTCAATGTCAGGTCGTAACAAGTCCTCGTACGCAAATTTCGATGTCTATGAATCTACTTGTACTGTGTATGTGAAACATAACTCTCCACATTAGAAATGACAAAGACCAACCTTCTGTAGCAAAGAAACCCTAATTCTCTTTTCTAACTACTCTTTCCTTGAGGAGGGAATATTTCCTTCTAAGTTCAGGTACGTGTGGTGTCCACAATCGAAGGGGGAGAAGTAGAAGAATAAGAAGAGAATTGGAGTGTGGCCAGTGTAGCCACATCTCCTTGTAAAGACGACCAGTGTAGCCAAGTCTCCACTAAGATTTGTAGTCTCGCCGAAGCTGGACCAATGTGGTCAAATATATGCATGATTGATTTTTTATTGGAATACATATAGCTTCTATTTGATGGAAAGAATTGTTACACTGCATAGATCTTTAAGGATGATGAACATTTCTTTCCGCACATGTTTTATGGACTTGGAAAAATTGTGCCAGCAGACCATATTTCATCTGAAGCTTTATTTCAATTCATAGCTCCCGTCTTTAGATGTCCATGCCACTAGACTAGGTTGGGGTGCACTGGCCACTCAAGGTGATTATGTATGTTTCCATTCGTGTGCATCTCTTGCCAGAGGATTCTAACCCTCACCACCTCATCAGTGAATATCACGTGTAAAGTGCTTGTCCAAGCCAGGTCATTGTCTAAAAGAACCATGCACGTGTATGAAATATTCTAATTAGACCAATCAAAATGATATGTGAACTTAGTCTTGTGGACTCAAAGAGTTAAATCACTATGACATGAAAAGTCTCAACTCCAATTCCTATAAGGTTCCTCTGAAATTAAGTGGATTAGGATCTTAACCAAACTCCATTCTTTGATTTTATTCCAGAGTAGTTTAAGCATTAATATCATTATGAAAAATGCAAATGCAAATGCAATAAATATATATGAAATATTTTTTTAAATAAAGGAAAAGAAAAGAAAGTAAAAAAAAGACAAATCTTTTTGAAAAGTTTTTCAGAGAGTTTTGCAAATTTTTATGGATTTTAATTTTTCAATTTTTATAGATTGTTTAATAGAAAGAATTATATAAATTTACAAGAATTTACAAGTATTTTATATAATTTATAAATAATTTTATGCGAAACATATATACAAGATTTATAAACATTTTTATACAAGTTTTACAAAAAGAATATTTACAAATTTTATGCATAAATTTTATAACAATGATTTTATCTACAAAAGGATTTTATGCACAAGTTTTAATAAAGAATTATATATATACAAGTTTTATACAAATGATTTCATTAAAGGAATTTTACAAACCTTTACAAAATAATTTTACAAAGATTTTATTTACAATCATTTTACAAATGTTTTACAATATAAATAATTTTGATAGAAAATAATTTACAAAGATTTTATTAACAAAACAATTTTACAAGAATTTTTGCAAATAATTTTACAAAAATTTTACAAATAATTTTTATAAATATTTTACAAATCGTTTGTACAAATATTTTTTACAAAGTTTTTTACAAAACTATTTTACAAAAATATTACAAAAGATTTTTCAAAGAATTTTGACAAACTTTTTTAAAAACATTTTTATTTCAGCTTTGTTGGCCATTAAACAAATAAAAGTACAAGTTATGCTTAAAGTATATACATTATATACGACACCCCTTATACTTAGCTCGAACTATGTCCTCATAGTGACCAAAAAGTGACAAAGGAAGACATAACTCGTGCTAAGTATAGAAAAGCTTAAAGAATTTATACAACAATGACTCAAAAAATAAAGAATGAAATGAATAGAAGTCGGTGATCCCCTTTATACTTAGGGTCAAATAGTTCTAAGTAAAAAGACTATACAAGCGGGTAAAACTGAGGAAAAGAATGTACAAACTCAACGACTAGACTTTTCCTCCCCTATACTTAGGGTAAAAGATCCGTAAGTATAGAAAAAGAATATCAACAAGTTGAATGACAAGCGAGGGAATAGAAGAGGAAAAAGAAAAAGGAAATAAACAAAAATGAAAAGAAAGAAATGGATGGCATCACTCCCCCTATGCTTAGGGTAAAGGATCCCTTAGTATAGGCAAAAACAAGAGTGATGAAGCAGAATGTAAATGAACAGCTCAAGTCATTCACATCCCCTATACTTAGGATAGAATACATCCTAAGTATAACACAAATACACAGGAAAGAGATGAATGATAAAAGATGGAAGAAGAAAGAATAAAAAGAAAGGAATATATACAAAATAAGATAGAATGTACAATGCTTAAGAAGGTAGAAGCTTGACCTTCTTTCGCATCCGTTGAGTTATAGAGTCAATAAGGTATGTGTTGACATCGGTGCCATCCTCATATGTACCCATGTCTGACTCCTCAAATCCACAATCAGAGTCGACGTGGGAAAAATACTTAATGGGATGTAAATGATCTAGCACATATATAGAATGCAGAAGTGAATCAATTTTGCTCCCAAGAAAATCATATCATTATACCATCATCATCTCATCGATATAATCAGAAAATGATGTCTCATCATCATCAATGGTACTCCCATGCTCTGTGTACGGATTATAGAAAACTATGCTTTCCAAGTCTTCCTTCTGAGAAAGGAATTCCTGGGTAAAACTATCATTCAAAGATAATGGCTCTTGTTTGATCTCAGTTATATAATCACACTCCTCTGTATCTGGTGACTCGGGAACACTCCTATCTAATGTGGCTTGGGATTTCGGCTCAAAAATCATCTCAACAACAACATTGTCACCCTGAGACTGGAAAATAATCGTACATGTCCCACAATAAATGACTGTTCTCATTGTACGCAGAAAGGATCATCCAAGAATAATCGAGGTATGGTGTAATGGTACTGTAGGCTCCTTTTCAATCACAACAAAGTCAACAAGATAGCTCATGCCATGTACCTTCGCGACAACGTACTCTAATATGCCCTTCGACCTCTTGATTGATCGGTCTACAAACTGAAGCACCATCATGTTCTTCCTAAGAGGCCCAAGCTGAAGATGTACAAGTAATGAGAAAGGCAATAAACTGAAAGATGAACCGATGTCCAAGAGTGTACTATCAAACTGAATATATGAAATCTAGCATCTGACAATAGGTGCCCCTTGTCTCTCTTTTTATTCGAGAGTCGATGGTGTAGGGCATTAGCAGCAGCCATGATAACAATGTGACGCTTAGTCCTCCTACATCCTCTCTTCTTAAAGGAATGTTTAGATGTACAAGCTTCTTTCTTTCCTTTTTTTAACGGCATGCATATATTACATGGCTTTTAGGAGTGGCATCTCAAGTAGGATGTTCTGAAGAATCTCTACCACTCTAGGATCAGATAAGGCTGTTTTGATTTTTTTTCATTTTTTATTCAAGGCTGATGGAAATGGCATAGAATCAGAAGAAAAAACTGCTCATTTCTCTTATTAATCTCAGAATCAACATATATAAAAGGATGATAGGAATCAGTCTGTACAGTATCATCCAATACATGTGTAGAAATAGAAATAAATGGAAAAACAGAACGAGTTATTCGGTCTGTTGTGCTGAAAAAGACTCCGCGATGGGTATGTTCTCCTCGTAGCTGACTCGACACTACATCTTGCTTTATTATCTTTTTTGTTTTTTCTAGAATATGAAGGTGGTGGTGGTGAAGAAGAAAATGGTGATCCTCCATGGTCCGGAACTGCAACTCTTGACTAATGCTCTGCTAGTGAAGAAGATGACATCGTCGGTGTAGCTCTCTTAATTGCTCGATCCCCCAATCCCAACTGATGTGATGGCGACTGTAATCTCCTACTGCTCCTAAGAGAAATGGTGTCAGATATACATGTAAAATCAAAGGCCATACCTATCTTGGGGGTGGATGGATCATAGGCTACCTGCTCCTTGTCTCTAAAGTTGTTGGGATTGGCTTCGACCTGTGCTGGTATAAGTGTGTTCGTGTTGGTCAGATCATCGAGCCTCTGGGTAAAATCAATCATATTTTTCATCAGGAGTGCTAGTTGGTCTAATGTTGGATCGAAGGTGCCTCAGGATGCTCAACAATTGGTTGTCGTTGAGTTTGGTAATGTGGAGGCCGGTACCCAGAATACTACTGCTGATGATAACTGTAAGGAGAAGGAGGATGCAAATAATACTGCCCATATGCAGGATGTTGCTGATAGTAAGACTGGTAAGAGTGTGCATGCTACATCGGTTGTTGATATCCATGTCTCCAAGTTTGAACATGTGGTGGAGACAAAAAATGCTGAGGTTGTGAAGGTTGTTGGTGCTGGGGTTGTGGTCTCCCTCCATAAAACTAGTGGACGAGCCTCTGACTCAGCTGAGTACTGAACTGACCCTACCCTGATGGACGGGACTGGTTATGCTCTTGATCAAACCAAATTCCATTCACCTCCTGGATGTGAGGTGGAGGTGGACATTACTGCTCAGGAAGATATGGAAGCTCCAGGTAATATGGAACAATGCATGGTGGAGGAGACTGTTGCGGGACCTGATCCAAGGTCTATACGTAGTAAACATGCTGGACTGTAGTTTACTATGGTACTCTGCGTTGCTGAGGTAGTAAAAGAATTCGGTTGCTCCACTGCAGGAGTATCGGCTGCTGCTCTCTGGCTCTGACACACACTAATCATGCTCACTAGAAGCTCCAAGTGACCAGTAATCTCATCCATCTTGTCCAGTTGCTTCATTCTCTATTCGATCACTTGTAATTTTTCTAGCTCTTGTGATTGCTTCTTGATTATATCTACTTTGGATATGTAGTTTCCCATAATAGTCAGATCAGCTCTGTCCACCCTATCCACATTATGAGATGTCATCATGTTGATGGCCTTGTGGGGTGCTGAAGAGAATAAGAAGGAGGATGCCTCTGAAAAGCATGGGAAGAAGAGAGTGTTGCTAAACTCTCTTCCATCTCCTCGAATATATGATAAAGCACATCCTCATCCTTGTTGAAGTGGGAACCCCTACAAGTGGCATCTACCAATTTCCAAGCTCAAGTCCCCAGAGAAATTTTGCACTAAGCTCATCTTGGGCATATTGTGATGGGGGCACTTCTTCATCAAATCCTTGAATCTTTCGCACGCCTCATGAATAGGCTCGTAAGATAACTGGGAGAAGTTGGCTATCAAAGGTCGCATCTGATTCAAACGTCCAAGGGGATAATACTTAGTCAAAAAATGGATCTCAACTCATCAGAGAATGTGACAACCTTTCCCAAATGGGCAATCCAATATAAGGCCTTGTCCATCAAGCTGAACGGGAATGTTATCATGTTACTACCTCTAACAGGATATTAGGATAGTGGATCATACTACATATGCGATCAAACTATTGGAGGTGAATATAAGGCTCACCATGAATGTGTCCATGGAATATCGAGAGCAATGGAAGTACAGTGGGATTCAGTTGGAATGCCCATGAACCTCATGTATCTGAATCCATGTCATAGCATGTCATGCGCCTGGGTTATAGGCATCTCTCAGTGTAGGCTTGGGCTCCACTCTCAACTGCTCTGCTACTTGAAAAAGCCAAAACTGCAACCTGAGCTCGTTCATGCTTTCCTTTCGTGTCGATTCATCGATTGACCATAGATGAGTGATGAATCTCCATTTCATCAACTTTATTCTATCATTTTGACTTCAAAAATCCTAGCTAATGCATGTAAATGGCATTAATTTGTACAAAATAACATCCATCATTTATTACATTTATTGTATAAATAATATTGTTTTTAATGTCAAAATTAGAGAATAAAGAGAAGAAAAGAAAAAGGAAGAAAATATTGATAATATTTTATGACCCCAAACCCCGAGATCATGTCGAGAATTGAGTTGGTCGACACGGAATAAAGTAGGGGGAGATAAGGTCCAAAATACAATAAATTTGCCATTTATTCATTCATTATTTATGCATTTTGACACCTATTTTATTCTTTATTATTTATTCATCATATAAAGAAACTTTGTACATAAAAACTGTGGATAATAATGTAAATAAAAATACAAAATTGAGTTTCTACAAAAATAATACACTGTGTACATTTTATACACAAAATAAAAAGCCAGAAAGCATACTTCACAGACCCATATCTTTCAAATAAAAACTCAAAACATATCAAAATCAATCTAATTGTATATAACTTTTCACAAGCTATTAATGGTGAAGGTTTTATATTTTTTGGAGTTACTATGTGAAAGTTTGGGCCCTCATTGTACATTCTACCCATTAAAATATTCATTTTATTCATCCCCTATTATTTTTACAAGGTCTTATTTTTATAATTTTGTAAATATTATTCATAACACATGTGCATATTAAAACTAGAATAAAACCAAAAAGAAAAGGGAAAATAAAATAAAACTACGTGAAAACATAGATAAAATACCTATGTTATATATGTATATAAATAAAAGGGAAAAATATTCATTAATTATTTAGGCTTTCATATTTTTATAATATTGTAAATAATATATAAACTCTATTAAAAATACAAAACTAAAATAAAACTCCATAAAATACATTAAAAATAAAAAGATGTTTATAAAACATAAGTAAAATACCTATAAATATACCTATACAGTGTACATATCTATTTATTTAAATGTACACATCATATCATAAAAATAAAATAAAAATATATTTATACTCACAAAAATAAGTTGTAAATATAAAAAATAAAAGAATAAAATAAAATATACAAAATAAAATGTACAAAACATAGATGAATATATTGATAAATACACTATTAATAATTAACTACTAATAAAATACACCAAAAAATAAATTAAAATCATAATAAAATACTACATAAAATAATAAACATTATTTTATTTTATCTTAAAAAATTATTAAAATCATTTATTATTTTTAAGTAATTATTCTTTATTAAACCTATTGTTTTGTCATTTAATGGTCCCTACTGGACCAATCACAGCGTGTCAAAAGTTGACTGCGGTCAACTGTCCCATCCAAGTCTCTGACTCGTCAGAAGTATATTTTCCCGGATTTCTTGCCTTTTTTCCGCATGATCCATCCATCATCTGGCCCCGACTCCTTTGGATGAATTGATCCTCCATCATTGTACATCCTCGCTGAGATCCTAAATTCATTGTATATATTTTTGATTCTGTGCAAACTGCAAGTCAATAAGGGTGCGTCGCATTGTTTATAAATAACGACCTCCTTCTTCCTTCTCAAATTTGGTCACTTTCTAAGTCCTAAAACTCCTACGCTCTAGCGTGCATCCTCGTGACAGGGGGAGGTCCCCTAGAGCTTAGAGGCGGCTCGCGGATGAAGGAGTGCACCCACGGCGGCGCTCCAGCGTAGCCCTGCTCCCTACCTTCGTCGGCAGGTATTAGAGCTATTTTAGTTGCTTTCTAGGCAGTTTTTAATCCCGCTTTTTATTTCCTGCTTTTAATTTCATGTTTTAATTAGTGTATTAGCATAGCTTAGCGGATTCGTAGTTCGTCGGAGCTCTGCTCCGACGAACGATTCCACTTGTGACCGACCACTCTCTACCTAACCAAACCACCTCAACTTCTTCCTCTCTCGCTTCCCTACGCCCTTCACCCTTCTGCTCAACCAGATCCTCCTTGGATCTGGATTTGGAGGTCCATTTCCGCCGCACTCCGCCTGACCTCTCCGCTCGCACCACCAGCCATTTCCCATTGTCGATAAGGTCTCTGGAGCCTTCATTTGTGCTTGTGATACTTTCCTGCAGGGTCTAGTGCGCCAAAGGGGCCCTCTTGGGTTGATTTTGACTACGCAAGGTACCTGGAGCTCTACTCCTTATCCGAGCTGATTCTAAGTCTTCTGAGCTCTAGCGTGCCTCGTGAGGATTCAAGACGACGCGAAGGATGCCCAGGAACGTGAAGAAGCCATCGGCGGGTGAAATGGAGGTCGGAGGAACCCCCAGTGTTCGATCGAAACTCGCCAGCGGTGAGTTCTTCCCAGGTTCTTCCAGCCGACGTCTCCACCGTCCGATCTACAAGGAGCCTCCAGGTGTAGCAGCAGCCGTCGGATCATGCCACATCTTCAACGTCCGATCGCGATTAATGATCTAATCTCGACCATTGATCCGCGAACCGTCATCCACCGTTGCGCGGGGGACGCATGTCCAAGTAAAGAAGATCCGACCATTGGCCCGGGCCTTATTAGGGGTAAATTGCATATCCAGCCCCTACCATTTTTGTTTTTATCATTTAGTCCTGTAAATAAAAGTTAAAGTGTTAAATAATTTGGATATTTTGCAACTAGGTCCATGTACTTGTTTTATTTGCATTTGGGTCCAGTGCAAGTCACCTCACGTCATGTGAGGTGGCAAAATTATTCAGATAATCTGAGGAGATGAATTCTGGATTGGGATCCAGGGCCAGAGATTGAAGGGCACACTCACATCGAAAGACTCGATGCCCCTGAAGATTATTCAGATAGCAGACGTCTTCGATGCTCCGGGCATCGATTTCATGAGACCTTTCCCTAACAGTCAGGGAAATGAGCACATCCTCCTTGCGTCTACTATGTGCGTTGCTGGGTTGAAGCTATCCCCGCTCGAGCCGTAGACAACCGGACAGTGTGTCGATTCCTAAGAGAGAATATCATTTCGCGGTTCGGGATTCCGAAGATCCTGATATCAGATTGGGGGTAGCTACTTCATAAATAAAGAGGTCAAGAAATTAATGAAGGAATACGGCATCGACCATCGAGTCACATCTCCTTATCATCCCCAGACCAATGGCATGGCAAAATTATCGAACAGAGAAATCAAGACGATCCTACAGAAACTTGTGAGGCCGGACAGAAAGAATAGGTCCCAACCCTTAGACTCCGTCCTATGGGCATACAGAAATGCTTACAAGTCTTCCTTGGGCTTGTCTCCCTATCATCTTATTTATGGAAAATCATGCCATCTGCCCATAGAATTAATTCATAAATCCTTGTGGGCAATCAATATGTGCAATTTGGACTCACAGAGTAGTGGTCAGAAAAGGAAAGATGGTCTGAATAGACTCCTGGAATTCCGAGACTATGCATACGATAACACATTGATGTACAAGGAGAAGGTGAAACTCTGGCATGACCGGCACATCAGACGAAATACCTTCAAAGCTGGGCAGAAAGTGTGTCTATTTGATGCAAAGTTAAAGATATTCCCGGGCAAACTAAAAAGCAAATGGACAGGGCCATTTCAAGTTCGTGAAGTGTGTGACAACGGAAGTATTACCATATCAGAATTGTCTCCTGATGCACAACCATTCGTCATCAACGATCAACTACTAAAGCCCTACCTTGAGCCTGATACTTTCTTGTCTATTGTCGACTCAATCCAGGTTCTGCGCTCTGAAGATCCATCCACAACACTGGCAGCATCAAAAGATGCAGACAATGCACCTCAAAAACTTTTCCTCTGATTTATTCTCTTTTCTTCTTTTCTTCTTTTCCTTTTCTATTTTCTTTTTCTACCAAAAAGGTGTCTCCATTGTCTCCTCATCTTGTCTATACGTAGGGATATCTTACCCTAGGTATAGGGGGAGACAACCTGAGTACGATCTGTTCATTCTCACCCTTGACCATCCTTGCCTTGTGTATAGTCTGTTATACTTAGAATTGTTTGATCCTAAGTATAGGGGGGATGGTCAACTTCCTGTTCATTTATTTATCTCCTCATTCCTTTATTCTTTAGACTTTTCTATACTCACTCCGAGTTATGTCTTCTCTTTTTCCTCTATTGATCTATGAGGACATAGCTCGAGCTAAGTATAGGGAGGTCGTATATACTATGTATATACTTTAAGCCATAACTCATACTTTTGTATTTTAATTTAAATAATACCTATGGCTAAAAATAATCTTAAAATCATCACAATATTCTAATAAAAGATGTTTGCAGATCCTCAGGCTCTTTTTGTACATTCTGATTAATAAATCAGGCAAAAATACTTTTTACAAAATGTTTGAAAAATAGTTTGAAACTCTTTTTGAAAGTTGTTTGGAAAATATTTTGTAAAAAGTATTCAACCTTTGTAAATATCTTTGTTTGTAAAAAATTATTTTCTTTGTGTGAAATAAAAATGTTTGAAAAGCTATTTGTAAATGGTTGGAAAAATGGTTGCAAAAATATCTTGAAAAATCTATATATGATGTTTGAAAAACCTTTGCAAAATGATTTTCAAATATATGTAAATGTTTGCAAAACTATTTGTGAAAATTATGTTGGACTATAGTTTTCAAAACTATTGCAAAATGATTTTCAAATAAGTTTGAGGAGTGTACGCACTATACTAAAAAATCTTTATATATATATATATAAAAGTGAGCAATAATCCCTTGTAAATCCTTTAAGAACCAAAACCATTCTATACATAAATTATATATATATATATCCATATAAAGATATGTACCCATTCTTTTTGTATATACTGATTAATAAATCAGATTAAAAATATCTTTGCAAAATGATTTGAAAAATGGTGTGACCCATTTGGAAAACTTTTTGTGAAATGTTTTCAACCTTTATAAAAATATTTTGAATTGCAAAGATTCTTTTTGTGTGAAAAAAGGATTTGATAACCTATTTGCAAGTGATTTTTAAAATGTTTTCTAAAAATATTTGTGAAAAAGGGATATAGATTGTTTGAAAAATCTTTGCAAAATAACTTTCAAATATTTGTAAATGTTTGCAAAAATTATTGTGTACTATGGTTTTCAAATAATTGAGGAATAAATGCATTATTAAATGAAAATGAATATACATAAAATTCTTTACCAATTGTACATAAATACCTAAATATATTCACTTTGTATAAACATATAAATCCTGTAAAGTCTTAATTCTTGTGAATAAATAAAAATAAGCATGCCCGTGTAAATAGCTGCACATATTTTCTACTTCGTGTCAAAATTCGTTGCAAAATTCTTTGTGTAAAAATTCTTTGAAATTTTTTTGCATCATTCTTTGCATCATTGTACATAGAATTTGCATAGCATTCATATTATTTTCAATTGAGCTTGATGATTGAACAAAGTCCAATAAAGTCGAAGATTGGAGCTTGGCTGGACCTTACTGCACCTAATTGCACTGGAACCTTACGGGTACTAGGTTTAGGGTACTTCAGGTCCATTAAGACTTAATTCTTTGAGACTCAAGGCTGGGCTCAAGTTACCTCAACTGATTAACTAGAACTTTTCGAGACTCACGAATGACTCTTGTCGGCCGTGATCTAACTTGGACACTTGCACCATTCACTTGGCTCAACTCAGTTGGAGTGGTGAGGGGGTTGGATTTGCCAGTCTGAGATGCACACGGGTGGAAACATTCATCCTCGTCTAGGGAGGGAAGTGCACCCCAACCTGGTCCAGTTACAATGAAGTCAAATGATAGGAGAGTGTGGGTTGCAATAAATCTTCAAAAGAGGGATAGTCTTCTGGCTCAAGAGGAAAAATTCATCATGTAAATGCTGCTGTAAATAGTATGTTGAAAAAAAAACTCCAAAAAAGTGGACAAGCCTGAAAATAAAATAAAATGCCTGCCGGAGTATGTATATATGTTGTACAGAAAATAAAGCAAGCTTGAGCATCCAAGTTAGACCATGTGAGCCTGCAGCTGCTACCGTCCATTCTTTTCTTCACCTCCTCCTCTTGAGTTGGATGCCACTTGAACTTAGAAGGGAATACCCCGCTCCTCGAGGACAGAGTGCTGGATTGGGGAATCATTGGGTTGTCATTCTGGAGAAGTCAGTTCCTTTGGGGGAGAGCCACTATCACTTACACCGTACAAGTCAACTTCATAGTCATAAGAATTTGCGTCTGATGTAAGCTAGTTCTAACCTGGCTATTGAGGTGGGTTGAACCGAGTTCTGTGACTCTCGAGGCCTGTTGTGTGTTAAATATGGTTCCCAACTAGGTTCCACACACATTCTCACATCAAGGTCTAACCTGAGCTCCAAACATTGATTTTGAAAGGACAAGTTTTAAACTGAAAGCAATTCTATTCATTCTTTCTTTTTCTTTTTCTTTTCTTCTTCATTCTTTTCGTACTTATTGCATAAGAGTTTGCTAGGGACTAGTAAAGGCAAATAGAAGGGGGTGATGAATCTCCATTTCATCACCTTTATTCTAGCATTTTGGCCTTAAAACCCTAGCTAATGCATGTAAATGGCATTAATTTGTACAAAATAAAATCTAACATTTATTACATTTATTATGTAAATAATACCTTTTTAATGCCAAAATTATAGAATAAAGAGAAGAAAAGGAAAAGGAAGAAAATTTTGAAAATATTTTATGACCCTAAACCTCGAGACCAAGTCAAGAATTGAGTTGGTCGACAAGGAATAAAGTAGGGGGAGATAAGGGCCAAAATACAATAAATTTACCATTTATTCATTCATTATTTATACATTTTGACACCTATTGTGAACCCCCGAGGATCCGGGTACCCATTTACGCTACTTTCTTTCACATGAGATCGCACAAGCTACAGAAAAACATGGAAATTTTTCGTACTGTTATATTTGCATATGACATTCACATTCATAACCACAAAGCTAATAAAGACAAATGCCACCAAAACTTCATTTCATTAACTTCCATTTATTTTACATCATGTAGAGTGACTGATAGTACATATAGAGATGAGCATCGGGCCAGGGCGGGCCGGGTCCACCCTAGCCCAGCCCGAATCTGATTCTAATTTTCAGGCCTACGGGCTAGGCCTAAGCCCGCGATATTTTGGAAAATATGGCCCAAACCCGAGCCTGACCCGTAAATACATAGGTCGGGCCGGGCTCGGGTCGACCCACTATATTAAAAAAAGATTTGGTTAACTAGGATTGGGACCTCATTTGGAATCAGAGTCTCGCTATTTGACCCCTCTCCATTACAACATGCATATTCGACATCAAATATATTCAAATCAAAGCTATGTGGATTATTATAATGAGTCTATATGTGGGCTGACTTATGTGTTTCGGGCTTATATGTGGGTTGGGCTCGGGTCGGGCTTAGGATGGGTCCTTATGCAGGCCGGCCCGCGGGCTTCGGGCTCGGACCCATCATTGCCCGAGCCTAGCCCGAAATTTGATATGGGACAAAAATTAGGCCCAAGCCCGCCCGCCTATTACTCGGGCCCGGGCCTGGGTCAGGCTTTAGCGGGCCGGGCATCGGGCTGGGCCGGGCCGGCCCTACCCAATACTCATCCCTGAGCACATACAGTATTCTTAAAAATCTGACTGGAGAGAAAAGAAGCATATTACATTATCAATCGAACAAAAACTGAGACAAAAGAAACCATACTGTCTAGTATATACCCTGTCTCCTGGAAGCATCAATAGCTACTGAACAACAGGTTGTTTGCCTGCCAAAACATGTTTAGGAAAGAAACGGAGTCACAATTGTGAATACAATCCGTAGTTTATAAATAAATAACAAGTAACTTATTATGTGCAAAAGAGAGCAAGTAGAAAGGTGGAACAAGTACAATTTTCACCTACTTGTATAAGTAAAAAGGTTTCTAAGTTGTTTTGTAAGCATCTCTCATGATCGCCCATTAACCCAACACTTTCCATATAGGACATATTTATATTGTAGTTGAATATTCATGAATGTATGAGTGTAAGTATATAACATCATTTTCTTCGGAGATCATGTTTGTGAATGATGATGGAAAAGTTTGAGATTGGAAAGATTTATTGATTTATTTAGATTCTTAAGTCTAGTAGATAGTCTATGGTCTTGGTTAGTGTGTAACTTCATACTATGACTCTAAGACTTGGGGAATGTCTTAGGGTTGGGATGCCTCCGTAGGTATGCGGTGTTGTATAATGCATCCTAACTAAGTTCCCAACACATCCACCAGCTTATAGGAATTTCGAATCAGATTATAGTCACTTCCATCTTCTAAACTTTAATTGGATTTCCTTCAAATTTCAAGTGCATATGTCTTAGATGTAACTCTAGATGATGTAGATATAGATATGGATGATTTGGATGTAGAATCACCAAGTCTGTTGGCAAAAGTAAAACTCAAGCGGTGAGGTAGCCTACAAATGGCTCTTCTGACTCGCCCTCTAATTGGAAGTGCGGTTCCAATAGAGGGATAAGTCTACTCCAAAACTACGCCACTGAGACGGGTGAGAGAGACTCTCCGGAAAAGTCGCTCTAGAAATCGGCCCGATCGGTAACGGGCAACCGAGCTCGTACGAAAAACTAAAACCGAGGATCCCCCGCCTGGGTGTCCTAAAACAAAGGGTCAGCGGAACTGGTCAAAAGTCGGGATCCCAACGAGGCATAAAAATACTGCAAGCTCGCGTAAAAACCAAAAAGGGATTGGGATCCTAGACCCGCGCACTAAGCGACCACTGCTCTAACTGGGCTTCCTTTCCTCCGCCCAGTTGAGGGTCACCGCGCCCTCGCACAAGTCAGGTATAGGGGTCACCATAACTGGCATAGTTATTTGATATCATTGATTCATCATAATCATGCATCCTAGAGATCTCATAGCAATAAATGTCACTTAAATGCCTTGATTTAGTGAAGTGATGATATTCTCATATTCTAATGATTCGTTCTATCAATCTCAAGGTTATCATTAGATCAGAATTTAACGCAAACCCCCAAATCATGTAATTATTAGTATGATTAATTTTGTATAAGGCTATTCAATAATTATCAAATCAAAACTCTGTTATAATACCTATAATTAGAATAGGTAGCGCTTGTGCTTGTTTTAACATCTCAACTATTGTTCAATAGAAGCGACGACTCTTGCATTTTAGCAGTATATCCAAGATAACCACATATAACAACACATTCCCAAGAGTAAGATGTTTTGAATGTAGTTGATATAAAAATTCAAGTGTTCTAAATAAGATCATAGGAATAAGGGTGATAAAATAAAAAATGTTAAATAATTCTATCCAACATTTCTGCTATACATAATATGGTGATTCATAAGGCCCGATTCCTTCTTACTTCATATAATTATAAATATTCCGAACACTCCTGGCTTGGGTTTATTGACTGCACTTTTCATATAAGAAATAGGTAACCATAATGAATGTGTAATACTTCAGTTATTTTGTTTTATTATTATTTTATTGTTTCGTCGAATCGGATCTAATGACGGTCTCGGTTCATTTTACGGTTTCCGAATTTGTGTCGTCGCTTTTTCGGATACGCATTACGATGCCACTGATTTTTGGTCGATTTCGCCCGAACGACTTTTGATTCACGATCAATTGATCGATTTAAGTCATCTAATGTTGTCAGATAACTTTATTGGTTTAACTGGACCCAAATCGGGTCGAGTTCGGGTTTGTGTAAATCTCGGATGTTACACCTATTTTATTCTTTATTATTTATTAATCAAATAAAGAAACTTTGTACATAAAAGTTATGGATAATAATGTAAATAAAAATACAAAATTGAGTTTGTACAAAAATAATACACTGTGTACATTTTATATACAAAATAAAAAACCAGAAACCAGACTTCACATACCCATATCTTTCAAATAAAAACTCAAAACATATCAAAATCTCTAATTGTATATAATGTTTCACAAGCTATTTAATGGTGGTCGTTTTGTATTTTTTGGAGTTACTGTGTGAAAGTTAGGTTTTGGGCCCTCATTGTACATTCTATCGATTAAAATATTCATTTTATTCGTCCCTTATTATTTTTACAAAGTCTAATTTTTATAATTTTGTAAATATTATTTATAACACATGTGCATATTAAAACTAGAATAAAACCAAAAAGAAAAGGGAAAAATAAAATAAAACTATGTGAAAACATAGATAGAATACATATGTTATATATGTATATAAATAAAAGGGAAAAATATTCTCTAGTTCTTTAGGCTTTCATATTTTTATAATATTATAAATAATATATAAACTCTATTAAAAATACAAAACTAAAATAAAACTCAACAAAATACATTAAAATAAAAATATGTTTATAAAACATAGGTAAAATACCTATAAATATACATATACAGTGTACATATCTATTTATTTAAATGTACAAATCACATCATCAAAATAAAATAAAAATATATTTATACTCATAAAAATAAGTTGTAAGTATATAAAATAAAAGAATAAAATAATAAAATAAAATATACAAAATAAAAATGTACAAAACATAGATGAGTATACCGATAAATACACTATTAAAAATTAACTACTAATAAAATACACTAAAAAATGAATAAAAATCATCATAAAATACTACATAAAATAATAAATATTTTTTATTTTATATTCAAAAATTAATAAAATCATTTATTATTTTTAAATAATTATTCTTTATTAAACCTGTTGTTTTGTCGTTTAGTGGTCCCTGCTGGACCAATCGCAGCGCGTCATAAGTTGACCACGATCAACTATCCCATCCGAGTCTCTGACTCGTCAGAAGTGTATTTTCCCCGAATTTCTTACCTTTTTTCCGCATGATCCGTCCATCACCTGGCCCCGACTCATTCGGACGAACTGATCCTCCATCATTGTACATCCTCACCGAGATCCTGGATCCATTGTATATACTTTTGATTCTTTACAAATCGCCAGTCAATAAGGGTGCGTCTCATTGTTTATAAATAATGACCTCCTTCTTCCTTCTCAAATTTGGTCACTTTCTAAGTCCTAAAACCCCTCTACTCCGATCTAGCATGCATCCTCGTGACAGAGGGAGGTTCCCTAGAGCTTAGAGGCCGCTCACGGATGAAGGAGTGCACCAACGCTGTCCCACGTGAGGTGGCAAAATTGCATGTATACCCTTGTTAGTTTGTGTATTTATAAGAAGCCCAATAAATTGAAATTAACGTTATATATTTTTGTGAAAATTGCTTGGAGGTCCCTGAACTTTTTATATTTGCATGTTGGTCCCACGTAGGCTGTGTCACGTGTAGTCCCACGTGACAAGTATTTTACATGTTTGCCCCTGGCGTCTTTGTATTTGTCAAATAGTACAATAAATTTTTAATTATGTTTTAAATTTCTGATATAATTGCACATAGCCCCCTGATGTTTACTTTATTTGCACGTATGCCCCTCCCACGATATATATTTTTGTAGCTTTTATCTAATTATAAAAAATACCTAATGTACTCTTAAAAATCTACAAAAATAGGATTAGATGCTTCATGCAGTGTCCTTACACGCCACATGTCCACTTTACATTTTTTTCATTTATTATATTTATTAAAATTAAAAAGGAGCCTAAATAATCCCTATCTAATTTATAAAATACCAAAAAAATATAAAAACCTTTTGAAAAATTCCAAAAAAATTCTATATTGTATATTTTGATATTTATTGAGTCAAGAAAATAAAAACCCCTAAAAATAAGAAAAATAAAATTAAAAAAATTAGAAAGATCCAAAATCCAACAAAAATATAAAAAATCTACAAAAATACCAAAAATATGTTATTCTATTTTATAATTATCTACATAGTATTATTTATCTATCAAAATTAATTTGGGTAATTTTGGGACTTATTTATTATTTTTAAAACCCAAATCAGTTTCGGTTTATTTATTAATCCTATATTTAGGCTATTTTTTACTTTAAAAATACATAAAAATTAGCAAAAATTTCTAAAAAATACTAACATTAGAAAAATATAAAAATCCAAAAACAATTTATTTTATAGTTTTTTTCTATATTTAAAAGTATTTATAAATATGCCACTATACATTGTATGTATAAGCCGTATATAGGCTATATTATTTATATAAATGAAAAAGAAAATAAAAAAGATAAAAATATTAAAAAATACAAAATTAGAAAATAAAAACCAAATAAAAAATTTTAAATAAAAAAAATCAAAAATAAAAAAACCCACAAAAACAATAAAATAGGCAAGAGATACAAGACAAAATTTTTGTGTATTTCTCATGCCTCCTCTCCCGTTTGCTCCCAGTGTTCGACCTCTACACATGCTTACACCTATACACATTTGCATGTAGAGTTATAATAAATTTTAATTCCACATTTTTGAGATTTAATTGCTTTATTCATATTGTGGGTTGTTGATTAAAGTAGGATTTTCTTGAGCGGTCACCACATCGATGCTAATTGAATTTGATTAGCATACCCTCGGGAGATCCTCTTTATCAAAGAGTAAGCTACATCTTCCTTCGAAACCTCAAACTAGTTCTATATGCCGACCTAAGCATATATGCCCCCATTCCCATCTCCTCTTATCTACTCATCCTCCTCTCTCTCCTCTCTCCTCTCTCCTCTGTCTTGTCTCATATCTAAGATCATATCATGAAGTCATGCTTGTATGTTGGCCTTCTCAGTCAACTGGACCTTGATGGTCTGAGTAGATGCCAATATCGTAGATTTTATCTCATGCCGCTCAATAATCATGCCCTTTCCTTTGGTGGTGCCATCGAGTCCTCTGAATCGATCTCTGTAAAAGTGCAAGGCACTCGATCAATCCTCAAAAAATCGGGAGTCTCAAATGATAGTTTGAGATTAGGGTCAATCTCAAACAAGGGATTTATTGATAATAGAAGTGGAGATGTGGAAAAAGAAGTGAATACGGGAGGAGAGTCATCTCTAATGGGTGAAGACGATCGAAAAGGAGTGTATAAAGATAATCTCGTGAAGTTTGAGCACAAATACTCCAATCTGATATCTTCGATGGCAAGAGGCAAGATGCGAGAATACATAGTCAAAACAAAAAGAAGAAATGAAAAGAAAGGCGCAAAGTGCATAAAGGGGTCTCTACACTAGCAAAGAAATACAATACACACCCTCGATTCACCAACTGAACACAAGTGAATATCGTGAAAGTTCGGTCAATTATCTTTTCAATCTTAAGTGTAGTGAATCTACAAAAAGATAGCTTACTACCAAGCACATAGGGTGATGTCGCCCTATCGCCCAACGTACATCCTCAAACCTCCCCAAACAGTGAAACCATATGCTCGGGCTGCCGGGTTATATCAGACCCAAAGGGAGATAAGATGTGGAACACACCAAAACGATTTTCTAAGGTCTTAGGCAAGTACTTGCATCGCAACCGTACATCAAAGAGTAATGCACAGGAGCATAGGCACAATCCAGGGATTTGGGCTCTATCCTTGTGGCAACGTCCTCGCCCACTCTGTCTAGACGTAAGTATCTGCAAACAATAAGGGGGTTACTCTCCCCAAAACAATGACGATTTGTTCGTTATGTTTAGTTTTAGGTCATGTAGAATTAACAGTCCTTTTTTGGGTTATCACTTTTTTTGGATTTTTTTCAAAGAAATGATCTAACATTTTTTTCCAATTCCTTTATTTCTTAAGTGAGAAAAATCAATGGAGGAGATCGAAAAAGTCAACGCGATGGAAATCAATGATGCATGCAAGAGGTAGAAGATGTGTACCTTACACCAGCAGTCTTCAAGAAAAATGATCCTCACATAAAAATAAAGACAGAAAAATAAACTAACCTAAATGATGCAAGAGTAACACCCCAGTAGTAACTTCTATTAGCAGGCAAGAACCACTTATTTTGACTAAGTCCAATCCTACAATCTACTCTATAGGAACATATATTCTTATTTAAGGGTTTGGATCTAATCTGTTACCTGGCTCAACCAAGATCATAGAACCTAATACTAAGGGCTCAAGCACAAGAAAATTACGATAAAACAAATAAAAATAAAATCGAGAAAACAGAAATCGGTGAGGTCCCCCAAGTGCATCGGTACTTGGTGAACCAGACCCCACAATCCACAACAGTATAATGCCAAAATAAAAATAGAAAAAGAGGCAAGCATCTAAAAATTATTACAAATTAATTATAAAAATAAATGGAAAATAAAATGCTAAAAAAACAAAAAATATATGAGCAAAGACTGCTCCAAGAATCCTCCAAATCTTCTGCTCCTCCTCTCCTACGCTCTCATGTTGCTCGGTGAAGAAACGAGCCGCCTCCGCTTCGCTTGGGTGCACCCGACGATCCTAAGAATGCCTCCCTCACTTGTCGGGCCCTCGCAAGAAAAAGTGAAAGAAACAATATGTCAGATCACAATTATGAAAATATAAGCAAAATAAGAAAAAGAAAATAGCGAAAATAAAACAAACAGACACTGAAGCTAAAAGGTGGATATGTCGTAAAATGAGAAGAGTAAGAGAAAGTAATCTCAAATGAATACACAAAGTCCGATCTTGGGAGTCTTTCGGTGTCCGACAAATCGGATCCTACAAGTGTTGTATAAGCCCCCACATGGCACGCGAATCTCTATTCGAGTGCTCAATCCTCAACACTAAGCAGAGCCACAAATATGTATAGACAGAAATAAAAGAAAGAAAATAAGAAAACAAATGACAGAAAATAAGAGACAAAATAAAAATAAAGAAAAACAAGTATATAGACAAGCAAAGAATAACAAGCAAAATATAGACCTAACTACCCTCGTCGTGCAATCCCGGCAACTGCACTATTTATTTACACCAGGCTTTTCAAGTTTTTAATTATTTAATAAAAATATTCACAAGGTGAACAGTTATCGTAACCTAAAGAAGGCCTCAACAAAAAAATTTTTTTTAGTTATTCAAACTCAAACCAACTAACAAATGAATGTAAGCAAGAGACATATATATTATTTATTTACATGTATATCGTACATGATTGAACTCGGGGAGGCAAAAAAATTTTGAGGGTTATTTAAGTCAAAGAAGAAAATCAATGAAATAAAAGAAGTTCTTTTTATGCAAGTTCTTGGGTGTTTAGCAGATTTTTGTCTTTCTAATTTTTTAAAGAATTTTAACTTTTATATTTTTATGGCTTTCTAATTTTATAATTTTTATGATTTTTAATTTTTCAAATGTTTTTGTGTTTTTAATAATTTAAACACACAAAATAAAACAATATAAATAAAATAAAAGAAAGAGCTCTTTTTATATTTTTAAAATATAGGAAAAATAACCAGAAAAATCAAGAAAAAATATTTTTGGGTTGTTGGATTTTTTACTTTTTCTGCATTTTTATGTTTAAAAGATTTTTAAATAAATAAAAATAGGGAAAATAGAAAACATAAAATAATATAGAAGTTTTTGGGTTTTTAAAATAGGAAATAAAATAAAAATGTGGAAAATATTTACAGAAAATAAAGATGGTTTTCAAAGTTTCCAAAAAGTTTTTTATATTTTTTTTGGATTTTCTGTGAAATCATATGAAAGCTTTTAGTGTTTTTAGTGTTTTTCCATTTTCTTGATTTTTATAAGGTATTTAAAAGTAAAATTTGTATAGAAGCTAAAACATATAAAGATAAACAATAATAAATTTTTGGGAATTTTTCAAGCATTTTTTTTAAATTTTATTTAATTAATACTGTAAACGTGAGAAATTTGAGGTATTTTTGAATTATTAAAACATTAAAACATAGAAAAATGCAAAACCAAAATTACTGGAGATGAAGGTGATTAGCAAGAACTAATGGTGGTTTTATGGAATTTATTGTATTGATTAACTAATTATTAAGTGAAATTAACAAGTGATTAAAAATTCCGCTATACATGGACTAATCTGCAAAGAAAACTTATTTAACGGTCTAAGAAGATAACAAAATAAAAATATAAGGACAGGACTTGTAATTTTCCCAAATGAGGCACGTGCGACACGCGTGATATGCGCTGGCATGAACCTTGAGGGGAATATTTTATTTCTATGGACCAATGAGTAACAAAAAAGCAAAATATATAATGCAAAATTACCAGAAGTCACGTGCAATTCACGTTTATACAGTTTAATCGGAACTTAAATGTAAATAATAAAAATAAAAAGGGCTCAAGTGCAAAATTCTAAGCAACAATAAAATGGCGCGCGTCCAATTGGGCTTATCTACAAATCAAATGAAAGACATGGGCGGAGTGTAAAATATTCACCAAGTCACGTAATCTCTACGTGTGAATCGAATGGCTCGGATGTGCTGATCAGATCTATATCTACAGTTGGACTTTGGGTGCACATGAATGGCTCAGATGCAAGCAGGAGGGTGATGTTCTTGATCTGATGGATCTGAGTAGGACTGGTACGAAGGGACTCCTTGCTGAGCTTTGATCGAGCCAATCTTGGCCGATCTCCACCTAACTCAAATCCCGAATGTCTAGATGCCTTCTTGCTGCTCCGATGCATTGTCTAGATAAGGCGACGAAGTGCGACGATAGTCCAGTCAAGATCTGGAACTCATGAAGGTCTGCAAGTGAAAACTCAGCTCCATTTCTTGATTACCAATTCTGATCAAGCTCTTATACCCTTAACTAGATTTATTAATGCCCATAGAGATCTCCGACCTAGTTATCAGGTAAAAACACACATATATGGAAGGGGGAATGGGGACTCCAACGAAGCTGATCGGAATGGAGTCACAAATGCCAGATATGTGATGATCTAAGTTGAATAGGTATGCAATAAGATGAAGACGTGTGTGGCAGATGTAATACGCAAGTCGGATATGAGAATGAAGGATCAGGAAGCTCCGATCATGCAGAACGGAGCTCAGATGAAGATGATATGATTAACGCTAGAAATGGGAATAAAATGCAAAATTGAAAGGTAAAATAAAAAGAGAATTACCTAAGCTTACATACAGTGGAGGAGATTTGATCTTGGCCTCGATCCGTGGCGGTTGGTAGAGAAATTGGACGGCACCGACGAACTCCGATGATCATGATGGATCTCATCTTCAGGCACTCCTCATGCTCCCAATTGAAGAGGACCAGGTGCTGTCACCACCTCCTCACTCCTTAACCAACTTTGAGTGAGAATAACACCAAAAATGGACCAGGGAGCAAAAGCGGATCGAAGGGGGTACTTATAGCAGTGGATAAGCAGTGAAATTCAAAACATGAATGTGTGCGAACCGAGGCACGTTATTAAAAAAGGATGATCAGGCGAGTGAATTCGATAAATGAGAAATAAATTCCGTGAAGGAATTGGGTACCAAAGATAAAGGGATTGACCCAAAAAAATGCAAGAAGCAGATCCCGTGAGGAGGGTTATTTGGGTAGACGGAAGATGGAAAGCTGGCCCGGGTCAAGGTCCCGTGTCTGGCCAATGAGGACATGTATGGAATAATACAAGTAACAAAAATATAGTTAAATAAATTAAAATAAAACAAAAAATGTTTTAAATAAATAAATAATGTCAATAGAAAATAATAATAAATAAATAATCTTTATTTTAATCATTTTTAATAAATTAAATAAATTAAATAATAGGGTTAAACTAAATAATCACCTTTATTCATAGGTATTTTTACCTATATATACAACACCTTAATTTTTAATAAATTATTTTTAAAAATAACTTTAAAATTTAATATTGTATTTATTTACAACATTTTACAAGGTTTTTATTCATATTTTTATTTTATTAAATGAAATAATTTGTTAGGTTAAATAAATAGACATATTCACAATATATACACAGTGGTACGTGTAATTTATTTTTGTGGATTTAGATTTTGTAATTATTATTTTCATTTTTCTTCGATAAAATACAATATTTACAAGTATTATAAGATACAATATGAAGAAGTATATACATAAAATAAATAAAAATAATGTTTTCACACAATATATAGTATAAGTACAATATACAGTACACTCTAAAAAGCCACATTTTGCATCTTAACGTCGATTTTAATGAAACCACTTCATTTTGAAGCTTATTTTATTTAGAAATAAAAGTGAGTTTGCTTTATTTTGATTTTTTATGGAGAATATATGGGTCTGCCAAGTTTGTCTGTGTGGCTTTTTCAAAGTGTCATTATTTAAATAATTATATTGATTCTTCCTATATTTATTTTTAATATTTACAACTTATTTTTATATACAAGTTTCAAGAAGAAAATATTTTTATTTGGAATGAATTAAGTAACAAATAAAATAGTAGAAAGAATTATATACAAAATAACTATGTATGTACAATCGATGAGTAATGATGAATATACAATTGGAATTCAATTTTCTTTACTTTCTATAAGTGGCCTATGTCCCCCTACTTCATTCCTTATCGATCAGGCCAAGTATTGACCTTCTCTTGGGGTCAGATCAATATGTATTTATTACATATATATATATATATAATCATTATTTTCATTATTTTCCTTTATTTATTTATTTTAGGTTAAGAACATATTAATTATAAAATATTTACAAAAGAATCAAGAATTATAAAAATCATGATTAATAATTGCATGTGTTTAAGAATACATTTTAATCTAAAATAAATTAATAAAGATAATGAAATGCGGATTCGTCAACATCTGCATCACTAACTCCTACTTAAGCATGCATGGTATTAGTCTATTAGGATACCAGGGGTACTAAGGCTGGGGGTCGTAAGGGGGATGTTAGTAGACAGATTGGAAAGCTACAACCAGAGGTAATAGGGAAAGTCCAATGTTGAATAGACATGGCTCCTGGCAATTGGGAAATGATTAACGACTATCAACACTCAACATGTCGGGTTACTGCACTATCGACTTTTATTAAATATGTATGTATTTATGTATATAAATATATATATTAGTTTTGCATCTTTCCTCTCGCATTCTCTCGACCGTTCTTTAATATATAATTATTGGGGCCCTCTTCCATTCTATGATTCCCTCTCCCAAACTCGTTCTCTACTTAACCCCTTTCCCATCTCAATACTCCAGCCAGGGCATGTGGTCACTTCATGGCTTCTGACTAACCTAGGGAAATCAGGACACCCTTAAGCATTACCGAGTCAAACTTTTAGGTTTAATTAAGTTTGTTTTAGGAAGACAACACATGAAGAATCCTTTTTTGGAGGGGAGGGCTTCAGGAAGAGTAGGGCTAGGCCTGAGGTTCGCGCTTGGGATAAGGATGAGAGGAATGCGAGGAAGTGAGGTACATATCATATATTCTTTCCATGACTCCCGGGGTCATCAATCCTTTCCTTTTTGTAAGGGTCATCACTAGACCTTCAAAGAAGAAAAGTAGACTATAAGCATGCATTGGAGTCTTGACCTAGCTATTATGCCTATGTAGGGAGCTCAGTTTTTCAAACTTTCCACTTCTCAATGTCTTATACAATGCGAACTAAATTCATAAAGACCAAGGGTAAGAATGATCCATGTCACTAGATAGAACCTAGAATAGATCGCTCAAGAAGAACACTTTTCAGACATAAGATAGCGAAGTTTGATACTCGCACCATTTCTTGATCCAATATGACGTCTATTACATTGAGCATTGTCATTACTTTAGTCGAAGCAGGGGAGACACGAAAGTGGAAACAAAGTTATTGAGGCACCTAGCACGAGGTTGTGGTAGGGGAATGGTGACACATCGAACCTACACCTATGAAAAGCTTCACAAAATATGCGACGACATCCATATCGGGGAATGTATTTGTGGAGAGCAAACCCGAGGGGCGAGAGCCATAGGTTGATCCCTGATCACTAAGCTAGAATTTATGTATAATATATTAGAATGAAAATGACTAGAGTTCAACTGATTGTCAGGGGAGCCCACACCAATTTGCTATTCTCCCATTGGCGTTAGCTCATATACATAGTCCTTTTGGATAGCTTATCTTAGCTAGATTGAACCAGGATTGAAATACCTAAATATGTCATCCCCGACTATCTTATTAAGATTGAGGCCTTTCCGGGCATGAGCTACTCGCTATGCTTGATACTTTTCCGATAGTTAGGTCTCATTCGCTTCATTCTTAGGTCCATGAACCCTGCAATTAGACTATAGGTCCCAAAGCAATTATCAGAAAATTGAGCTACTAGTTAGCAAGGATTTCGCTAACCAATTCAATGTCACCACCACATAAAAGCCACCTTCCCAGCCTGTCTTTCCAAACCCCTTGCTTCTTCGCTATTGGATAGTTGGCCCGTACCCTATAAAGTGAAAAAAAAGTCATAACACCTTCACAACTAGTATATAATAAAAGATATCAAATTTCTCTTTGCACCTCGCAAGAAACCTAGTACTCTTCCTTGGGTCGGTCCATGAAACTACATAAAAACTAGTTGGTCGAGTTTGAGGATGCATTTTTGCCGCAAATCAAAGCTATTTATTTGATTATCTATGTATTATTGAAGTCAACATTCATTCTACGCATTTTTCATTCATATCAAATTCATCCTATCTCACAAATTTGAGCAAAAATACTCATTGGATAGAGAATAGAAATAGTAAACTTTTGGCACTAATGTTATTGAAATTTATTATCATTTGTGTTCTAGATAAATTATTTCGTGATTTTCATGTTTGATTTTTAATTTGTTCAAATTGCAAAAATATCTTTTAAATTAAAATTTTTCTTGTGGGCATCTTTGTTTAGTCTACGAGCTTTGTTGGGTTTTTTCTAAGATTTTTAATTGGGTTAAAAATTCATTAACTATTAGTCATGGTATTTGTGCATCTAGTTTTTCAATACTTTCATACTATTTCAGAAAAATCTAAAAAATATTGCATTATTTATTTTCTCTAACACTTTGCATGACATTTATTTTCTTGCATAAAAAATATAAAAAAATCATTCATCGTATTTACTTCAAGTTCATTGTATCTTTTATTTAAAAATCCATAAAAATTTGCAAAATCCCATAACTCATAAAAAATTGCTCTATTGAAAACCTAACTCTTAGTTGTTGAAAATTAATTCTAAACCCTCACATTACCTCCAAGAGTTCGACCTTGGGACATAACCAAGTAAAATAAATAATTACCATGCTTAATTAATCGAATACTTCTTGTGGTTTTGATCAATCATTGATTTCTGAACTACAAATGACATAGATAACTAACTTACGATTTTCCGCAATTCGTCAAATGGCATCATCGTCAGATATGCATATGACTTAAGATTTATTTTTAGACAACTTAGTGCAATAGGGTTTTCCATCCCCACATAGTCTGACCCCCGATTCTTCTTGTAAATATTTTCTTTGTTTATTTTTTCAGCATTTCTTTTTTATTAATTTTTCTGTATACATCATTTGTGTATCTTTTCAATATAAATCTTTATTTTATCAGAGGGATCCAGTGGATTTGGAGTGGCTTTTTCGGGAGCAGATGCAACTCAAGGAGATCGAAGGCATGCAATTCTATGGACCGAGCTCGCTAAGGAAGCACGAGAAAAGTTTTTTATTTTAAAGAGGGAGTGTTTCGATTAGATGTTTATTTTATGTTTTTGACATTTATTTTTGCAATTAATTTGTAATAATTAATAATTTCCAGTCATCTTCATTTGAATATTACGTATGTAACCAGACATTGGACTTTGGGCACGTCTTGACCCCTTATGTGCACTTAAAAGATGCATTAGACGTTCTACTTAGCCAAAGCTAAATTTCTTTTCACTCGCTAGTAGAACTGTTTGTCTAGGAACGATTTTCCAGTGTATTATATAGTTAAAAATTCAATTATGTCAAGCATATTGCATGGAGAATGTGAGGATCACTATAGGTATTTCTATATGAGTACTCATCATTGTTTTATCGATCTGCATTGGTTTTTTCAACTCCTCCCTCTATATTTTCTCACTTAGGACTAAAAGAAAATTGGGACTGTCTGGTCAGCATGCTTGATCTTGGATTCAAAGAAAGTGATAACAATATTTAAAGTTAGGGCTACTAAACATAATTGGAACATAAAATTTTGAAATAAAATTGAAATTTATTATTTGCGGGAGAGCGACCCTAGCTTCCTACATAGATACTTCTCCAAACTATGATTGGGTGAGGACACATCCTTAAGGTTAGAGTATAAAAACCTGGACATGCGCCCTAAGTCTCCAAATTTGACTCGTGTGGGTTTAGGAGTTGCAGGCGCGCCTCCGACCATAGAGAGACATTTTGGGTGTAGAAGTCTGTAATTTCCTTTAGGATGTGTGATATAACCCGACACCTTGGACAGATTACTAGTTTGATTAAGGTATAGTAGAACCACATCTGGGTGTCAGGGAGACTCACTTGTGTGCAACAAATTCTCGGATTAGATTATCACATAACTCAAAATTGGAAAGATAATCAACCAAACATTTTGTGGCATTTACTATGTTGAGTAGGTGAATATGGGGTTTGCATTGTGTATTATATTGTGTGCGTACAAAGACCTTGCACTTGCAAACAACTGATTGTGGTTTGTGATCATTGTCTGCCTTCATTTGCGAAGATGTCAGAATATTGGTCCTCATACCTAAACTTCGTGGATCAAGGCCTTACACAACCATATCTCTATCATCTTCGTCATCTTTTTCATCCAAGAAGAATCCTCTCTTTGAGACGATTTTTTCATAGCCATCATTTCCGCCATCCTTCATGCCTACTTCACAAATTCCACTCCACAATCCCACTTCTTTCTTGATTGAGACCCTAAGACATAAACTGCATGCAAACTCAGAATCAAATGAATACTATGTGGATAGAATGGAGCGAGCGAATTTGAGTATATAAAAGAGTGTAACTGAATTTGAAAGAGAAACATGATTCTCAGTTACAATATACAACCTATTGTTTGAACCATCCCCTACTCGGGATGACTCTCTTTTCGAGTATGACCACTTTTCCTTTCACCCAACACTTGAGATTCATAGTCAAGGAAATTGGACTCATGTCCATAATAATATACGACCGCAAGGAACGACTAGCACTCGACTCAGGAGTGCATGCTGGAGTCATGGCATGACGAGTATTGTTATTCTTCTCAAAGACATGATACAATCAAGGATGACAATGTATACTCACCATCGGTTCTTGAAGGATATGGAGAAATCCTCAAGCGCATCACGGAAGCGTGAGCGTCGTATCGGATACGACAAAGAACGACTAGTCGTACTAGTTGTTCGGTGCAGCGGAATTTTAAAATTTTATTCGATGAAACCACATGATCCAAGAACCATTCTCGGATCGTTTCATCTATAACCACAACAAGTATAATGCAATACCTCTTGAAGCGTGGTTGATCGAGTCTCTAAGAGAAGAGACCTCCTGTCTCAAGTCCGATCGTCGGAGAGATCGCTTGCGAGCGCGAGGATGAATCGCGGTGTCCTCGTAATCCAAGAAGTTGATCCAAGCGCGGTTGCTCCTGATCTCGTCGCACGAGATCGAACGTCTCCTTCGCGGGCGAAGCACTCGAAGTAGACGGAGAACCGCAGAGCGTCGAAGCGGTAGCACGAAGGCGAAGGCGACGACGATTCCCTCCACTAGGGTGGACGGCCACCAAGAGGAAGAGGGAGAGAGGGTTGTCGAGTATGAGAGAAAGAGAGAGAGAGTTTTGCTACAATAGCATGTGTAAAGAGAGAGCCAAGAGTGCCTCTCTATTTATAGGATTTTGGGATCCATGGATCTCAATCCATGTGTCACACAAAATCAATGGTTGAGATTGATTTATGCCAATCCAATGGTCAAGATTGTTGTTGGTAAAAGCCAACAACTTGTGATTTAATTTGATAAAATATATTTGATAAATCAAACAAATATTAATACCAAATCTAAATCAATCAAATAAGAGAGAGAGAAGACAAAGGAGATGCTCTCCTTATTTGGAAGAGGGGACGGCCACCAATTCCCCAAGGGAATTGAGTGCCGCCCCCCTCATTCCTAATGAGGAGTGTAATCTCCTTATTTTTCTCTCTACTTATTTTCCAACAACAATTTGTTGGTATTTTTAATTCACCAAAATAATTCTCAATTAATTTTGGGAATATGGCAATCTTGACATTGGAATATTGTGAATCAAATTCACAACCCAAAACAAAATGTAATTTACATTTTCAATTAATTAAACAATGTGTATCCAATACACATCAATAATTAATCTACTAATATAAATTATATTTAACTCTCTCTAATACATTATAAATCACATTTATAATATATTAGGAATAATTGGATATTACTATCCACATTATTCTTATCCATAATAATTAAATCACATTTAATTATATTGGATAACTTCTCATACATCATGATAATTAAATCACATTTAATTATCAACTTCTCTTTGCTTAGATCTTATGGAATTGCTCTTAAACCATTTAAGAACAATGCTATTTCTCCTCAGATACTTGGAGATAAGGACAGGGCGATTGTATTGTTCCACGTATAGTGACTTGGATATTGAGATCACATCTCATATCCAGATCCCATGGACCTCTCATAGATGCTTGATTAAATCAAGACCGTAAACCTAATCTTCTCATTGCATCTGAATCTCATTCAGATCAATGTCCAATACATGGACTAAGATTAGGTCACTTCTCTAATGAGAGGAGTCACTAAAATCCAGACCTGTTTCATCACTCCCTCGGAATGGAAGCGTCATGGTTATACAATCGTTTATGATCAAATCACCCTTCAGGTATTCCTAATACCTGCACATCCTGCATACTGGAAGACTCATGATCATCATGAAGATAAAGATCACTTTTACACTGTCATCTTCATAGTATGATCATTAAGTTTCTCAATCTTGGTCCTTGGGATATGGTACAGATCATATGCTTTCACAAAGCATATATCTTACCTTCAAATTCATATCATGCTTCTAAAGCATGATGACCATGCATGGAATTTGGTCAATCCCAATACCTCATGAGTGAGCTCATGTCTCCCGGTTCACAAGTGAACCTGTATGATCCCTTTGAGAGATCATATTACTCATATGCCCTTACATGCACACCAGCTCGCCGGTGTATAGACCTTGATTAGGTCATCAACCTATTGGTCTGCCAAATGTACATGCTCAGACATATAGTAATATATCTGTCTCTGGTCAGAGGATGTTTGCCTGTGATGTGATAGTATTCATCATAGGTCTTTGGTTATCTCGATCTCGTTAAGTCAACTCATTGACTCAACTAATCTGATACCTCCGAATCAATATTCCTATGCAGAGGACCTGCATCAAGAGGTCGATCAGATATCAGTCTAATGAGATGGGATTGCCATCTCCCACTCAGACTGGAGATCACTACTTGTTAATCATTGATGATGCTTGATGAGTCCTCTATCTAACTCCTTATATATTCATCCAAGCATCAGCCTCTATGATTCAATCATTGAATAAACAGCTGTATGATTATCAAGTTGGCCATGGTACATAACCCTTATTGTACAGAGGGACCTTATAGTGCATTCATTCATTCAATATCAGAAAGGGAGTGAAACAAAACATCAATAACTTTTATTGATAAATCATTTATTACAATAACATTTATTGTAGGAATGGTTCGCCTCGGGCTCACATTGCTAACAATCTCCCACTATCCCTCAGAACCATTCAGGAACAAGCCTTAAACCCATACTCATTACATGCTGGTCAAAAACCTTCCGTGTCAGAGGTTTGGTAAGAGGATCAACAACGTTGTCGGTGGAGGCCACCTTGGTGATGATGATGTCACCATGCTTTTGAATCTCCCGAATGATGTGGTATTTCCTTTCTACGTGCTTGCTCTTCTGATGCCATCTGGGTTCCTTCGCCTGGGCAATGGCTCCCGTGTTATCACAGAGTAGCGGGATGGGAGTATCAGAGGAAACTACGCCAAGCTCCTGGACGAACTTGCGCAACCACACCGCCTCCTTTGCAGCATCCGATGCGGCAACGTATTCGGCTTCTGTTGTTGAATCTGCCGTAGTGTCCTGTTTCTTGCTTCTCCAGCTCACAGCACCACCGTTCAACAGGAACACAAACCCTGATGTCGACTTTCGATCATCAATATCTGATTGGAAGCCAGAATCTGTATATCCCAAGACTTGGAGATCACCATCTCCATAGACCAAGATGTAATCTTGCGTCCGTCTTAGATATTTGAATATGTTCTTTACTGCATTCCAGTGTTGTTCTCCATAGCAGGATTGGTAACGGCTTACCACTCCCACTGCATGGCAGATATCTGGCCTAGTACACATCATGGCATACATTACGCTTCCTACGGCTGATGCATAAGGACATCCAGCCATGGCTTTCTTTTCCTCAACAGTTTGAGGAGCCATTCCTTTCGACAGGTGGATACCATGTCTTAAGGGTAGGAATCCTTTCTTGGAACTATCCATACGGAATCGTTCAAGAATCTTCTTAATGTATCCTTGTTGTGACAATCCCAATATCCTCTTCTCTCAGTTTCTGAACAGCTTCAGACCCAAGATGTAAGAGGCTTTTCCAAGATCTTTCATCTCAAAGGTATGGGACAGCCAAATCTTCACACTGGTCATCATCCCTGTATCATTCCCAATGATAAGGATGTCATCTACATAAAGCACGATGAACACAATGGCGCTCCCACTAAGCTTCTTGTACACACAAGGTTCATCAGGATTCTGCACAAAATCATAACTCTTTATGGTTTCGTCAAATCTGATGTTCCAGCTACGAGAAGCTTGCTTGAGCCCATAGATGGATTTCTTCAGCTTGCATACTTTGCCATCCTCAGTCATGAAGCCCTGGGGCTTCTCCATGTAGATATCCTCCTCGAGGTATCCATTGAGGAAAGCCGTCTTGACGTCCATCTGCCAGATGTCGTAGTCAAGATATGCAGCTATAGCTAGCAATGCCCTGATGGATTTAAGCATAGCCACAGGAGAGAATGTCTCATCGTAGTCGATGCCTTCTCTCTGTGTGTAGCCCTTAGCTACGAGCCGTGCCTTGAAAGTCTCTACTTTCCCATCAGGTCCCCTCTTTCTCTTGAAGATCCATTTGCACCCAATGGGTTTTACCCCTTTAGGTGGATCCTCTAGGGTCCATACACCAATCTTATGCATGGAGTCAATTTCTGACTTCATTGCTAGCATCCATCTATCCATGTCATGATCCGCGAGTGCTTCATCAAATGAAGTAGGATCACTGTCAGTTTCACCTGACACATGGAATCCATACCTTTCTGGTGGTGCAACCACCCTCGAACTCCTTCGAAGAGGTATGGGTGTATCATCTTTATTTACTTCTTCAGTTTCTGGTTCAGGAAGCTCAGAATCCTCAGGAGATTCAATGAGTTCCTTTACTTCATATTTATCTTGACCCTTAAGGAAATCATTCTCCAGAAATTTCACATCTCTAGAAACAAAAACCTTCTGAGTCTCAGGGTCATAGAGTTGGTATCCAATACCATCTCTAACATACCCTATGAAGTAACACTCACGAGAGCGAGATTCCAGCTTGCTTGCATCCACATTCTTTGCATGGACCAAGCAACCCCAAACCCTCAAGTGATTAACACAAGGTTTGGTTCCATACCAGAGCTCATGTGGAGTCTTAGGTACAGATTTGCTAGGAATCTTATTCAGGATATATATTGCAGTCTCTACTGCATATCCCCAGAAACTAAGTGGTAAATGTGCTTTGCTCATCATTGAACGAACCATATCCATGATGGTTCTGTTGCGTCTTTCAGCAACACCATTAAGTTGGGGAGTTCCAGGAGGAGTGAGATTGGAAATGATTCCATTCTCTTTAAGGTATTCCTTAAATTCATCTGATAGGTACTCGCCACCTCGATCAGATCGAATTCATTTAATCTTCCTATCGGTTTGGTTCTCAACCAAAGCCTTGAATTCTTTGAACTTTTCAAAGGTTTCAGATTTATGACGTAATAGGAAGATAAACCCGTATCGCGAATGGTCATCAATAAACGTCAAATAATATCGATATCCATTTCGGGTCGCGGTACTGAAGGGACCACATACATCAGTATGTATTAGGTCAATAATACCTTCACATCTTGTAACCTTGTTACGAAAAGGCATCCTGGTCATTTTTCCTTGAATGCAATTCTTGCAAGCAGGCAAAGGTTGAACCTGTAGAAAGTCTAAAGGTCCATCCTTAATTAATCTATTGATCTTATCAACAGACAAATGACCAAGCCTTTGATGCCAAATCTCATTTGAGAGATTTTCATTCTCCCTGGATCTTTTAGGGTTTTTATTAGTGCTTGTAACATTCATAACACATTTATCAATGCACAATTCATAGAGTCCTCCAGAAGTCAAAATACCATCTGCAATATATTTATCATAACGGTTTATGACTAATTTATTACAGAACAGGAATGAATACCCACTTCTAACTAACTTAGATACATATATTAGATTCCTTCTGACTTCAGGTATATAAAGACACTCTTTAAGTACTAGGACTCTACCACTAGATAATGATAGTCGACAAGTCCCAACGGCGACTGCTGCAACACTTGCATCAGATCCCATCTGGATGACTATCTCCCCTTCTTCAAGCTTTCTAGTTTCCTGAAACAAATGCAGCAAATTGCATACATGAACAGAAGCACCAGAATCAACTACCCAACTTCCTTCTCGTCCAACGAGAAAGCTGGTTTCAATGATAAGAGTAGATTTCATACCTGCTGGGGCTTTACCTTTGTCGACCGACTTCAGGTAATCTGGGCAATTACGCCTCCAGTGCCCTGGCTTCTTGCAGTGGTGACAAACGTCGGTTTTCTTTGACGCTATTAAAGTGGATGCATTGGAAGATGAGGCAACACTTTGTCCCTTCTTCTTTCTCTTCTGGACCGGGCCCTTCCGAGAACCTTGCTTCCGACCGCGCTTCCCTCTGACCTGTGCAACCATTGCAGTGCCAGAGGGACCATCTTTCTTCATTACGTCTTCTGCAGACTTTAATGCAGCAAGAAGCCCAGCATTTGTCAGTTCCAGCTTATTCATGTGGAATGACACCACAAAGTTATTGAAAGATTTGGGCAATGACAGCAGAATGAAATCAGATTGCATGTCTGCATCCATCGTCGCCCCCAGAGTCTCAAGCTCCGACAAGTACCCAAACATTTTGAGTACATGCTCGCGGACCGAGGTCCCTTCCTGCATCTTGCAGCGAATGAGATCTTTCATAACATTGTACCGCTGGGTGCAGTTAATGTCACCAAACATATCCTTTAGATTCTGCATGATATCCTGGCAAGTACTCATCTCCACATGTTGCTTCTGAAGAACATTGGAGAGAGAACCCAAGATATAGCACCTAGCTAAGACATGATCTTCATCATACTTGTCATTATATGCTTTGTCTTCCTTAGATTTAGGTTTTTCAAGTTTGTTTTCAGAGAGCACATAACTGATACGCTCTGCCGAAAGCACAAGCTCCAAATTACGGATCCAATCCGAGTAATTTGGTCCGGTCAATTGGTTGACCTCCAGAAGCCTGTTCAGTGGGTTCATGGCCTTCATTTTCTGAAATTGAGAATGCACTATATGAGAACATATAATCATATATTCAATTTAATTTTATTTGATTAAGGCATTTTAAATCAAATTAGTCTTGCTATGTCAACTATGAAAGCTTATTCCCTTATTCACTATCAAAATAGGAGATATATTTACCGATATATCTCAAGCAAGAACTGGGATCTCCTCTTTATCTTTGTTACATCCCAATAATATGAGAAACTGTAACTCCAATAAAGAGAAGCGGGAACACATTCCGCCTTGCAAGTCCAACTTGCATTCCCAATTCGGTCTTTAATACCCAGGCCCACCACCCCTAAGGTGATGTTGACCTGTCATTAATTGAACCAACCGTCAACAGGATTAGAACTCGCTATACGCAATCCAATATCGCCCCAATAATATGAGGATCCGATATTGGGGTCACTACGCATACGGCCTTACTCTTTCGAGAAGCAAAGAGTCCGATCCAGATGCGCTTGTATATAGGAGCTGTCACTACGTACAGGCGTCTCCTATATACAATCCCTGACGACGGAAACCCTTCGCCTTGACGGGAGACCATGGATGTCACTTATGTGATCCTCCACCTCTTATTCATATTTAATTAATTACTATGAATCACATTCATATAATTAATTCTTCCAAGGGAATTATTAACTCTAATCATATTAGAGTATTTTCAATTGGATATAATTAACTTATTCATATTAAATTAATTATACATCCAATTTAATCAATCAAACTTAATTTTACGCTTGGATATACATATATGATATTAATCTCAAAGTACGTATTAATTCGTATTTTAATATTTAGAAAAATACATCATAATCCCTCGGACATTATCCTGGCCCTACCCGCTGTCATGGCCAGTACCGACGGGAGTGGGGCGGACCACATACGTTGCAACCCGCTGACCAGCGATCCCCGACTAGACACCATATCCACCTCGGGAAAGGATAATGCCAAATTGATTATTTTGTACTTGAGATGATCATCGGTTCTTCAACCGAAATTATACCATATAGTAATCAAAACAATTTTGATTTTAAGCAAATTTGCTAGGCAAATTCCCAAATCCTATTCAAGCAATAAGTTTGATGATTGTAACTCCAATTAAGGTTTAGATCAAATCTAATCAACTAATTGGTTGGGGCCAAGTCAATTAGGCAAATAATCATATTTCAATATTTCACAAATATTTTTCAAGATTATTTCACGAAATTAACAATTAATTTCACTAATTGACAATCACTTGGTTCTAGATTAGGAAAGCAATTTTAGCAGTGACCCCTACTTACTAAAATTGGCGTATCTCAATCATATTAAATCCAAATTATGCAAAGTCAATTTATAAAATTTGCTAATTTGATTTAAGACAGAACCTAAGTGATGTTTCATGATTTCGAGGCAAGTCTAAACAGTAATTAACATTTTAATCACGTTCAGATTCACAGTTCCCGCAACAGTGCATACATGTTCATTAAAACGACCATATCTCGAGCATATGAAAACCGATTTACGCAAACTCAGATCCTATGGTTTCCTTATTTAATGTGGAACATAATCCAAGTATAAAATTCGTGTTTAAACAATTTAAACAGTGCCGAATTTATTTACTAAACAGATCTGCGAAATCAAATGCGATGAAAACTTTCGCGACCTAAACGAACCCAAGTCATCCTCGGTTAGCGAATCACTATTCGAAACCGTCGACCTAAGGCTCTGATACCACTTGAAGGATATGGAGAAATCCTCAAGCGCATCACGGAAGCGTGAGCGTCGTATCAGATACGACGAAGAACGACTAGTCGTACTAGTTGTTCGGTGCAGCGGAATTTTAAAATTTTATTCAATGAAACCACATGATCCAAGAACCATTCTCGGATCGTTTCATCTATAACCACAACAAGTATAATGCAATACCTCTTGAAGCGTGGTTGATCGAGTCTCTAAGAGAAGAGACCTCCTGTCTCAAGTCTGATCGTCGGAGAGATCGCTTGCGAGCGCGGGGATGAACCGCGGTGTCCTCGCAATCCAAGAAGTTGATCCAAGCGCGGTTGCTCCTGATCTCATCGCACGAGATCGAACGTCTCCTTCGCGGGCGAAGCACTCGAAGTAGATGGAGAACCGCAGAGCGTCGAAGCGGTAGCACGAAGGCGAAGGCGACGACGATTCCCTCCACTAGGGTGGACGACCACCAAGAGGAAGAGGGAGAGAGGGCTGTCGAGTATGAGAGAAAGAGAGAGAGAGTTTTGCTACAATAGCATGTGTAAAGAGAGAGCCAAGAGTGCCTCTCTATTTATAGGGTTTTGGGATCCATGGATCTCAATCCATGTGTCACAAAAAATCAATGGTTGAGATTGATTTATGCCAATCCAATGGTCAAGATTGTTGTTGGTAAAAGCCAACAACTTGTGATTTAATTTGATAAAATATATTTGATAAATCAAATAAATATTAATACCAAATCTAAATCAATCAAATAAGATAGAGAGAGAGAAGACAAAGGGGATGCTCTCCTTATTTGGAAGAGGGGACGGCCATTAATTCCCCAAGGGAATTGAGTGCCGCCCCCCTCATTCCTAATGAGGAGTGTAATCTCCTTATTTTTCTCTCTACTTATTTTCCAACAACAATTTGTTGGTATTTTTAATTCACCAAAATAATTCTCAATTAATTTTGGGAATATTGCAATCTTGACATTGGAATATTGTGAATCAAATTCACAACCCAAAACAAAATGTAATTTACATTTTCAATTAATTAAACAATGTGTATCCAATACACATCAATAATTAATCTACTAATATAAATTATATTTAACTCTCTCTAATACATTATAAATCATATTTATAATATATTAGGTGGATATTACTATCCACATTATTCTTATCCATAATAATTAAATCACATTTAATTATATTGGATAACTTCTCATACATCATGATAATTAAATCACATTTAATTATCAACTTCTCTTTGCTTAGATCTTATGGAATTGCTCTTAAACCATTTAAGAACAATGCTATTTCTCCTCAGATACTTGGAGATAAGGACAGGACGATTGTATTGTTCCACGTATAGTGACTTGGATATTGAGATCACATCTCATATCCAGATCCCATGGACCTCTCATAGATGCTTGATTAAATCAAGACCGTAAACCTAATCTTCTCATTGCATCTGAATCTCATTCAGATCAATGTCCAATACATGGACTAAGATTAGGTCACTTCTCTAATGAGAGGAGTCACTAAAATCCAGACCTGTGTCATCACTCCCTCGGAATGGAAGCGTCATGGTTATACAATCGTTTATGATCAAATCACCCTTTAGGTATTCCTAATACCTGCACATCCTGCATACTGGAAGACTCATGATCATCATGAAGATAAAGATCACTTTTACACTGTCATCTTCATAGTATGATCATTAAGTTTCTCAATCTTGGTCCTTGGGATATGGTACAGATCATATGCTTTCACAAAGCATATATCTTACCTTCAAATTCATATCATGCTTCTAAAGCATGATGATCATGCATGGAATTTGGTCAATCCCAATACCTCATGAGTGAGCTCATGTCTCCCGGTTCACAAGTGAACATGTATGATCCCTTTGAGAGATCATATTACTCATATGCCCTTACATGCACACCAGCTCGCCGGTGTATAGACCTTGATTAGATCATCAACCTATTGGTCTGCCAAATGTACATGCTCAGACATATAGTAATATATCTGTCTCTGGTCAGAGGATGTTTGCCTGTGATGTGACAGTATTCATCATAGGTCTTTGGTTATCTCGATCTCGTTAAGTCAACTCATTGACTCAACTAATCTGATACCTCCGAATCAATATTCCTATGCAGAGGACCTGCATCAAGAGGTCGATCAGATATCAGTCTAATGAGATGGGATTGCCATCTCCCACTCAGACTGGAGATCACTACTTGTTAATCATTGATGATGCTTGATGAGTCATCTATCTAACTCCTTAGATATTCATCCAAGCATCAGCCTCTATGATTCAATCATTGAATCAACAGCTGTATGATTATCAAGTTGGCCATGGTACATAACCCTTATTGTACAGAGGGACCTTATAGTGCATTCATTCATTCATTCAATATCAGAAAGGGAGTGAAACAAAACATCAATAACTTTTATTGATAAATCATTTATTACAATAACATTTATTGTAGGAATGGTTCGCCTCGGGCTCACATTGCTAACAGTTCTTGCCCTCACCCGTCCTGTGTTTGCCCTTTCTACACTTAGGCTGACCAGAGCCTAAATATAGGGGGAGCAGTTGACTTATACCCCACTCCTCTCTTCTTTTTCATTCTTTTATACTTAGCATATGCTAAGTATAGTTGTTCTTTCTCATAAGTTTGATAACTCGAGTTTTGCGAGGGTCTAAAGTAGTCCACACAAGACGAGACCACGATGTTGCTGAGGCGACCGCTCACGAAACTCGGGTTAATCAACAATTAACCCACAAAGATAATTAAGCAATAAAAAATAGTGCAGAGTTAAATTTATTATAACTCTATAACAAAGATGTGTATAGGTGCAAGTATGTGTGGAGTGTCGAACACAGGGAACAAGCAGGATAGGGTAATAAATGCTCAAAAATGAGAATGTGATGTATTTGTCTATATAAGTGCTTTTTTATAGGGTTTTTATTTTTTTTATTTTATTTATTTTATTTTATTTTATATTTTTATATTTTGATTTTTTTAATTTTCTGATTTTATACTTTCTTTTTATGTTTATATATATATTTTCTTTTTCTTTAAAAAGAGATATGAAGCTATGTATAGGAGATATATACAATGTAGGCTATAATAGATATAATAAGTAGTAAAAAAATCAAAATAAAGAAAATAAAATCATTTTGTGTTTTAGATAAGTTTTTACTGTTTTGTGATTTTTCCAGATTTTTTCTAATTTTTATAGATTTTTAAAGTCAAAAATACCCAAAATCAGGGTTTAAATATATAGCTGAAATTAAAAAGGAGATGAAAATATAAAATAGAGTCAAAACTTCTCTAAATTAATTTTTCATAAAGAAAATAATATAGAGAAAATTCAGGAAAAGAAAATAGAGTTTTTAGATTTTTTAAGAATTTTTTATATTTTTATGAGTGTTTTTAAGGTTTTGTTTTTTTGGTTTTCTTTTATATTTTTTAGTGATTTTTGTTCTGGAGTTGTAAAAAAGGTAAATAAATATAAAATATATTTTTTGGAATTTTTCAAAAAGGTTTTGTATTTTTTTATGTAATTTCTTCTACAAACAGGGACAAAAAGGCATGTTTTTTAATAATAACTAGATTCAAATGCAAAATAAAAATAATGGTGTGAAAGAACAACACAACAAGAAGCTATATCTATTTTTTGGGATTTTTTCGAGTAGATTTTCTATTTAAAATAAATACAATCAACAAAGAGAAACTACACTACTAACAGGGGTATAAAAGTAATTAGAAGAAAGCACAGGGGCCAAAGTGTAATTTCACAAAAATGTTACAACGTAACATTAGAGTTACTGTACCAATTACAAAATTCGAGACCCACGAGGGCCTCTCTGCAAAAATGCCAAAGCTCACGTGTGTCTAGCTACTGGCGGGGGCAAAATGTAATATTCAAAAAGCTTACGGGCCTATTTGCAATTTTACAAAAAATATTTTAACATGCAAAACTTGTTTCAAGACTAAACAATAATAATCAAAAGCCCCGGGGTCCACCCGCAAAAGTGCTACCTCACGTGAAGCATCATGTGAGGTGACGTGGCATGGACTGAAGTGTAAATGTCACAAATACGGGGGCTGGAATGCAGATATTACAAGATAATTTGAACGTCAAATGAAGTTTTATGTATTATATATTAAATAAAAAATGTGAGCAGGCAAAAAAAGCAAAATACCCACTCAAGGGCGTGATCCGACGCCCGACATGTGCCACTTATGCCACGCGTCGCGTAGAGAACGACCGATGACGGTTGGCTAAGGACGGTGGTGATTAGAAGATCTCCATCAGATGGACGGCTTTAATGCGCGGAGATCGGACAACGGTTGGATGAACTGGGGTTGCGGCTTGATCAGACGGCAGAGGGAGGTCCATGAAGAACATGGTGGAAGCTCCGGCGAGGCGAGCTTCCTCCATCGATTCCTCCCTCCACCGATGTTACGGTGAGATGCAAAAGAGCTGAGCCGACCCCTGCAAGTCCCCTCAATCGCCTTGAGACCACAAAATGGCCGGAGGGAGACCGACGCCCACTCGCGAGGTCAGAGGAGCAAAAACCCTCTAGGTATCTTCGGCGAGCAATCAAAAAATGCTCTAGGTGCTTGTTCTGCTCCTAAGACGTGCATGAAAAGGTTAAAAGGGTCGTGGGCAAACTGCCACGATCCTCCAGATGGTGGAACAAGGTGGAAATGGCATGGATGGGAGCTCGCTGGAGCGAGCTCAAGCAAGGGGTGGATTTAGATGATTGAACGGCTCGAAATGCGAAAATAAAAAGGGTAAATGATTCCTATGGGTATGGTGAGGCTAAAAGTGCAAGAAAAGGTAAAAATAAAGACCTCGGTGGCTGGGAACCATGAAGTGAACCTCAACGGCCAAGGTTGGCAGGAGGTGGAGGTGGAAGCTCCTCTGCCCTTGCCTGACTTTCTCCAAGGTGCTGGAGATCCCCCTATCACCGAGATCGGTCCAGTGCATGCCTGAGAGGAGGCCAAGTCTAGGAAGAAGGGCTCAAAGAGAAAAGAGAAGTTTGGATGGGTTTTTTTTGTAAAAGAGGACGAGCGGGCGATAAGATCGAAGGAGATGGGGCGTATCGCCGCTCCAATCCCCGAAGCATACCCTAAGCGTGTATGGTGGATCATCGAGAAGAAAAAGCTCAGAAGACCGTGATGCAAAAGGACGAAAGGTGCGACCTCAAAAAATTCGAGAAATCGGGGGGAAGCGAGTTCTGATAGGGGGCAAAGGTTGGTCAGAGAGTTGACTGCGGGTCAACTCTCCAACGCTCCTGGTTGGTCCACGTGGGCCAACCAGGAAAAAGCCTGGAGAAATTATTTAGAATCCATTTAAAAATAATAAATGATTTTTTTTTATTAATTTTAGGTTATAAAATGAAAAATATTTATTATTTTATGAATTACTTTATCATGATTTTTATTTATTTTTTAGAGACTTATAATTACAAGTTACTTTTTGAGGGCTATATATAGGTATATTCATCTATATATTTTAATCTTTTATTTTTATTTCATATTTTTTTGATTTTATTAATTTGATTTATTATTTTATAAAATTATAAATTATTTTTGAGCTTAAATATATTTTTATTTTATTTTTATGATATAGATGTATTAATTATACAGATATAGTTATAAGTATTTTACCTATGTATTTTCTTTACGTATTTTATTTTAATATCTTATTTAGAGTTTTATTCCTGTTTTAATATGTACATATATTATAAATAATATTTACAAAATTATAAAAATATATACTTATAAAAATAATGAATAATAAATAAAATAAATACTTTAATCAGTATAATTATACAATATGGGTCCAAAACCTAACTTTCACGCCGTAACTCCAAAAAATATGAAACCACCTTCATTATATAGCTTATTAAAAGTTATATACAATTAAAGATGATTTTGATATATTTTGAGTTTTTATTTTAGAGATATGGGTCTGGAAGTCGGGGTTTTGGAATTTTATTTAGACCATAACTTTTTATCTATACATTATTTTTGTATGAAATAAATTTATATTTTTCTATATTTTATTATCTACAATTTTCATGTACAAAGTTTCTTTATTTGAGGTATAAAAAGTGTAACTAAAAATAAGTCCCAAAAAGTTTCTTAGGATTTCTGTATCATGTACTCCATATTTCATCATAGTGAAACCTCTCTTTTCCCATGATATTTTCCTCACTACACATGTTGTATTTTTCCACATAAATCGTGTGTTCCGTATGGAATGCTCGTTGTTTGATTGCATGGTTTGATTGCGTGCTTGGATCATTCTCCACAAATAATGTTGCGGATCACCGCTTTTGACTTTCATCAATTTTATTGTTTATGCATCATATTTTTGCAACACTTTAGTTGTATAAAGAGGGCTCAACATCTGGATTATGAGCTCTCAACGAATCATCATATGGTCGGCATTCATGTGCAATATATAGGATCTATGCTTTACCTGCTCAGATTATTAATCGCAATTTATGATGAAATTCATGTTCATCTTCATTTGTTTAAATTTGTGAAACTGTTCTGCATACTTTAATCGGTAGCATCAGTTGGATTCGTGTAATATATAACCACAACTTTCGATTCTGTCACTGCCGATCTGTGTTTTTTATATAGTTAGATCTTATTGGACCTCTCTGTCTATGTTCAATCGGTTTCTCAGCAGTCTCAAGGAAATCATAGACGTCGACTACTACTTGGGCTTATGCCTTGTGATTTATTAGTCGAGAAACATACTTGATATTCTACAAAATACTAATTTACATATCGAATACACATGCTTTGAGGTTTCTGTAGAACATTCAGATAGTGATTAGATATGAGGAACCTTTGCAAAGAGCTTGATGGCTATGAATGCCTTCATAATTTTCATGAGTCCAGATTGTTAAAGAAGTTTGTACATAACTCACGTTTTTTTATTGTAGGTAATAGCTAAAATTTGAACCCTGATCCTTTAAGATGGAACCTAACGTGCTTAATCGCTAGACCATTCAGGTGGATTCTAACCTGTGCTGTTTGCAGATGCTCATAAAAAAGCTGTTAATACTAAAATTTTCAGTTAATATTCAGGTGGATTCTAACCTGTGCTGTTTGCAGATGCTCATAAAAAAGCTGTTAATATCTAAAATTTTCAGTTAGTAGAAATAAAGATGAAGCTTTAAAGTGCATAAATTCAAACTAGGAAGGTGCTAAATATAAAAAACAGTCATATTTATGTGCTAACTTAACAGATTAGTTCAGATAAGAACAGTAAGATCATCCCAATAATGCTTATGTTCATTGCTAAACATATCTCTTAATTGACTTATGTACAGACTATACAGACTACTTCCCCCAAAATCTCATTGGATCACTAAAGACAATGCCTTCGTTTGATGTTCTGTAAAGAATCCAAAACCCAATAAAGACAACAAACTATACAAGAGCAACCTGGTCCAATGATCCGTTGAACACAGCTGGGGAGTGGCGATAAAGAACATGCTTCATGTTTACGACTAATAGTTAATTACAGAGTTAATCTGAGACATCTGCATCTGAAAGTGGACAGAGTAAATCGTTCAGTTCGATGTAGTCATCATCGAAGTCGAGCAAATCTCTTTGCAAACCAAAGTCAAAGTATTCTGATGTTTCGGCTTCATGATCGAAACCATCCATCATCTGCATTATGGAGAACACATGTTAACTGTGGACATTATGAATCTCTGTGATTAACTTTGAAGCACACCAGACAGTGGATATTAAGAAATATTTGGACTGTCTCATTATAAACGGCATATACAATCAGATAAACAGTTTTAGTAGTAGTACTCTTCCCACGACTTATATTCTCATTGTGTCGAATCGAACTAGAAGACATAAATATCATATTTTTTTCCTAATGAATAATTAATTTATACAAACGATAAAAATCACTATTTAAAATATTTTTTTAAAATCCCACATATCTGTTTTGATAACTTATTCAGAACAAGCTAACTCTAAACTCTTGACATAGTCTTCCAAAATTAGCCAAAAAAGTCGCAACTGAGATTAATATTACACACTTCGATGAGCTTAAGTATTTTGTGTGGAATAATTTGCCTTAGAGACTTGTACGTAACAGTCACTTGATCATGCTGATGAATCAATAAAAGGGTCCTCAACAATTAGATTACCTGGCTAATAGATAAACAAAATGATAACGTCCCTTTTTTTTGCGGATTTCATACTAGTGATTGTACTTGATCATGCTGTTTTGAGAACTGAACTAAATCAATCCAATGCCGCAAAGCATCTGTGCTTTAAAAAAAAAGTTGGTTGTTTTCTACTTACGAGAAACCAGTAAGGCGAATCAGCATGTTCCATTGAGCTCGAAACTTCGCTATCCTCCAGCATGAAATCTTCCGCGTGTACCTGCAGCATACCGAAGAACAGCATTCAATTAAGAAATGTCTGTACAGTTAGTCATTGATCCTGACATTCACTTAACCAACATTATAACAGGATACTATAGTGAATTAAAAGATGATGCATAATGGAACATCAAGCATCAAGAATCACAGGAGTGGAAAGCAGTCCGTAAGAACACGACAAAGAACAGAGTAGAGCCGGTGGAAGAAGCTCGTGGATCTAACTGAAATAAGCTAGATAACAGCGAATGCTAGGAAAGTGAACGTCTATCAATGAGGGGTCAAGTTCTTCATTACGATCAAACACATTGAACCGAGAATTTTATCTTCTGTTCAAATCCAACAGTTGGGTTATCAAAGATCGAAGAGAACATCGAAGCTTTCATGACATGTGGATCTAAAGTAACAACTTTTTCCATCTGGTTCCCCGCTACTCTATAACCAAACAACACAAACCCAACAAAACCCAAATACCATATCATCGCAATCAGAAAGTCCGGATTCACCAATTAAATATCACCAGTAAAACATCGCATCTTATCATATCAATCAACTTTAAACAAGAACTCGATTAAAAAAACTAGACAGAGAGACTCATAGAGTGAGAGGGAAGGCTATCAAAGCACGTCGTACCTCGAATCCACCTCCATCCTCGAGTTCCACCTGAGAATCCACGGACTGGTAGCCCTCCACGAGCTCGGAGCTGCTCTGCTCGTCGGCCATGGCTGCGGCCTCTCTCTCTCTCTCTGCCAAGCGTGAAGCACCTCTCTGTATATATAGGGAGCGTCGGTTGCATGTGCTCACCCGCGAAGGAGCGCAAGAAGAGGTGGTTGAGTCATCGGGCCGTGCTGAGCCGTTGAGATGCGGTGGGGTGGGGGTCTTAAGAGCGTTGGATTGCGGGGGAGTGCGGACGAGCCTCACGTGGTTCGCAGGTGCGGGGTGGGGTCGGGTAAAGGGACCTGGAGGGGAAGTTTGGGAGAGCCAATGCTTCTCTACGAAGCTTCTTAGTGGCTTGTTCGATAAGAGCCAACAAAATTTGTAACTTAGGGGTAAATTTCGTTTTTAGTCCCATAAATTAGAATCATGATTTGTTTTGATGGGATTTGTGTTCCAGGGATGAGTGAATGATACTTTGGAACAATATGCAATTCCGCATTCGATCATAGTTAGATAATGGTGTCTTGGCGGAGAGAGGGTAAGTATTCCACTCGTAGGAAGGACGAGTGATTGGGCTTGTTGTTATGTTTCAATGCGCTTAATACTATAACACCTTATCAAAAGGGGCCCACTCCCCCTTGCTCTTTGACCAAGCGGAATCAATGGGGGGGGGGGGGTGTAAACAACTTATTTTTATTAAGGATTTTTTTGCCATCACTCCTGAAATAATTTTAATTTTACAAGATCCATATAATCTTTGTAATTACATCACGCCCTTTGTAATCATACTAACTCTTACACCACAATCATTGTACATGAGTCAAACAAGTTAAATAGAGTAAATATGGGTTCGGTTGAAATTGGTCAAAATATTAAGGATCATGGTGGAAAACTAAGCTCCCAACAAACCACAAAACATGAGAACCGAATGACAACAAGGAGGATCTAAGAATTCAATCCTGATCTTACAAAAAAATAACCACAAAATTCGATGACTGTTGCTGGGTTGGATTGGGTTGGATTGGGCTGGGTTGGGGTGGGTGAATAGTAATCTGTGAGGAGGAAGTACCCTTGTGAATAGTAACCAGGGTTGGGCCAACCCTGCAACCAAACAGGCCCTAAGTTTGATAGCGGGGAGGATTTAGCTCATGTGTATTGTGGTTGTGCTTGTTACCGGTCGATGTGCTTGCTCGTTGTGCTTTGTATATTTCGCTTTGTTATCCGTTTAGGTTTGTGTGTCGCTTCCCTAATTGGTGGGAACTCACTTTGTTTGTTCCATGTCCACAACAGTGAATTCATTGACTGCTTACACCAAACTCTCTGCTTCCTCTTTCATGAGTATGATTTGGAGTACAATGAGTGGCTGACCTTAAGAGCTTACTTACACAGCAATTCTGGGGTTAATGTTACCCGGAGGACTACATGAAATGCCAATATATCCACATACCCATATGCACATTAGAAAATTCACTTATTGGTTTGGACAAGATTATAATGCGTGCACCCCTACCTACGACCAAAGACAAAGAAGTATTTCAGATAGTTGATGTTGGATACGTTCCCCTCCTTGCGGGAACCTAGTCCATATATATAGGATATTGGTAGTCTTACTTGGAAAAGGAAAAATCAATTACTAGTTGGAGGAGGAGATCAATTACCTTTTGGGTGTGTTTGGTTGGTGGGTTATCCGGGGAATGATAACCCGTTTTTGTGTTAGTGTATTTGGTTGGTGGGTTAATCGTTGGGAGGATTTGTGTGATATGATTGTATTGAAATTTGAAAAAGTCGGTAATTATTATGGTATGATTGTATTGAAATTTGAAAAAGTGTGTAGTTGTTGTGATGTGATTGTATTGAAGTTTGGAATAGTGAGTAGAAGTTGAGTATTTTATGATTTTTAGATGATATGATGGTATAATATATATTTTTTTGATGGGAAGGTAGTGGGCCCAACTAGTGGATTAGGAATGTGGGGTTTGGGGGGAACCCGCTCAAATTGGGGGGTAACTCCCCAACCGAACGGGCTCTTTAGGATTAGGAGTCATCTTTTCCTAATCCTATTGGAAGTAGGAGTTCATATTTTTTTATTTGCTCATCTCCATGGAGTATAAATACAAGGTATGAGGTGCATAAAAGGATCATCCCAACACAAGCTCTCCTAGCACAAGAAAGAAATAAGAAAGAGATGGAGAAGAAACAAGGTTCGTGGTTGCCGTAAAATTTGGAGGAAATAATATTTGGAGTAGTTCTTCTTCAACATTCTTCCCTACAGTTTGGTAACAGATTCATCGATTTAGTGATATTTCTCCTCTCTAGTCATCTCCATTGTTTGGTGATTTGTAGCACAGTATAGAGGGCCAGTCTTTTGTAAGTCCTTCACGGGAGATTATCCTGATTATAGTGTTTGATTTTGGGTTACGATTAACTGTGTGGTATTTTCCCTCACATTGAGGATTTTCCACGTTAGAAAATTCTTCGTGCATATGTGGTTGATTCTCTGTGGTTGAAATTTTCTTTTGTAGTTGTTGATATACCGTGCATGATCCGCTTATCAACTTGATAATTTTTCTGCGATCTGATCTATATGGAGAATCTGTTTCCAACAAGTGGTATCAGAGCTAGGTTTAATGACGGATTACAAGATAGAATTTGGTTCGAGCAGGATGATTAGTCTTAATGAGACTAATTATAATTTGTGAAAGAACAAGAGGACGGATCTTTTATATGTAAAGGATATGCACCTTCCTGATGGTTTAAAAAAACGCGCCTCGAGGTGCAAAAGGCGCTCGAGGCGAAACGGGGCATTGAGAAATCGTCCTGAGGCGACCGCCTCAGACCCCCTGGTAGAGGCGTGCGCCTCGGATGCCTGAGGCGGCCGAGGCGAGGCGAGGCATTGAGGCGAGGCAAGGCGCAAGGTGAGGCATTGGGGGCTTTTTCAAGTATTTTTTCAAAGAAAAAATGGTTCTATTCGTATTTTCATATGTTTATAAAGGTTTTATTGTTGAGTATATATTTATGCAAGATGAATGCTTAAATTTGACCTCTTTCATATTCATATGCTTAAATCTGACCTCTTTCATATTCATATTTAACATTAACATGTCCAATTATTTCAATAAACTCTTACTATTACACCCTTAAACATATAAGAAAGTGTATACGAATTCAAATACCCATATAAGAAATTTTTTTTGGTATGGTGGCACAGGGGGAACATCATACTGTTCATCATCTGGTTCAGTTGAACATACGATTAGGATTCAAATCATATGATTCATATCAACAACTTGGATATCTTTAGTGGTAACTATAACCAATCCCTTTTTGATAAAAAAATTTTTAGTGATAGTTATAGCCAAAGGTTTATGGCATTAACATATCATCATATAGTTTCCTTTTGATTTCCTTTTTCGTGTTCTTGTCTTCATAATACCATCATATAATACATTGTTATATACTATATGTTTGTTAGATTATATTATTTCACTAATAAATATATTTATTATATATTTTATAATTATTTTTCTATACAAATTGAGTCTTACGCCTCGACCGCCTCGAGGCTACGCCTCCCCTCGCTTCCAGGGAAAACGCCTCTTTCCGCCTTTCATTTTTTCAAACCTTGCTGTGATCTCTACGTAGAAGCTCGAAGCCAAAATCGACGAGGAATGGGAATTTGAACATGAGCAAGTTTGTGGTTTCATAAGACAGATTGTTGATAAGAACGTCTATAACCACATCTAAGACGAAAGTCACGCTAGAAGCTTGTGGTTGAAGTTAAAAAATCTTTATGCCTTTAAGACGGGAAGTAACTAATTGTTTCTTCTCAAGAGATTGGTGAACTTGAGGTTCAAGGAGGGTAGCTCTATGCTAGATTTTCTGAATGAATTTTAAGTAATTACAAATCAGTTGATGAGCATGGAAATAAAATTTGAAGATGAGATATTGGGATTAGTATTGCTTTCTTCTCTACCAGATTCTTGGTAGACTTTTAGAGTCTCACTTACTAACTCAGCAGCTAATGGAGTTGTTTCTTTGGAGGCTGTCAAGTTTGGCATTCTCAATGAGGAGATGCGGTGAAAAACTCAATGAAGCACTTCACAATCAGAGGTTCTTGTAACAAAGAACAGGGGGAGGAGCAGAATCAAGACTGATATGGGCAGGAGCAAGTCCAGATCCAGATATCAAAATATGGAGTGCTACTATTGCAAGAAAAAAGGACACATCAAGAAGTATCACTTCCAATTCAAGAAAGATAATAAGAATGGTGGCGACAAGAAAGAGAAAAAGAATGGACAAGTTGCTGCAGCTTCACAACATGAGCTCCTCATTGTCTGTAATGAGGAGATGGTGAATGTTGTACAAGATGACACTTCTTGGCTTGTTGACAGTGGTTTTGCTTTACATGTTACACCTCTGATAGAGTTTTTCTCATCATATACAACTGGTGATTTTAGGACATTGAAGATGGAGAATGACTCTTTTTTCCATATTGTTGGCATTGGCAATATTGCATTGAAGATTGCCAATGGAGCGATGTTGACGCTCAAAGATGTGAGGCATGCACCAGACACTCACTTAAATATCATTTTATGCAGACAAGCTTGATGATGAAGGATACTTCAACACTTTTGGTAGCGCGCAATGTAAGCTTACTCGGTAATCCTTGGTTGTTTCTCATGGCAAGGAGTATAGTAACAATTTTTACATCATGAATGCATTCACTTCCTATGATATTGCACATGTGACTGGAGATGCAAAATCCATTGAGTTGTGGCATCGACGATTGGATCATATGAGCGAGAAAGGGCTACAGAGTTTAGTGAGAAAGAATATGATGGTAGATAGCAAGAAAGAGAAGCTAGAGAGATGCACGCACTGTTTGGCTAGATCCACACAGATGACAACGATTTACACAGATCCACACAGAATCGAAGCACCTTCTACTTAACAAGATCCACACAGATGACACCGATGTTGATATGATGACAAAGACTTTGCCGCTTGGAAAGTTTGAGAGATGATGTTCCCTCGCAAGTTTGAAGCAGTTCTCACATCATTGGCGTGTGGGAGATTTGTTGGCTAGGTTCCCCTCCTTGTGGGTCCTAATCCATATATATAGGATATTGGTAGTCTTATTTGGAAAAGGAAAAATCAATTACTAATTAGAGGAGGAGATCGATTGCCTTTTAGGATTAGGAGCCATCTTTTACTAATCCTATTGGAAGTAGGAATTCATATTTCCTTATTTGCTCATCTCCATGGAGTATAAATAAGAGGTATGGCATGCATAGCAGGATCATCCCAACACAAGCTCTCCTAACACAAGAAAGAAATAAGAAAGAGAGGGAGAAGAAAGAAAGTTCATGGTTGCTGCAAAATTTGAAGGGAGTAAACTTTAGAGCAGTTCTTCTCCAGCATTCTTCCATATAGTTTGATGACGGATTCATCGATTTGGTGATATTTCTCCTCTCTGTTATTCTCCATTGTTTGGTGATTTGTAGCACCATATAGAAGGCCAGCCTTTTGTATGCCCTCACGAGAGATTATTCTGATTATAGTGTTTAATTTTGGATTGTGACCAACCCTGTGATTTTTCTCACATTGAGAGTTTTCCACGTTAAAAAATTCTCCGTGCATCTGTGGTTGAAATTTTCTTCCGTAGTTGTTGATATACCGTACAAGATCCGCTTACCAACTTTGATAATTTTTCTGCTATTCGATCTATACGGAGAATTTGTTCCCAACAGTTTGATCTATCGGTTTAACGGTCAAGCAATCCATAAACTGCAATTTAAATATTATCATTCTATCTACGAACACAAATTTAGAGATATATATAGTTACAAATATACGTTTGTTAGTCTCGGGCGCCGACACATTCCGCACATATTTTCAGCAAATTTACTGATCCAGCCAGAGACAGGAGAGCACCAAATGTGACAGATCAATGCAAACAGTATAGAAGATCTTCAATCAATGGTTTATATACAAATGATTATATTACATAAACATTGCGAGGAGCACTAGATGTTTACTCTCACTGTGCAGCCGAAACACTTGCTGCAATAAGATTGTGTAATACTGGATTTATCTGCAAGGTGGGACTAATCGTCATTTGTGAGTAGGCTAACAAACCAGTCCACCGGAACTCTCATGCCCCACATGTTGATGGACTCGAGCTTGCGGCATCTGTGGACGAGCATGAGGAGGCCTCTTTCCGTGACATGACGACAACCCAATAAAGCGATGGACTACAAGTAGATGTTAGGATTAGAGTCAAATTAGGATTAGGAATCGTAATGGGATTGGACTCCTAATCCTAATAGTTATTGAGTTGTATTCTATTTATAGTCCTATTGGGAATAGGACTATGGGTTGTATTTGGGCTATATAAAGAGGGAGGTGGAGGCATTGCCTCTACACTACAACAAGAGGGAATACCACAAGAGAAAAGAGAGAGAGAGAGAGAGAGATAAGAGGGCTAGGGAACGTAGAGAGTTGTACCCATCTTCTTATAGTGATCTTTCTTCTCCGGTGGTCGCGAGAGATGACCGACCACCGTTATATCTAGTGCTCTTTCTTTCATGTGCTTCAGTGGTTGTGGTGGTCGTATCTGCATCCGCTTACGTATCCGAAGGGGTTCGTATCTAACAACCGGTATCCGAGAGGAGACAATATCGACGGTTTGTGTTCCCAACAACTGGTATTAAAGCAAAGTTGGTATTAGGTTGTATCCCAACAACACGATACTATTGGGCCGTGTTCTCAACAACTGGTATCAGAGCAAAGTTGGTACTAGGTTGTATCCCAACAACTGGTACCAGAGCTGGGTTCAACATTGTTGAAGGGACACGATGCGACGGATCAGAACGAGCTTTGACGTTGACGAGATGACGCGATGCAACAGATGCACAATACTCATAAGTCGTGATATGGCGGTCTCTTGGAATCGACCAGAGGCGTCAAAGAATTATGCTAGTAACGACCGGCATGAGATCGTGCAAGGTGGCACGTTGAGGGCACCCAACGATGGGTGCGTCACCCAGAAGCGGTGAGTTCCTGCTGACGAGACTTGCATATGATGAGGATGGCCCAGTGCAGACCCAAGAAGATGAAGAGATCGTGATGGAATTCAACTCAAGGGAGAGATTGCTAGGATTAGAGTCATATTAGGACTAGGAATCCTAATGGGGTTGGACTCCTAATCCTAATAGTTGTTGAGTTGTATTGTATTTATAGTCCTATTGGAAATAGAACTATGAGGTTGTATTTAAGCTATATAAAGAGGGGGTGGAGGCATTGCTTCAACACCACCCCCAGCAAGAACAATGTAACCCCTAGAGAAAATGGGGAGAGGGAGAGAAGAGAGGAAGAGAGTGAGGGAAATGAGAGAGTTGTATTCGTTCTTCTTTTAGCGATCTTTTTTCTGCAGTGGTCGCGAGAGGTGACCGATTATCATTATGCCTAATTGTTCTTTTCTTCATGCGCTTCCATGGTAGTGGTCGATTGTGCATCCACTTTCGTATCTGGGTGGTCTGTATCCCCAACATCCGATATCCAAGAGGAGATGATACTGGTGGGTTGTGTTCTCAACAGTAGATGCATCATTTAGTACAAGATCTTAAATCTTCTAGTCAAGTATTAGTCTAAGGACTAAAACCCACCTTTGGATGAGGACAGTTATTTGCAATAGCATACAGAGAGTCATCTGTGACACATGTGCCCTCAATATTTAGGTGCTGAAGTGAAGTTGCTTTTATACCTGCACATATTTAGAAATATGTCTTATAAGAGCTTGTACATATTTTATTCATCAAACTCAACAGGTCGCTTAGACATTGCATATGTTTTTCACCAATAATCTCAAGATATAAATCCACTCTACAGAAACATGACGATCTATACATTTTAGTTGCACGATTTGATGTTATTATTCGCAGTATGTTTCACAGAAGATCATATTCCATGGATAAACTTCTCTCAGTTTAATATTAATTTAGAGTCTGCCATTCCTCACCCATAACAGTATAAGACCAAAGTTTTTAGACTGTGAAGTTTGGTAATGTAGAAAACTAATTTTTCATCGCACTGCGCTATTTATGTTTGCGACATGCTGATAGGAATGTAATTAATTCCTAGACTTTATGTGCCTGTGGTTTTTCAAAGAGGAGCTCAAATTCTTGGAGGACCAGATGCAATCTATATGCACAATATAATTTCTTCCGTGATACAAGATCTCAGGAAAATAATATTACACCGTGATCATTTTCCACTGGATAACAGAGAAGCTAAGGGAAACTTTACCAGTTGAATTACTCGGCTATCGGTTATCTCGGCCATGCCCTGCAGAGAAATCGAAGTTAGTTTTCGACGCACTTCGCAAACGATGTTCTGTACAATCCGGCGTCGGTGATCTGTGAGCCCCAACAGTTCTGGAACTGCAACAAGAAAAGCTAATATGTGAGAGACAGCATTGCCTTCGGAGATCATCAAATTCCATATGAAAATTATTCAGCAAAGATATACTGAACTGGAAGTTTAAACGGGAAAGTGGTAAAGATATTCCACTTAAATTTCGATCTTTAGATCATTGGGTACCAGATAATGGATGAGATAAATTAAGTCATACCCAACTGGGGAAAAGTTAGCATGCCTAACCATTTACTAACTTGTAATTTCCATATCTCGGATGGAGGATATTCTTTTTATAACACTGAAAGATCTCATTTTTTTGTACAAGCTCTTCAGATAGGCAGATCGATACTAAATCGGAGAGTTACGTTAGATTATCGAGCGTCTTTAACTCTGCTTCCAACGATTACATGCAACAGTTCTCATTAAGCTAATATGGTCAAAAGTTAAAAAACCAGATTAGCAAAGTATGCTGGTCAACCCTAGATTCTAATTATTATCAAAAGTACATGCTAGATGACTCCTTTTGCAAATTATTGAAACTGCAGATTTTTCTGCAGAATCCAATATTATGCCATGGAAACAGCAGTTGTATTTTTCTAAGGAAAAAAAAACAGGACCCGATGTTCAGAAGGATCTTAGTAATCTAATAAGCATGTTGATCATACTAATATATGCTCAGAACACCAGTGCATGGGATTGTTCTTGTTAGTCTAGTGAATGGTCCTTCCAGTTAAGACTCCCCTCCCTGTTTGGGGCTGCTAGTCATTCAACAAAGACCAAGCAAGCAATCATGCTCACATATCAAGTTCCCTGAGATTGTACGCGTTGCGCACGAGCCGGTCGGTGGAGTGATCGTCCATCCTCCACCTGGAGAAGCTCAGCCTCTCCCTCCTCGCTAGCGACCGTCGAACACCGTCCTTCCATTCCCGGCATATCCCAGTGGCCCTACACAATAATCAATAAAACTCCTCTTCCTCTTAAAGAAAAAGGAACTACCGAGAAAAATTCGTCCAAGCATAAAAAAGGCTTTGACTCAAATGGAAGTTGCCTTTTAAAAAGACGGCTTTCTCATGGTACTTAAAAATATAAAAATATTTACCGTATGCGGCGAATAAGATTCGACGCGTACAACCTATGCGAATTTTTCTCAGGAACTACCAGTTAAGATCGCCAAGGGAACAGAACTGAGCGAGATCGCGCAAGGAGGAGACGAGGATGAAGATGTGTATGAGGACGTAAACGGGCAGTCGATCAATCTCACCATCCCCTTCCATGAGAAGAGGCATCAATGTAGAATGGCCTTCGTGACAGCGTGGTCAAGCAACTGTAACCTAACCGTAAGGGTGTGAAGGAAGGGGACAAGCATTGCGAGGCCTTACGTTCAATAAAAACCTTCCACATGGAGGGGAATGCAACCATCGACGAAATCTCGCCCTACGGGAGCTGCCTTCCAATCCGTACCAACATCTCTTTCCCTCTCTCTCATTCTCTCCAAGCAAGACATTCGCGACGTACCTGAGTCTATCACTAATATTAGAGCTTGACGACCTTGTTTTCTCGTTGCCCGCAAAGTCTGCCACTTCGAGCCCCAACGTCGATGCACATGGGGGTCACCTATCAAGTCACCACTGCCAAGATCTATCTTTTTCCAAAACCCTAGTAGGGTAACACATATCCAATATGACAAGCAAGACAAATGCCACTGAGCTGGGAAAAATTGAGTACCTTAATGGTACTAATTATACGTTTTGGTGTAGAAAGACCTACTATAGCATGCTACATGATAGCATATACTCCATAATAGACAAACCCAGCCCTACCTTATCTAAGAATCCAACCATGAAAGAAATTAGGTCACACGAATAGTGAGAGAAGATATGTAATAGAGCTAGAAGCTTTATGCTAACCCGTATAGAGTTGAATCTGATTCGGATCTTTGAGACCTACAAATCAACATATGAGCTCTAGATTGCAGTTAAGGAGAAATATCACTCCAAGTCAGAAGTGGGCGTTCAAATTCTTCTACACAAATATATCTCGTATAAAATGAAGAAATTTGAAAGCATCCTTGAGCATGCGAATAAGATGATCGTGATGGCCAAGGACCTAGCGGCTGCTGAATGTGCGATTCCGGAGAGGATGTAGATAGAAACCATTCTAGGAAGTCTCCCATCGTCATTCAACATGGTTGCCACACCTTTGAGGATTAATGACAACAACAAGACTAAGATGGACTTACCTATACAACTGGCAATTGAGCAAGATCTCTTAAAGTAAAGATCAAAAGTCGAGAACTTTGAGGTTGAGGAGGAAGAAGAAGCTAATGTGGTGCAAATAAATAAAAGACTTAAACCCTTAAAAGGGAATTTCAAGATAAAATGTGGAAAATACCCACGTGACTCATGCTATGGTTGCGACAAATATGACCATTTCAAGGTCAATTGCCTCAACAAGAAGAAACTGTGAAATTCTAAAGTTTCTGAAAACAGAGGTAAGAAGAAAATTGAATTAGCAGTTGTCATCAAATGCAAATATATGGTCATGGACTGTGAAGGGTGGTGGATTGATTCTGGTGCAACCCACAACATTGCCAAAACAAAGGACGGGCTAGTGGACTTCAAAGAGCTGAAGAAAGGTGGACAGAAGATATTCATAGGAAACAACACCTATTTATATGTAGAAGGTGTTGGGACACATATGCTTGACCTGGGCGACGGTATAATGGTACTTCAAGATATACTATACGCTCCAGGAATACGCTGGAACATTGTATTTGTTTCAATTCTCTCAAGAAAGATTTCGAAATCTATTTTTACAATAAGCGTGCATCCATATGAAAGAATAAGAAGGTCTATGCCATGGGAAGCTTGTACCCGGGCATGACCTATTATGTCTCCATATAATAAGTTCTAGTGAATCAATGAGTGTGGTTTTTAAGTACTTTGTGTTATTTATAGGATTATGATTTATGACACATGAGACTGGATCAATCAAGAAATTCCAAAATAGATCAAAAGATTAAATATGATCTTTTGTCTAAGATTATAGGTGCAAGTACATTGCCCTGTGAATATTGTCTGATCGGTAAAATGACGAGAAAATATTTCTCGATGAGAATTTGATCAAAGGAACTATTAGGATTGATCCATTAAGACATATATGGACCATTGAACGCCAGCACACATAAAAATAAGGAATACTTCATAACATTCATTGATGACTACTCTAAGTTCTCTTATGTCTATCTCTTAGGAAGAAAGATATAAGCCCTTGAAACATTTAAAAGATATAAGATAGAAGCATGAACAAAATTGGAAAACCCAATTAAGACCCTTAGGACTGATAGAGGTGGAAAATATACCTCAAAGGAGTTTGAGGAGTATTGACTGAAGCAGTCATTTGTAGGCAGACTATGATGTCTTATACACCACAACAAAATAGTGTAGTAGATAGAAAGAATAGAACACTAATGAATGCAGTAAGGTATATGTTGTCACACTCAGGTCTATCAAATAAATTTTGGAGAGAAGTAGTGTTGACCACTAATTACATACAAAATAGGACTCCCACCAAGTCTGTAAAATCAACATCGTATTAAATTTGGAATGAGTAGAAATCTGAGTCGCGGTCATCTCTAGAAATGAGGATATGTTGCACATGTCTTGGTCTCACGTCAGCTTCGAGACAAGCTACACTTCAAGATATTAAAGTGCAAAATTGTTGGATTAATGAACATTATAAGAGTTATAGGTTCTTCCATGAATCGAAAGATCTAATCGAAAGTCGTGATGCAATCTTTCTTCAAAATCATCAAGAGAAGGAGCATGAAATAGAGGAACAACATCCTCTGATTATCCTACACATAATGAATATGACTTAGAGATTAAACATGAATTAGTGGTGTTTTAGATCATCTACATCTAGAGAATGAATCTATGAACAATGATGATCTTTTAGAGTAAGCGGGTTAACCCACACAACCCACGAGTATAATTGGCAACAAGGGACCCTGAACACAGTCCACATGGATGGAAGATTATCATTTCTATGGGTGTGAGATATCGTGTTACACCGCATATGTGGATGTAGTGGATTGTACACATTCCATATTCTTTGACGAAGTAATGGCTTCGCGCGAGTCAGAATCATGGACAGCCTCCATGAGGGATAGGTTGTACTCAATTGAATGAAACAATGTATGTGAGTTATGTGATTTTCCAGAAGATAGGCAATCCATAGTATATAAATGGTTATTCAAGAAAAAATACCAAGTTGATGGTACTGTTGATAAATACAGAGCAAGATTAGTTTCCAAAGGTTATACTCAGCAAGATGGAATAGACTTCCAGGAAACCTACTCTCTAGTTGATAAGTTTGATTCAATTTGAATGATCATAGCTATAGTCGCATATATGGGTTTGGAATTATTTTAAATGGATGTGAAGACAACATTCCTTAATGGAGAATTAAGAGAGGAGATTTATATGTGACAAGCTGACAGATTTCAGGTTGAAGGTCGGGAGAAAAGGGTTTATAAGTTAAGAAAGTCATTACATAGTTTAAAACAATCTTCACGGCAATAGTATCTCAAGTCCCATGAGAAAATTATCCAATTTGGATTTGTTACAAATAAGTTTGATAATTGTGTATATATCATGAAAAGTGAGAGCAAGTTTGCTATCATGTCATTGTATGTAGATGACATTCTACTCACAAGTAATGACATATGAATGCTTAATGACATTAAAGAGAAATTGAGCAGTTAATTTGAGATGAAGGACATGAGCAAATCATTCTATGTTCTAGGAATTCAAATAACAAGAGACATAGATTTAAAGACATTGAGTCTTAGTCAAGAAATTTATTTGTATACTGTATTAAAGAGATTTGGAATGTACACCGATTGTTCTTTAAAGAAACTCAGTAAGAGTCAATGTTCTGGAAAGGGGCATAAATCTTCAGAATTTCCATATGTACAAGTGGTGGGAAGTCTGATGTATACAATGATGTACACTCGACCTGACTTGTCTTATCCAATTAGCTTAGTTAGTAGATATTAAAGTAATCATGTACCAACACATTGGGAAGTTGTTAAGATAATTTTCATCTGAAAGGAACTGTACACATGAAACTAGTGTATCAAGCTGAATTACTCGAAGTGATAAGATACTCTGATGCAGATTTCAGAGGGGATGTGGATGATAATAAATCTACATTAGGTTACCTTTTCATGTTTGATGAAGCACTCATTTCTTGAGGTAACAAGAAACAAGGATGTATATCTAGACATACACAGGAGGCAAAATACATTGCATGTAGCATGTTCACTATTTACGCGGTTTGGATTAAATATTTTCTGTAAAATTTAAGCCTTCAATTGGTTAAAGATCCAATTGAAATATATTTTGATAATCAAGTTATAATATGCTTGATCAATAGTGGGGCTAGTAGTTGTAAAGGAAAACATATTAAAAGCGAATATCATTATATACAAGATATAGTGGTGAAACAAGAAATAATAGTAATTATATACCCACAAGAGATCTATACCCAATATTTCTTTCCCTCTTTCTCGCTCTCTCCAAGCAAGACATTCGCGGCATACCTGAGTCTATAAATCAGACTTCGATCTCAGACGTCTCCAAATAAGAAGGGGGCTCCTCCTCTGCTTCTCCTCTTCAGTTGCTTGTGGTGTATGTGGAGGGAAGAGGGACGTTTTCTGTTTCTTCCTTTTTGTAGAATATGGAAGGTGTTCACGTCAGACATGGGATGTGTTCATGTTGTTGCCATCATGGACTTGTGAAGAGGCATGCGACTTATTTCTTTATATTACTATTCTTTTTATTTTGTTCATATATTTTCTTATGTTGGTATTATTATAAACCATCGCATTCATTTGGAATGTATGGGATGTTGGAATCTAACTACAAGGACAATACAATGACTCACTAACAACATACATTAATAATACACCATTATACAACACAACATCCCAAAGTATACACCACTTCACATACACTCACTCACTTATACTATCTAACTATACAACACTCAAGCTCTCTATACTTTCCTCTCCAATATACTTAGTGGCACTCTAACTCTCTTGTTCTTCTCTTGGTTGATAACACTCCAACCTCAAGGGTCCTATTTACAGAGGCCGGTGGAGTACACTAGAACAATTGATGGTTTCTTAAAGAAACCAACTTTGTAGATGGCTTCTCAAGGAAGCCAACAATAGCTTCTCGGAGAAGCCAACTTAGAAGTGGCTTCTCAAAGAAGCCAACATAAAGATTTCTCTAGAATCTTACTTATTTTTAGAGGAGATGTTGATTTTTAACACTCCCCCTCAACATCGACTTTTCTTATGCATGCTAGGTCAAATTCAAAGCTTGCTTCAAACCATATAATGCCTTCTTCAATTTGCAAACATACCCTTGGTTCTTCTCATCTTTGAATCTTCTACATTGTCTCGTATAAATCTCTCGATCAAGTTCTCCATGAAGAAAAATATTGTTCTCTTTCATTTGCTGCAGCTTCTTGCTTTACTAGCTATTGAGGCTAGCATATGACTTAATGCACTCATCTTTCACAATTGGGCTGAATATTTCATCATGGTCCTCACTATACTGTTTAGAGAATTCTTGAACTTCATAACTTTTGGTAGATCCATCTGGATTTGTCTTTAATTTGTTAACATACATATATGATATCAACTTTACGTCACCTGTCTTAAGAGAAAGATCCCATGTTTGACTCTCCTGCAATACCTCGATTTCTTCTTTCATTGCATTGCTCCACTTTTTACTTTCATCTTCAATATCTATAGTACCAACATACCTCGGATTTGGTTTGTGTAGTTCGGTAGATCCTAAAAGTGGCATACTTGAATCTTCATTGATCTTATTCTGAACAGGTTGAGACTCTTCTGGATTTACTTCATGAACTCCATTTTCTTGGGTATTAATTGTCTTCGGAGCAACCTTAAGCACCTCTTCGTCTTTTCCTTCAGGGACATCTTCTGTGTGTTGAAGCTGCCCTTCATTTCCTTCTAACTGATTTTCCAAATTCCTTGTATTTGGAAGTTCAACCTCCCGAGGTGACCGCCAAGAGGATGCTTCATTGAAAACAAATTCATCTTTTTTCTTGATCGCCATAGAAGCCTCCTTGTCCCAATCATCTTCTGATGAATCCTCGTACAACGTGATCGTTGCATATGTCTCATCATCCCAACCTTCTTCACTAAGATCTTCCATGTGATAGTTTGATACTGCAACATTGCTCTGTATTTTCTTTTTCTTGATTCTATAGTCTCACGTAAAATGCCCATTTCGTCTGCAATTAAAGCATTCTCCATTTTTCCTTTTCTGCAAAGAATCACTTGGCCTTTGTGATCGGCCATATGAAATTCCCCCTGTCTTGAAGCTCCTCTGAGACTGTTGCTTCCACTGAGGAGCTGAGTCTTTTTGATGCAGCTCCTTCAGCTTCTGTCATTTATCACTAAAAAGTGCTTCTTCACCACCTTTACTGACAAACTAGCCATTTTGATTGGCTAAAGTCTCTCAATTTGCTAAGAGACTTTCAAACTCCAAGAGAGTTGGTTGTTTAGACCAATCAGATATGGCCGTTATGAGATCACCGTATTCTGATCGTAATCCATGATTGATGATCCTTCGCATTCGTGACTCACTAATCTTTGATCATGGATCTAATTGGGAGATTTCACGACATAGAGAGTATACCTTGTTGAAATACTGATTGATTGTCATCTCTCCTTTTTTGATAGACATCAGGTCGTTCTCCAAGAATTGAAGTCGAGCATCATTCTTGCATGAGAACAATGTAGCAAATGCATCCCATGCTTCCCTTGGTGTAGCGACTTCTCATATATGCTCCATCATCTCCTCCTAGATTGCGAGCTTTAATACGAACATTGCCTTACTGACCTTGATATTCTATTTCCTCAAGGCATCGACATTCTCATTTGGTGGTGGTGGTGTATCATCTCCTCCAACAATCTCCCAGAGATCCTATCTTTGTAGATATGATTCGACGCAGGTCCTCCAATAACTGTAATTTTTCCCATTCAGCTTCTTGATCCCAAAATCAGAGTTGAAGGGATCCGTCATAATTTTTGAGGAAACTATAATTTTTCTTCGCCCAACGAATTTGGTCCTATACCTATCCCGATTACAGTCCCTGACTGCACACAAACAGAATTCCCTCTTATCAATACTCAAGACTTGACCAGACACACAAAAAGAGGCTCCCCTAATTTATTTATAAACCTCTAATGCAATTGGATGGACTTGGTTTTCTACATTGTGGGGACTGTACCCTTACTAATTAGGACCCTAACAAGGCTCTGATACCAGTTGTTGGAATCTGACTATAAGGACAATATAATGGCTTACTAACAACATACATTAACAGTACACCGTTATACAATCCAACACACCAAAGTATACTTCACGTACACTCACTCACTTATACTCTCTAACTATACAACACTCAAGCTCTCTATACTTTCCTCTCCAATATACTTGGTGGCTCTCTAACTCTTTTGGTTCTTCTCTTGGTTGATTACACTCCAACCTCAAGGGTCCTATTTATAGATGCAATGGAGTACAATAGAACAAGTGATGGCTTCTTAAAGAAGCCAACTTTGTAGATGGCTTTTCAAGGAAGCCAACAATAGCTTCTCAAAGAAGCCAACTTAGAAGTGGCTTCTCAAAGAAGCCAACATAAAGATTTCTCTAGAAGCTTACTTATTTTTAGAGGAGATGTTGATTTTTAACATGGGATCTACGCTTTACCTAGAATATTAAAAAAAGTTCATGACAAAATTCATATTCATCTTCATCTGTTTAAACTTGCGATCATGTTCTGCTCAGTAAAGTATTTGGTTTTTGTACAACATTCAGATAGTGATTATACGTGAGGCAAACTTTTATAGAAAGCTTGATGGTTTTGAATGATTTCGTATTTTTTTAGAGTCCGAATTGTTAAAGAAGTTTGTACATAACTCGTATATCTAAAATGGACCCTTCTCCTTTAAGACGGACGCTCGCGTGATTTAATCACTAGATCATTTAGGTGGATTCCATCTTATGCTAGTTGCAGATTCTCGTGAAAGTTGTTAATGTTAAAATTTTCAACTAACAGAAACAAATACACGCTAACTTAGTGATGTAACCAAAAATCGAGTGGTCTTAAGTTCCACACAAGGCGGGAACTCAGTCGCTGAACCGATCACTCAGAAATCTGGATGACCATCAACAATGAACCCACAATAGTATAAATCAAGCAATGAGAAACAAATGTGATGTCAGATTTATTTTAACTCTACAAGAAATATGTATAGTGCAAGTATGTAGAGTGTCGAACTAAGGGAGCAAGCAGGATAAATCAAGAAAATGTGCAAAGTGTGAGTGTGATCAAGTGCCTACAAGTATGCAATTTTTTTGTGGATTTTTAATTTTATAATTTTTTATTTAATTTTTAATTTTATATTTTTATATTTTGATTTTTTAATTTACTGATTTTATATTTTCTTTTTATATTATATATATATATTGTTTTTTATAAATAGAATATATACAAACTAAGAAAAGAGGATAATAGGGTATTTATAAAAATAGAGAAAAATAGCCAAAATTCAAAAAGTAAAATGTTTTTGGTATTTTTATAATTTTATGGTGTTTTTGTGATTTTTCAAAATTTTTCTGAATATTTTTGGTATTTTTAAAAGTCAAAATACACGAAAACAGTGAACTAAGCTACTGGCCAAAATAAAATGAGGATTAAAAATAGAAATCAGAGTCTAAAAATCCTCAAATTAATTTTAAATAAAAGAGAATAAATCAGAGAAAATTCAAAAACTGAAATTGGATTTTTAGGATTTTTCTTAATTTTTTTAGATTTTTATGAAGATTTTTAGAGTTTTTTAATTTCTAAGTTTTTGTTTTGAATTTTTTTAATGATTTTTGGTCTAAAGCTAAAAGACACTGAAACACACAAAATATATATTTTTGGATTTTTTCAAAAACTTTTACTAATTTTTATGGATTTTCTAATGCAAACAGTGCTGAAAATGCATATTTTTGATTTTTAATAAATAATAAAATGTAATAAATATGCAAAATAAAATATGGCGTGAATGAGCAAGCAAACAGGAACTTATGGTATTTTTTTGGTGATTTTTCGAGTTAGAATGATGCGTGAAATAAATAGGGGAAGCACACAAAAACACAAGGCCTGACAGGGGTATAAGAATAAATATACAAACATCCAAGGGCCAAAGTACAATTTTTACGCAAAAGATATAACTAATAAATTACTTTCCAGGACCAAGTACAAATATTCAAAGCTGTAAGGGCACAGCTGCAAATTTCCCAACCCTACGCTTGACTGGCACGCGCCTGGAAGGACCTCAATGCAATATCAAAAACACCTAAGGGATTAGATGCAATTTACCCAAAAATATTACACGTGATATAAAAATTCCTGGACTAAAGCTAAATAACTAAACCCATGAGGGGTCCAGTGCAAAATCACCACCACCCCACGTGCACAGATCACGTGAGGTGACGTGGACTGGACCTAAATGTAAATAATAAAAGTGTGAGGGTCTAGATGGAAATATTACGAAAGTTTTTACGCTACAAATAAAAGTTAAGGGATTAAAAATAAATACAACAATGGGCGAGGGTTGAGATGCAAAATACCCACGCCTAAGGCCTCGTGCGCGATCCGATGGTCGAGGGCGCTCCACTTGCCACGTGTCACGCCCTCATGCAACGATGATGCTTCGTTCTGACGGCCTGGATTAGAAGATCCCCGCAGATCTGACGGTGCGGAGTGGAGGATGATCCAACGGTCAAGATCCACCTGGAGCTCGGGCCTCGATACAACGGCTCTGGAGGTCGAAGCAAGAACAGAGGAGGAGCGTCGGCGAGGCGACTTTCTCTGAGCTCCAACTCTGTCCTCCAGCGTTCTTTGATCTTCAAAAACACCCTGGAGACTCCTGGCGGCGTCCTCTATATGCTGGGGGGTCCAAAACACTCCGATGAAGGCCAGAGTTCGCTGGAGACGACGGCTGAGCTGGGAGGCTTCGTGGGTCTCCGGCGAAGGTCAAAATGACCCCCAGGCGCTCGTTAAGGCTCGTTGACCTGCAAGAAAGGGTGAGAGGGTCTAGGGCAAAGTGCCTGGACCTCACGGATGCGAAATGGCGGCGAGGGGCGACGTATACGTGGAGCGTGATTCAAAGGATGAAAATGGAAGATTTGTGGGGGGATTTGATCCTAAAGCTTAGGAGAAGAAAAATGCAACGAAAATAAAAGGAAAATAATGCTGCCTCGATGGCCGGAGCCAGAGGGAGAAGGTACCTCAACGCCGGTGGAGGCGGAGGTGGTGGAGCCTCCTCGGGCTTCGCTCGACCCACCTGAGACACGCCGAAGGGAGCTGTCACCTCCCTTGATCATTTAGACACCAAAAGGGCAGCTTAGCTTGGGATTGAGGGGTTAAAATTCGAAAAGGAAGAGGGGGTGGCATTTTGAATGGTTGACGGATGGGCGAGAAGATCAAGGAGTATCGAGCGAATCGTCGATCCATTCCCCAAAACAACGCAAGGGCGTGAAAGCTCGATTGTAGGGGAGGAAAAGTCGTGAAGGGCTCGACACGATTCGATGAAAGAATCGGTCTCCAAAATTGGGAGAAAAACGAGGAAGACTCAGTCTGACACGCATCAGAGGGGAGGTCAGACAGTTGACCTGAGGTCAACTGTCCGCGCCCCCTGGTTGGTCCACGTGGACCAACCAGGAAAAACCTCTGGAAAAAGATTTAGAAATTAATTTAAAAATAGTAAATGATTTAATTAATTTTAGATTATTAAATAAAAAATATTTATTATTTCATGAATTATTTTATTAGGAATTTTAATTATTTTTAGGAGGTATACAAATAAGAGTTACCTTTTATAGGCTATATAGGTCTATATATCTATGTATTTTATTAATTTATTTTTTATTTTGTGTTTTTAATTTATTTATTTTTGTTTATTATTTTATAAATTCATAATATACTTTTATACACTTAATTATATTTTTATTTTATTTTTCTGATGTAATTTGTATACTTAATAAAATAAAAGTATTAATTCTGTATGTATGTATACAGGTATTATACCTATGTATATTATATACAAGTATTTTATTTTATGTTTTCTTTTGTGTTTTTATTCTGATTTTAATATACACATAAATTATAAATAATATATATAAAATTTTAAAAATATAAAATTATAGAAATAAAGAATAATAAATAAATTGAATATTTTAGTCTATACAAGTATACAATTGGGGTCCAAAACTCAACTTTCAAACCGTAGCTCCGCCAAACGTGAAACCACCACCATTAAATAGCTTATTTTAAATTATATACACTTAAAGTGAGTTTGATGCATTTGGAGTTTTTATTTGCGAGATACAGGTTTGGGAAGTTGGGATTCTGGATTTTTATTCAGATCATAACTTTTTATCTGTAGATTATTTTTAAGTGAAATCAATTTTATATTTTTATTTATTTAATTATCGACAACTTTCATGTTCAAAGTTTCTTTATTTGTGGTATAAAAAGTGGAACTAAAAATAGGTCCCAAAATAAATAAAGAATGAATGAAATGAATAGGTATCTGGCCCTTATCTCCCCCTACTTTATTCCTTGTCGACCTATTCATCAAGATGCCTAGGTCTCGGGGTTTCGGGTCATAAAATATTTACAATATTTTATTCTTTTTCTTTTCTTTTATTTATTATATAATTTTAACTTTAAATACAATATTTTATACACTAATTACATGCACATGCATGAATGCTAAGATGCTGGAATTAATGATATTTACACGCATTTGCTAGGGTTTTTAAGGCCAAAATGATAGAATAAAGATGATAAAATGTGGATTCATCATCCCCCTATACTTTACCTTTTCTAGTCCCTAGCAAACACTTATGCAATAAGTGCAGAAAAGAAAAACGAAGAAAAGAAAAAGAAGAAAGTGGATTTAGTTTAATTATCAAACTTGTCTTCACAAAATCAAAGTTTGGAGCTTACATCGGACCTTTGGATTTTCAGTGCGGGCGGAACCTTAATGAGAACCTAATTTGAAATCCAACAGTCCCTGAGAATCCCAAAGCTCTGTTCAATTAAGTCTCCTCAACAGCCAGGTCAGAAATACCTCAACTCATACGCAAACCCTTACGACTATGAATCCGACTCGTACAGTATAAGTGATAGTGGCTCTCCCCAACTAGAATGACAAAGAGACTGACTTCTCCAGCATGACAACCCAATGATTCCCCAATCCAATAACTCCTTCCTCGAGGAGCGGGGTATTCCCTTCTAAGTTCAAGTGACATCCGGCTCAAGAGGAGGGGTGAAGAGAAGAATGGACGGTAGCCAGTGTAGCTACCTACTTTAGGATGCAAGACCAGTGTTGTCGAGTCATCCAGCTGCATGCTTACATGATATGACTTTGGAACTCAAGCTTGCTTATTGACTTTACAACATATTCACATACTTTACAGGCATTTTAATTTTGTAGAGGCCTGACTACTATTTTTTTGAAGTACTATTTACAACAGCATTTACATAAGGAGTTTTTCCTCTTGAGCCAGTGGATTATCCCTCTTTTGAAGCTTTATCGCAACCCACACTCTCCTGTCTTTAGACTTCCTCATCACTGGACGGGTTGGGGTGCACTTCCCTCCTTAGAGGAGGACAAGTGTCTCCACTTGTGTGCGTCTCATACCGGCAAATCCAATCCCCTCACCACTCTAACTGAGTTGAGCCATGTGAAAGGTGCAGGTGTCCAAGATAGGTCATTATCAACAAGAGTCGTGCGTATGTTCCGAAATACTCTACTTAGGCAGTCAAGAATCCATTGAACCAAGTTTCGTGATCCTCAAAGAATTAAGTCAACTAGACCTGAAGTACCTCAAACCCAGTTCCTATAAGGTTCCTGTTATTAGGTAGATTTTAAGGTCCAATCAAGCTCCAATCTCCGGATTTTACTTAGACTTGTTCAACTATCAAACTCAATCCGAAAAATGCTCATGCTATGCAATGCGATGCAAAAACTATTTTTGTGGTGCAATTTTCAAAGATTTTGAACTTTTTATGGATTTTTGAAAAGATGATGCATATGCATTTTTTTGTATTTTTTTCAAAAAAGTTTTTCAGATGTTTTTGGATTTTAGTTTTGCAAATGTTTTTGGGATTTTTGAAAATAAAGAGATTTTGGCTAAAAGCTAGGTTAAAAATATTTACATGGGGATGCTTCTTATATTTATAAGAAGTGGATTTTAAGAATTTACAAGGGTAAGTGATCAATTTTATAAGTATATATAATGAATTCTGGTGTGATGTATGTGTTCCTCAAACTTATTTGAAAAGTTTTTTCAAACAATTTTGAAAACTATAGTCCAAAATATGTTTTACAAACAATTTCACAAAAATGTACACACATTTGAAAATCATCTTACAACGGTTTTCAAACAGTATAGATAGATTTTTCAAACTATTTTTGCAACCATTTTTCAAACCATTTGCACATCATTTTTCAAACATTTTTATTTCACACAAAGAAAATAAGTTTTACAAACCAAAATGTTTTACAAGGGTTGAAAACATGTAACAAAACATTTTCAAAATAGTTTTTAAAAGATTTTTCACAAAGATTTTCAAACTATTTTTCAAACATTTTGCAAAAAACATTTTCACCTGATTTATTAATCAGTAAATACCAAAAAGAATTTGAGGAATAATCAACATCTTTTTATTAAGGTTTTTAATGAATTTTAAAGAATTATAAGCCATGTTATTAAGAAAAATATGAAAGTACGAGTTATGGCTAAAGTATATACGTAGTATATACGACCCTCATATACTTAGCTTGAGCTATGTCCTCATAGATCGGAGAGAAAAGAGAAGACATACCTCGTACTAAGTATAGGCAAGTCCAAAGAATAAATAAAGAAATGAATAAACGAATGAGAAGTTGACCGTCCCCCCTATAATTAGGATCAAATAATCCTAAGTATAGCAGACTGTACATTAAGCAGGGAGGGTCAAGGGTGCGAATGAACAGATCGTACTCAGATTGTCTCCCCCTATACTTAGGGTAAGATATCCCTAAGTATAGACAAGAAGGGGAGACAATGGAGAGGATCAAAGAATAGAGAAACTCGGGGTGCACACCCCGTATACTTAGGACAAAGTACATCCTAAGTGTAGAAACTGACAACAAGGGGCAACACCTTTTTGATAGATAAAGAAAATAGAAAAGGAAGAGAAGAAAAGAAAAAAGAAGAAATGATAACAGATGAAAGAATGATATGGGCAGGTGGATCTATACAGCGGAAGATGGAATTGATCACCATGTATGAGATGCAAGTGATATGAGTCAAAGAGCGCATCTCATACCAGAAGAATGGGGGCAACGTCAACGGTCGGTGGATCATGGTCTAGATATAGCTTCAGGCGCTGACCGTTAACACAGAAGGTAGAGGGAGATGACGGCTCGGATATATCAATACTGCCATTGTCATGTACCTTCCTGACCACATATGGACCTTTCCACTTGCTCTGTAATTTCCCTGAAAATAATTCCAGCCTGGAATCAAACAACCATACGCGCTGATCGGGCTCAACTGTTTATGGCTGATATGAGAATCGTGCCATGTCTTCACTTTTTCCTAATACTGTAGGCTTCTAGAAAAGGTTGTATCTATCAACTCCTCCAAGGCTGCCAACTCTGCTCTCCTCTGTTCTCCTATACTCTTGGAATCCAATAATAATTCAGTAACCACCCAAAGTGACTTGTGCTTGATCTCCACTGGCAGATGGCACGGCTTGCCATAGACGAGATGAAAGGGAGATGTCCCTAATGTATTTTTGAAGGAAGTCCGATAGGCCTACAAGAGCGAGTCCAAAAGCTGTGACCAATCCTTTCGGTCTGGGCGGACAACCTTCTGTAGGATAGTTTTGATCTCCCTGTTCGATACTTCGGCAAGACCATTAGTCTGAGGGTGATACAGCGTGGCAACACGGTGGTCAATGCCAAACTCGTCTGCAAGGGCCCTAACCTTGTCATTGATAAAGTGAGACCCCCCATCTGAAATCAAGACTCTAGATACCCCGAACCGTGAAATGATATTTTTCCTCAAAAATCGACACACAGTCTTAGCATCAGCGGCTCGGGCAGGGATGGCCTCAACCCATCGACTGACATAATCTGCAGCGAGCAAAATGTGCTCAAACCCCTGACTCTTAGGAAATGGGCCCATGAAATCAATACCCCATACGTCAAAAACCTCATAAAAGTGAATGGGCTGCATGGGCATCATGTCTCTCTGTCCGCAAGTACCCATCTTATGACAGTCAGTACATCTCTTCACGAACTCATCCGAATCCTTGAAAAGAGTAGGCCACCAAAGGTCGGATTGGAGCACCTTCTGTGTTGTCCGTCTCCCAGAATGGTGTCCTCCTGCCTCAAGCTTGTGGCAGTATGTGAGGACGCTATGCTACTCATCTTGAGGAAGCACCTTCTCCAGATGCTATCCCCTCCCTCATGATAAAGGACGGGATCCTCCCAATGGTAAAACTTGGCCTTCGCTAGGAAGGTCTCGAGTTTCTACCTGAGCCAACCTTTTGGGACCGTCTTGGCAACAAGATAGTTCACAATGTCAGTGTACCATGGGAGCGAGGTGATAGCCAAGATCGCCTCATCTGGAAACGTCTCAGTAATAGGTGCGCTGGGCTCAGATTCCTCAAGGTTCTCTAATCGGGAGAGATGATCCGCCACCACATTCTTAACTCCAGGTTTATCCTTAATCTCAATATCAAATTCCTGGAGCAGAAGGATCCATCTGGTAAGGCGTGCTTTTGCATCCTTCTTGGCCATGAGGTACCGGATGGCGGTGTGATCAGTATAGATAGTCACTCTAGATCCGAGAATATATGATTGATACTTATCTAAAGCAAAGACTACGGCCAGCATCTCCTTCTCTGTCACAGTATAATTCCGCTGAGCGGCATCTAAAGTCTGGCTGGCGTAGTGAATGGCAAATGGCAATCCATCCCTCCTCTGTCCAAGCACAGCCCCAATGGTAAAATCAGAAGTGTCCATCATGATCTCGAATGGGAGAGACCAATCAGGTGGATGAAGGACAGGATCCGTGACAACATACTCTTGAGAGTCTTAAAGGACACAAGACACTTATCATCTACAATGAACTCGGTGTCTTTCGTCAGCAAATCAGTAAGCGGTCGAGCAATACGACTGAAGTCTTGAATGAACCGTCGGTAGAAACGAAATGCCCCAGAAAAGACCGTAATTGACGTAGATTGGACGGTGGATTGAGTTTTTCTAATGATGTCCACCTTGGCAGGATCGACCTCCATGCCCCTGTTGGAGATGATATGACCAAGGACCGTCCCATGAGTCACCATAAAGTGACTCTTCTCCCAAGACAAGACAAGATTGACCTCTATGCAGCGCTGAAGCACACGATCTAGGCAGTCAAGACAAGCATCAAACCCATCGCCATTGACCGAGAAGTCATCCATGAAGACCTCTAAACAGTCACCCACCATGTCCGAGAAAATGGACAACATGCACCTTTGGAATGTCGCCGGGGTGTTACACAAACCAAAGGGCATCTGTCTGAAAGCATAAGTCCCAAACGGACAGGTGAATGTCGTTTTCTCATGGTCTTCTGGTGCAATGGCCACTTGATTGTAACTGGAGTACCCGTCAAGAAAACAGTAGTGACCCTTCCCAACCAGCCTCTCGATAATCTGATCAATGAATGGCAGTGGGAAATGATCCTTCTTGGTGGCCTGATTCAATCGTCTGTAGTCCACACAGACCCTCCAAGAAGTGGGTACTCGGGTAGCGATCTCCTCTCCAGACTCACTCACAACTATAGTGATACCCTTTTTCTTGGGTACCACATGCAATGGACTAACCCACTTGAAGTCGGAGATGGGGTAGATAAAATCGGTGCTCCACCACTTTGATATTTCTTTCATGACCACATCTCGAAGGTTCGGATTCAGCCGTTGCTGGAACTCATGTGAATGCCTAGCGTCCTTCTCAAGATAAATGTGGTGGGAGTACAGAGCCGGACTAATCTCCTGGAGATCAGTTATACTCCATCCTATCGCCTTGCGATTTCTTTCAAGAACCTCCATAAAACGAGATTCTTTTTCTCCAGTCAAACCTGCTGAGATAATGACTGGGTGCATATCTGGCTCTCCCGCAAGGAATCTATACTTCAGCGATCGCGGCAAGGGTTTCAATTCTGGACAACTGGGAGGTGGCAGATCTGGCTTCTGATATGTCTGTGTGAAGGCTACAATGTCTGCATGTGAGAACTCTCGTTGCGCATGAAAATTTGACGGAGGGTACCCTATTGAATCATCTATGAACTGAACTGGCTCACACTCCGTCCTAGCTGTCGGCTCAGAAGGAATCAGACACGGTAGATAGTCATCAAAATCATCCCAGTCAATGTCTGAATCTGAGGGATCTGAACTAGATGAACAAGAATGAAAATCTGCCTCACCACTCGTCCCACAACTGTCAGCCTCAAAGGTATCCTTGTCCAGGGGTGTGCTCTCCAGGCTCTCAACTGCCATAAGCTGTAAATATGGTGAATTTGTAGGCAAGGCGAGGGTCTGTGCTATGGGATCTGTCCAAATGGATTCATCATCTGTCATCACAAAATCACACTCCTGGTGGATGTCTAGCACGTCCTCTGTCACCTGTGTGGCATTGATAACCGCCCCGCACCCTTGGTTAATTCGGTCAAGTTAATGTCAAAATTAATTAGATGTCGTTCGTTGCAGTCGGATACGAGAGGGCTAATCAAAAACCACTTAAATTAGCTTTGAGTCAATTTCAAGCGGTGATTTTTTTTACTTGGTAGTGTCCAAGGTCGAACTCAGGGAGGCATCTGTCTCCTTAGGTGAATTATGAGCAAATATCCAAGTGTTAGATTTTCGAGGAGTATTTTTTTGTTCCTTTTTTATTTTCTATGCAGACACATGCAATATCATACCGATTTAAAGTTAAATTAATTTAAGATATCAAATGAAGTCCAAAAATTATGAAAATTGGTCAGATGATGGATTATGATGAAACTAAGCTACCCTAATTTTTTTGGAATTTTTAGACACTAAATGAATTTACAATGAATTAAAGATACATGCAGGGTGATTCTCACTAATTTATTTTTAATAAATAACAAATCACATTTTTTTCAGGAACAAAAATTATCCTAGATAGTTCTAATGATAAGGAATCTAGGAAAATTGACAAACCTTAATTTCAATGTGAAATGAATTTATTAAAATTAAAATAATAAAATCACTAAACAATTTATTCTGGCCTCGATATGCGTACAAATGACATGAAATTTTTATGCAAGGTTGAGTTCACTATCCTAGAGCTACTGTGAATTTTTGAGAATTTTAGGAGTCACAGAATATTAATTATAATTTAAAAGGTCTCACTGGGCAAAATATCACACAAATCAACCAATTAATTCATTTAAAAATCTACTGTAATTATAAAAATGTGACAAGTGGCACAATAGATAGAGGACGAGTTACTCAACAAAATGCAACTTTTGGAATTCAAAAATGATGTAAAATGAGACCTAGGGATGCGTGCAAAGACAGGGGTGTATTTGCAATACAAGAAAATAAAGTTACATAAAAGAAATATGCTGACAGGGACTTAAATGCAATTACCTATAATGCTGGGGGATGATATGCAAATTCTCCACTGGCACGTGCTCCTCACGTGGGGTCTGCTTCACAGGGACCTCTTTGCAATTTCAAAAAGTCCCGAGGGCCTCTGTGTAATTCACCCAGGCCGCACGTGCTCCTCACGTGGTCGGCCTAGGCTCGGGCGGCTTAGGAGGCCCGGGGCTTGGCTCGGAAGCTCCTGGAGGTCTGGAGTGAGGCTCGGTGTAGCCTCGGGTAATCTGAGCCTAGGGTCGAAGAAGAGGCTCGGGCTCCTCCACGTAGTGTGCTGAAGATCGTTGGATCAAGAGTGATCCAACGGCTGCTGGAAGGAGACACGTGGTGCACTGGTAGGCCGTCAGATCTGGATAGATCCAACGGGCACTGGATCGCGATGGAAGGGGCGACGTGGCTGAATGCTGATCTTTGGATCACGACAGATCCAACGGCTCCTGGCTGCTCCAGATGTCGATGATGTGGCGAGCTAAGGACCGTTCGATCAGATGATCGAACAGTATCTGGGGCTTCTCCTTCGATGGCCCTCCACCGCCTGCGGAGGAGATGGCGGAGCTCCGGCGAAGAGGCCTTGGCTCTGCCCGTCCCTCCTCGTGTCGGTGATGCTCTCCGACGGTCCGGAGCTATCCCAGAAGAAGCGTGGCGGTGTGAAGATGGTGCTGGTGGTCTCAGGAGCTGGCGAGAAGCGTCGGAGGTCACTGGCGACAAAGCTCCAAAAGAGCTCCGGTGAAGTTCCGGCCAATGCACAAGATAGGTACCTGCAGGTGTTAGAAGAATAGCCGAGGCTCGTGGTGCACTTGTGGAGACGTGGGGATGGTCGGCGAGGCCTAAGGTGGATCGGAGATGGTCTGGCGATGGTGCTCCGGCCAAGTGGCGGAGCCGGATTCGATGGAAGGTGGAATGAAGCGTCTGAGGGCGTGAATGGTACCGCGAGGATGAGAGCTCTGTCGCGGAGCTCGGCAGAGTGAAAGCGATGCGAGAAGATGGTCGTGGACGGAGAATAAAAAGGGAGAAATCGAAGCAAAAAATAAAACTAAGATTAAACGAAGGTGGAGGAAATTACCTGGGGTTTGGAGCTCGAGATCGAGGTCCAGATCGTCGCTCGAAGGGGCGGTAAGTCCCTGAGCTCAACCAGCGGCTCGGCGGAGGAGGGTTGCGACACAGCTGTGGCCGAGGATCTTGCCGGAGAAGACAACCATCTTCGCTCAAGGATTCGTGCAATTACTATCACCAATCAAACGCTCCGAGCTCGGGGTATCTCTCAAGGGTGGCGGATGGGTGCAACGATGGCCGGTGCTCGAGTATTTAAAGGGTCAAGGAGGACGACCGGCCTGGTGATGGGGCGAAGTTTAAGGGGTTCGTGGGACGTCGCTGGAGGTCGACGTGGGTAGTGGAGTGGCTGGCGAGGATAAGGGACGAGTGGGGAAGGACGTGGAGGTGATGGTGGTCATCGATGGTGGTGGAGGTACGACTGAGAATAGGAAGGGGCTGCCCCTCCCGCAAGGCGGAGAACGTGGGAGAGAGGGGCGCTGGAGGTGGAAGACGAAGTCTCCACCGTTGGATCTTGTGATCCAACGGTGGTGATCAAGGCAGGATGGAGCGGTAGGATGAAGATATGGGCGCATGATCTGAGCGTCGTGAAGCGACCACATGGCGTGCGGAGAAGAGGGCGCTGACGAGCGGCGGAGATCAGATCTTAGGATGATTGAAGGGCTGAGATGCACGGCGGGCTGAGCGGTTGAGATGGAGGGATGGAGTGCGTCATCCAAGGGTGCAACAAGCGCCACGTGGCGCGCTGAGGAAGAGGCACGAACGGGCGGTTGAGATGAGGCGGGGGTCTTGATCGTACAGTGGGAATACAAAGCGCACGTGGAGTGTGGTCGTTGGATCTGGATGACCATCCAACGACTGAGAGGTGCGGCGGCTAGGGCAAGGGGGACGGGTCGCGTGGCGCAATCAGATGGCACCACGCGGCCTGCTATGAATGGCTGGAAGAAAAATATGTGTAGAAAGAAGAGGGGACCAAATTTGAAAAAACTCAAAACATGAAAGTGGTAGATCTCGATGAAATCTACGAGTTTCATGTTAACCAAAGACAGAGATGAGGTCAAATATGATACAAAAAATACAAAGATACAAATATACATACATGTAGTATACAAAGAGGCCCAAAAACCCAACTTTTTCATACGAGCTCCAAATTGGATGAAATTAGTCTCATTTTAAAGGTCTTTTAATGTGTATTAATCTGAAAGTGAGTAGACCTATTTTGGAGTTGGTATGAAGGATCTATCGGCATTTAATGGTCTAGGGGTTCTAGGGCTTTATTGGCTATTTTACAAAGGCATTTCTGGCTTTCTTCCTTATATTATTAGCTAAGGTGTACATAGTATAAGGGAGAGCTTATTTTTATGAGGCGAATATTTTACAAGGGATTTTGGCTTCTTATTTAAATGCTAATGGAGTGCTAAAATGCATGTATTATGTATGCATGCATGAATGCTATTTATGCATTATAAAGGGAAATATGCCTCTATTTACTCGGGAACAAGGCTCTATTTTTAACTTTTAGAGTGATGAATCACAGATTCATCAACCCCCTATACTTAAACCTTGCTCGTCCCTGACCAACTAAATGAAATGCAAGAGTGAAATGATTTTGGGTTCCATACCAAGGTCATGAACCAAAGTTAAAAATGGAGCTTGACTCGACCTTTGGATTAATTGTGTGGCGGAACCTTATTTGGACCTGAACTTAAGACCTAACAGACTTCAAGTTCCACAAGTCTTCTATTCAAGATGCCTCAGTAGTCAGGTCAGAACAAATCCTCAAACGCAAATTTCTGATGACTATGATTCTTACTTGTACTGTGTAAGTGAGATATAGCTCTCCACATCAGAAATAACTCGGAACCAACCTCCTCCAACAAGGTAACTCAATAACCCGGTCCAGTAACTCTTTCCTCGAGGAGCGGGGTATTCCCTTCTAAGTTCAAGTGCGACCAACTCAAGAGGAGGGGGTAGAGAAAAGAATGGACGGTGGCCAGTGTAGTCACCTATCCCGGGATGCCTGACCAGTGTAGCCAAGTCATCCAGCTGCATTTTCTTTGCTAATATACATACTCCGACAAGTATTATTATTATTATTATTATTTTACTTGGACCTGTCTGAGTTTTTGGAGTTTTTGCAATTTTTTTTCATACAATGTGCAACATGTACATCAGGAGTTTTTCCTCTTGAGTCAGTAGACTATCCCTCTTTTGAAGCATTATTGCAACCCACAGCATCCTGTCCTTAGATGTCAACACCACCAGACTAGGTTGAGATGCACTACCCTCCCTAGAGGAGGACGGATGTTTCCACCCGTGTGCTACTCCAAGCTGAAGGATTCTACCTCCTCACCACCTCATAAATGAAGAGCTACGTGCATTGTGCTTATACAAGTTAGGTCACTGTCTAAAAGAATCATGCGTGTGCACGAGATATTCTACTTAGACTAATCAAGATGACATGTGAACATAGACTTGCGGACTCGAAGAATTAAGTCACTTGACCTGAGAAATCTCAACTCCAGTTCCTATAAGGTTCCTCTGAAATTAGGTGGATTAAGGTCAAATCAAGTCCATCCTCAATATCTACTCATAACTTGGTTCAAAACCCACTAGCTTTCCACCTTGCATATGCAAGATATGCAGATGAGATGCAGATGTCATGCTATGAAGATGAATGAAAATGCAAGACTCTTTTTCTTTTTAGATGCAGAGATGATATGCAAGCGTAAATAAGAAGCCTATTTTATTTTCATTTCATTTTTTTGTTGGAATACCTCCTATTTTACACAATTTACAAGAGTATTATACATGTATATACACATTGTTTTTCAATTTTTACCCACCCGTAATTATTGTAAAATATATACAAAAAGTACGCGAAAATATGCAAAAGTACGAGCTATGGGTAAAGTATATATGCAATATATACACGCCCCCCTATACTTAGCGTGTGCTATGCCCTCAAAGCACGAAGAGCGAGGAAAAAGACATAGCTCGTGCTAAGCGTAAGAGAGCTAAAGAGAAAGAAAAATGTATAGAAATCGACCGGCCCCCCTATACTTAGGCTCTGGCAGCCTAAGTGTAGAAGAAAGTCAAAAAGTGGGGCGGACGAGGTCAAGGAGAGAAGTGGATGAATATACAATGCGGGCATCGGTCCCCCCTATACTTAGGCTCAGGTCAGCCTAAGTATAGGACGGAAGTGAGTATGAGGACCAATGTGATCTGGAGAATGTACAGAGAACCGACTCAAGTGACTCCTCCCCCATATACTTAGGATATGGTTATCCTAAGTATAGTCCAAGATAGTGATGTAATGAATCGGGGAGGGTCTACCAGAGTCACGGGAGAATGGATAGGATGTACAAGAATGATGATATATACAGATGAGTCGGTTTGAATCTTTCAAGATGCTGCGGATGGCTAGGGATCACTGCTGCAAGGTCTCATACGCAGCTCGAGGTGTATCCGTTGTATCTGTCTCGTGCATGAATACAATCTCCTCAACATGGACTAACTGCTCATTGGATTCGACGAAGTGCTTCAACAGCTGTCCATTCACTAGGAATGTCGGTGCGTCATCTGCGAGATCTGAGATCTCGACACATCCACTATCATGCACCGTTGGGCCCGTCCACTTAGACTTCAACTTGCCTTGGAAAATCTTCAGCCTAGCATTGAACAACCATACCTTCTATCCAGGAACAAAGGTCTTTCGTCTGATATATCTATCATGCCAATGATTCACCTTGTCCTTGTACACCAAACTGTTGTCATATGCGCGGTTTCTGATTTCCACAAGCTCATTCAGATCCATGTCTCTCTGCTTCTGTCCCAGGTGCGTGTTCCAGTTGACCTTCTTGATTGCCCATTTTGATTTGTGCACTAACTCTGCGGGCAAATGGCACGGCTTTCCGAATACCATTCGGAATGGGAAGGTTCCCAACAGTGTCTTGTAAGTTGTCTGATACGCCCAGAGGACTTGATCTAAGATCTGAGACCAGTCCTTCCTGTCCGGGCGGACGAGCTTTTGCAATATAGTTTTCACCTCCCGATGCGACACCTCAGCTATACAATTGGTTTGTGGGTGGTAAGGGCTAGCAACACGGTGTTCAATGTCGTAATCCTTTAGGAGTTTCTTCACCTCCCGATTCACAAAGTGGCTACCCCCGTCAGATATCATCATTTTAGGGATCCCGGACCTAGAGATTATGTGTTCTCTAATGAATTTACAGACAGTCCTGCTGTCTGCAGTGTGGGTCGGGATAGCCTCCACCCATCTGGATAGATAGTCTACCGCAAGAAGGATATATTCGAACCCGTGGCTAACAGGGAATGTGCCCATGAAATCGATGCCCTAGGCGTCAAAGACATCACAAATGATGACAGGCTGCATAGGCATTTCATCCTTGGAACCAACGGTTCCTCCCATTCTCTGACATACTAGCACAACTTCGCGAAGGCGGTGGCATCGCGAAACAGAGTCGGCCAATAAATGCCACACTGAAGTACCTTCCATGCGGTCCTCTTCCCGGAGTGGTGTCCTCCTGCCTCTAAGCTGTGGCATAAAGAAAGGACACTCTGGTATTCCTCCTGAGGAATACATCGTCTCCAGACACAATCTGGTCCTTCAAAGAAAAGGATCGGATCCTCCCAATGGTAGTGTCTAGCGTCCGACTTCAGTCGGTCGATTTGGCTCTTGGGCCAATCTTCGGGAACTTTCTTGGAGACAAGATAATTCACGATATTGACGTACCATGGGAGTGAGTGATGAAACTCGATTTCATCATCTTTATTTCCTATTATTAACCCCCTTGCTTAAGCTGAGTGTCAATAAATCCCAGTTAAAGTCTTGTAATTAACAGAGTCCTAATTAAATTAAAAATCACAAAAAAAATGACAAAACAAAAATTCGTGGTATTTTTAGACTTAAAAATACCCTCAAAAATATTTCGGGCCTTTGTTTGTTTTCATTTCTAGTTTTGGTCAACATGAAACTTGTAGATCTCATCAAGATCTACAACTTTCATGTTTTGAGTTTTCTCAAATTCGGCCATTTCAGCCCCCAAAAATCAAAAATACCCTCAAATAATCTGATTGGGCCACGTGGCCCATTCTGGGGGCGCCACGTGGCCCCGCTTCCCTTGTCCCATCCGCCTACGATCTGGGCCGTTAGATCTCTTCCTAAGATCCAACGGCTCCCAGCTCTCCACGCCCGCTGCTTTCCCTCGACTGTCAGATCATTTCCATCTCCGATCCTAACCGCCCGTTAGCGCCTAAGCCACGAGTTTGACACGTGTCGCGTTGATCGCCCTTCGATCGCGCTTCAGATCTTCCATCTTGGCCGCTGCTCCCGCCTCTTTCCTCTGCCGCTCGATCATCCCTAACGTCTAATCCAGACCGCACGTCAGCGCTGAGCGCAGAGCACGACACGTGGCGGATTGGAGACCATCTGATCGTGCCGCCATCGATCTCATCGTGGTCGTCGCTCCGCGCCCAATTCTCCACCGTTGGATCTCCAGATCCAACGGCAGAGCGTCGTCGTCAACCTCCAGCCTTCTTCTCTCTCCCACGATCCACCTCGCGCAACCCTCTCCCCCTTCCATTTTTCTCGCCCTCACCATCCTCCATTTCCCATCGCCAGTTGCCCCACGACGGTCCTCCATCTCCCCTCTTCATCGCGCATCACTCCACGACCCCCGTAGTCCTCCCAGTCGCCCCACATCTGCCTCGACACCCACGATTCCCATCACCAGCTCCGCCACTCGCCCCTTCAAATAAGCCGCTTCCTCCTCCGTTCACCCCCGTCCATCTTTACGCGGGGAGGGGCCCAGCCCTCCTCCGCCTCCCTGTGACAGGGGGAGGCGAGAGGATAGAGCGATGACGACCCGCTCCCCCGGTGAGACCCTCCGCCTTGAACGGCGGAGCTGCGGCACCCTAGCACCGCCCGAGCTTGCTGGATGGCCGCCCAGCATGTTGCGACGACCCGAGCTCCTTTTGGAGCTCAAGCACAGGCCCTTCGACCCGCCATCGCTCAGGTAATCCTCCATTCCCCTTTTTATACTTTTCGTTTTAATTCTTGTAATTTTCTAGGTCAGTCTACCCCCTTCCAAGCTCCATTGAACACCCTCCGCGCTCCGCCACACTCCACTCTTCCACGCGACGATCTCCGATCACTCCTTCTCGTCTTCCATACCTCATCGCCTCCGACCCACCTCCTCCGCCATCCACGACGGAGGAGCTCCGAGCTTCCAACTTCCCCGCTCGCTAAGCTCCCATCTCATCCATCCACACAATCTACACGCTTCGGCTATGCGACTCTAACACTGCAAGTCTTCGAGAGCTTCAATGATCGGGACCCTTGCCGGAGCTGTTTTGACCGAGCTTTGCAGCCATCGCCTGACCGAAGCATCGTTTCAGAGGGTCATGGATCCTCCCCGAGCTTCCAGCTTCATCGACGTCACTCCAAGGAGCGTCGGGGAGGTCACGTGCAGTCGAAGATGAGAGGCGGAGTTGGAGCTCCTTCGCCGGAGCTCCAAACTCGCCGCCAGCCGCAGGCGAAGGAGGAAGGATAGGGACCGTTGGATGGTCCTCCTTCAGCGACCATCCAACGGCCCAGATGAGGCCGCGTCATCTTCTCCAGCAACCATTGGATCGTCTCGATCCAATGGCCTTCGTGCAGCCACGTCGTCAAGCCAGGAGCTCACCGTAGCCATCCGATCGTCACAATCGGATGGCCCATCTTTAGCCACGTGGCGTCATCATAACAGCACCGAGCCTCAGCATCCGAGCCTTTAGGCTTGGATGCTCCCGAGCCTGCAGCGAGCCCAAGCCTGGGTCCGAACCGAGCCGAAGCAGTCGTGCCTCTGCCGAGCCTCCTTCCGAGCCTAGATAGCACGTGCATCGCACGTGCTACTCTGGGACATTTACAGAGATGCCCACGGATTTCTTCAAATTTGCAAAAAGGTCCCCACGCATTTGGTAAAATTACAGGGAAGGACTCGCGCCTTATTTTTATTACGTTTTAGTCCCTCTCAGGGACCTTTTTGTAGTTATCCTTTCATGTTTTATTTCAGTTATGCCCTTAGCTTCTTTGTTGCATATCTTGAGCCTCGTAGCTCCGATTAGGTTGGTTTCAGTTTCATTTTAACGCTTGTTTGACGTACTTTTTAATGGCATATTTGTTCTCTTGATATTGACACTGTGATCTCAATGTATTTTTTTAATTAACTCTAGTGTTTTTTTCTGCCTTTCTGATTAACTTTGCACGTTATGTCAAATGAGTAGTTGCTTCCTTTAAATCTGAAATCAACTTGGGTTTAGTTGGTTCATCCTTTTTAACTTAGGGCATATTTCTATTGCATCGCATTGCATTTTATGGCATTTATTTGCATGATAAAAATGTTTAAAAAAATGCATGTTTTATTTTGATGCATTATTGTTTTATTGTGTCTTTGCATGAATTTGACCTATAGATGCTCCAACTCTACACTTAGTTAAATAAATAGAAATCCGATTAATACGAGAGAGGCCCGTGTCCCTGAGTTCGAACTTGGTATCTTACCAAGCAAAATAAATAATGACCATCACATTCTTATTTGACATATATCAATGAGATGGTCTCTTTGATGACCAAAATTGGCCCGACTACGATGATGATTCCAAGTGCTAATTCTGCACTATTAAAGGGCCGATTTTTGCGATTCATCAAATGGCGCCGTTGCCGGGGACACGGCTCATTTCTTATATTTTTTGGATTTTTGTTTGTTTAATTTCGTGTTTCTTTTTATAGGTCAAATGATCACATATTTTGCATATAAAATTTTTTCTTTCTTATTCGATATCTAACCATTGTTTTTGTGGCAGGTCCCTTGATGGATCAAGGAGGCGAGGAGCAGGATGCTCCCCGCTGCGAGGAGCCGTAGGAGCATGCTTGGAGCCTATAAGAAAGAAAAGAAAAAAAATGCGTCGCATTTTATTTTTGCTTGTAATAATTCGTCTTTTACAGCGGTCTTCGATCGAAGACTCGCGATTGTAATCGAACGATCGTGGTTGTGTGGGGATCGTCCCCACTTGAGTGTCGACCAAGGACTAGGCACGCGGCTCTCTGAGCTCATTTTATTTTTCATATTTTTACGTGCTTGATCGTAGGTAGGACACACTAAAATATAGACACACGTAACCTCGCCTCACTTAGCCAAACTTAAATGGATATCATTCCCCGCTAATAGATGCATGATTAGGTGCGGTTTTATTCGACTTGCATACATTGATTTTGGTTTTCAAAACGGCCCTAGTTTTTTTTTCACGGATTTATCGTCAAATCACTGCATGATTTCTCGCTTAGCCTAGATCGCATTTTTTTATCGAATACATGTTTTTCTCGGCTTTCATTTCCTAGCTTGATCACCTAGGATTAATGGAAAATGAAATGAATGGTAGACGATGATTTCCTGATTGATGTGCTAACCATAATTCAGTGATAATTCTAAATAAAATTGGGACTGTTAATTGCAAGTCAACTAAAAAATGGAGTAAAAATCGGTTTTGGGAGAGCAACACCCTCGATTACGCGTTGGTTTTTATTTCACATTTTTCTCCGCGTAATTATCTAATGTTTTATCACCAATAAAACCGACCAGATAATCAACCAACCTTGGTTGGTTTCATGTGTGAGTTGGTGAAACTAAGGGTTTGCTTGCTTGATTGAGTCATGGTTCTTGCGACACACACCCCAAAACCTTAGTCCCTCCATTGCATCTCCGAAGATTCATCCGCTCCCTTGTATATCCATCCCTCTTCTTCGTTCACCTTGGGTCTCTCCCAACATCAAATTCCATCTTTATACTTAGGCTAATCTCAGCCTAAGTATAGGGGGGACCCGAGTCCCTGTGATTTCTCTACTCCTCTTTTCTTGCCTTTATACTTAGGTTATTTCTAACCTAAGTATAGGGGGGGCCCCTCTTAGCTCCCGTATATTTCGCTATACTTAAATGGACCTATGTACTTGTAACATCTAGTGCTACGAGGACATAGCAAAATTTAAGTATAGGGGGGTATACCGTATATACCGTATACTTACTTTAGCTATTATCTGAAAAATTTGAAAAATTTAAAAATTTTTGGCTAAGGTAAAAATCGTTGGACTAAGAGAACTCAAATGATTTCGCGGCTTTTCGATATTATGTTACGCTATTTTTATAAAAATATTTTTGAAAATGATTTTGAAAATGTTTTGAAAACTTTTTATTTTCTGTGACATGGTTTTGAAAAAATCGCCTTCTCTTTTCAAGGAAAGTTGAGTTTAACTCGTGTTTTAACCTTCATTAAAATCCATAAAAAAATGAGAAAAACCGCAAAACCCTTTAGGAGCCGTTAGTGACTACTAGGCCCAATTAAGTAAGCCGCATTCAGTGAAGGTTCGCCCTTAGCATATTGGATGGTTTAGAGGACATCGCGCAAGGCCCCGTCCTCAAGCAACGGGCTTCGGCCTGTACTTACATCCATACTGGCTGAATTGCAGATGCTCAATTGAGTTTAGGAAGTTCTAATATCTCTTGAAGTTCAAAAAAAATTTAAAAAAATGTGTCTTGTTTTTGAATTAAGAAGTTGGATTAATCCTCTACACCTACACTTCCACCCAGGATCTGAAATAATCAAGGAAACTTAGCTTTTGAGGTCTTTGAGATTTTAGGTTAACCAGCCTTAGCCATCAGGGTCATTGACTTAATCGTCCACATTCCTCTAGGTTTCTAGATTTGCATGCTATATTCCATGCTTAGTCTCAGACATAAAGAATATGATCAGCACATCACATGCACGACTGCGGTTTTTGATGAGATGAGTTGATTTTTCACCTAAGGGATTGGGATGAGGAAGACAAGTTTGGATTTGATCTAATGATGCTCGAGGACGGGATAAAGTCTTTGGAGGCTTCATGAAACCTGAGTGTCAGCAATATTAGCCAGTATGAGAACTTGGTTCTTATACTAATATCTTGACATTGACCTAAGTGCCAGGGTGTGAAATAATTAAAAAAATGTGTTGATCAGTGTGCGTCAACTTTTGGTAAAAGCAGTGGAGCTAGCCACAAATTATACAAGTCAAAGAAATTTCAAAGAAAAGCTCTCATTCCACAAAGTTACATATCAAAGAGCTTCCACCAAAGGCGAGCGCTCCCAAACTTTTCAAAGTGTCCACTTGGACCACCGCTATTAGGACCAGGAGTCGGGCTTGCACCAAAAAAGGGCTCTGCATTGTAAATGCTACAAGTCTGGGTGTTGAAGGTACGATAGGTACTCAAAAGAGACACACCCCGGTTGACTCCCAGGAAAACAAGTGCAGACGGCTCCAACTTCTCTTGACGGACGCACTGATCAACACCAAAAAAATGTGTTGCGTAAAAGGCATTAGAGAGAATCCTTGTTCCAATGAGAGGGAGAGAAGAATTGACACAATCCCATGCCCTCCATTTCTGGCCTGCCATCTACATTTTCTAAGTCTGACAACTAAAGAGACGGTGGACTGAATGCAAGATTTGATTTATTCCCTAGTGCTGAGGATTGGGTCCTTAGGAGATTTTCTCGGACCAAGATTTTGGGTGACGAATTGACTCTACTCTCAGAATCGCAGTCAACACTAAACTTCATATCCTTTAGTTTATATGTACATCAGAGAGAGTCTAGAGAAGTAGAGGAATTGGAAGCCTCTTGATTAAGGCTGGGTTGAACTCTAGAATTTTGGATCTCTAAAGTCGAGTCGACTTGATCAGATTGGATCCTGTATTCACATGCACAAGGGGGTTAATCCAACTTAGTCATTCTTTTTGATGCTCGAGGACGAGCATAGTTTAAGTATAGGGGGGTGATGAAACTCGATTTCATCATCTTTATTTCCTATTATTAACCCCCTTGCTTAAGCTGGGTGTCAATAAATCCCAGAAAAAGTCTTGTAATTAACAGAGTCCTAATTAAATTAAAAATCACAAAAAAATGACAAAACAAAAATTCTTGGTATTTTTAGACTTAAAAATACCCTCAAAAATATTTCGGGCCTTTGTTTGATTTCATTTCCAGTTTTGGTCAACATGAAACTTGTAGATCTCATCAAGATCTACAACTTTCATGTTTTGAGTTTTCTCCAATTCGGCCATTTCAGCCCCCAAAAATCAAAAATACCCTCAAATAATCTGATTGGGCCATGTGGCCCATTCTGGGGGCGCCACGTGGCCCCGCTTCCCTTGTCCCATCCGCTTGTGATCTGGGCCGTTAGATCTCTTCCTAAGATCCAACAACTCCCAGCTCTCCACGCCCGCTGCTTTCCCTCGACCGTCAGATCATTTCCATCTCCGATCCTAACCGCCCGTTAGCGCCTAAGCCACGAGTTTGACACGTGTCGCGTTGATCGCCCTTCGATCGCGCTTCAGATCTTCCATCTTGGCTGCTGCTCCCACCTATTTCCTCTGCCGCTCGATCATCCCTAACGTCTAATCCAGACCGCACGTCAGCGCTGAGCGCAGAGCACGACACATGGCGGATTGGAGACCATTTGATCGTGCCGCCATCGATCTCATCGTGGCCGTCGCTCCGTGCCCAATTCTCCACCGTTGGATCTCCAGATCCAACGGCAGAGCGTCGTCGTCAACCTCCAGCCTTCTTCTCTCTCCCACGATCCACCTCACGCAACCCTCTCCCCCTTCCATTTTTCTCGCCCTCACCAGCCTCCATTTCCCATCGCCAGTTGCCCCACGACGGTCCTCCATCTCCCCTCTTCATCGCGCATCACTCCACGACCCCCGTAGTCCTCCCAGTCGCCCCACATATGCCTCGACACCCACGACTCCCATCACCAGCTCCGCCACTCGCCCCTTCAAATAAGCCGCTTCCTCCTCCGTTCACCCCCGTCCATCTTTATGCGGGGAGGGGCCCAGCCCTCCTCCGCCTCCCTGTGACAGGGGGAGGCGAGAGGATAGAGCGATGACGACCCGCTCCCCCGGTGAGACCCTCCGCCTTGAACGGCGGAGCTGTGGCACCCTAGCGCCGCCCGAGCTCGCTGGATGGCCGCCCAGCATGTTGCGAAGACCCGAGCTCCTTTTGGAGCTCAAGCACAGGCCCTTCGACCCGCCATCGCTCAGGTAAGCCTCCGTTCCCCTTTTTGTACTTTTCATTTTAATTCTTGTAATTTTCTAGGTCAGTCTACCCCCTTCCAAGCTCCATTGAACACCCTCCGCGCTCCGCCACACTCCACTCTTCCACGCGACGATCTCCGATCACTCCTTCTCGTCTTCCATACCTCATCGCCTCCGACCCACCTCCTCCGCCATCCACGGCGGAGGAGCTCCGAGCTTCCAACTTCCCCGCTCGCTAAGCTCCCATCTCATCCATCCACACAATCTACACGCTTCGGCTATGCGACTCTAACACTGCAGGTCTTCGAGAGCTTCAATGATCGGGACCCTTGCCGGAGCTGTTTTGACCGAGCTTTGCAGCCATCGCCTGAGCTCCGAAGCATCGTTTCAGAGAGTCCTGGATCCTCCCCGAGCTTCTAGCTTCATCGACGTCACTCCAAGGAGCGTCGGGGAGGTCACGTGCAGCCGAAGACGAGAGGCGGAGTTGGAGCTCCTTCGCCGGAGCTCCAAACTCGCCGCCAGCCGCAGGCGAAGGAGGAAGGACAGGGACCGTTGGATGGTCCTCCTTCAGCGACCATCCAACGGCCCAGATGAGGTCGCGTCATCTTCTCCAGCAACCATTGGATCGTCTCGATCCAATGGCCTTTGTGCAGCCATGTCGTCAAGCCAGGAGCTCACCGCAGCCATCCGATTGTCACAATCGGATGGCCCATCTTCAGCCACGTGGCGTCATCATAGCAGCACCGAGCCTCAGCATCCGAGCCTTTAGACTTGGATGCTCCCGAGCCTGCATCGAGCCCAAGCCTAGGTCCGAATCGAGCCGAAGCAGCCGCGCCTCTGCCGAGCCTCCTTCCGAGCCTAGATAGCACGTGCATCGCACGTGCTACTCTGGGACATTTGCAGAGATGCCCACGGATTTCTTCAAATTTGCAAAAAGGTCCCCGCGCGTTTGGTAAAATTACAGGGAAGGACTCGCGCCTTATTTTTATTACATTTTAGTCCCTCTCAGGGACCTTTTTGTAGTTATCCTTTCATGTTTTATTTCAGTTATGCCCTTAGCTTCCTTATTGCATATCTTGAGCCTCGTAGCTCCGATTAGGTTGATTTCAGATTCATTTTAACGCTTGTTTGACGTACTTTTTAATGGCATATTTGTTCTCTCGATATTGACACTGTGATCTTGATGTATTTTTTTAATTAACTCTAGTGTTTTTTTTATGCCTTTCTGATTAACTTTGCATGTTATGTCAAATGAGTGGTTGCTTCCTTTAAATCTGAAATCAACTTGGGTTTAGTTGGCTCATCCTTTTTAACTTAGGGCATATTTCTATTGCATCGCATTGCATTTTATGGCATTTATTTGCATGATAAAAATGTTTAAAAAAAATGCATGTTTTATTTTAATGCATTATTGTTTTATTGTGTCTTTGCATGAATTTGACCTATAGATGCTTCAACTCTACACTTAGTTAAATAAATAGAAATCCGATTAATACGAGAGAGGCTCGTGTCCCTGAGTTCGACCTTGGTATCTTACCAAGCAAAATAAATAACGACCATCGCATTCTTATTTGACATATATCAATGAGATGGTCTCTTTGATGACCAAAATCGGCCCGACTACGATGATGATTCCAAGTGCTAATTCTGCACTATTAAAGGGCCGATTTTTGCGGTTCATCAGTGAGTCGATGACAAAAATCGACTCGTCAGGGAAGGAGTCTCGAATTGGTGAATCCTCGGAAGTATTAAGATCTTCGAGACGAGAAAGATGATCGGCCACTACGTTCTTCTTTCCAGGTTTATCACGGATGTCCAAATCAAACTCCTGGATAAATAAAATCCACCGAAGAAGACGCGCCTTCGCGTCCTTCTTCTCCATCAAATATCGTAGTGTTGTGTGGTCAGTGAACACAGTTACCTTGGATCCAATTAGGTGAGATCTGAATTTGTCCAAGGCAAACACTACCACAAGCATTTCCTTTTCCGTAACTGTATAGTTACGCTGAGCAGTGTCGAGCACTTTGCTAGCGTAGTGAATTGCGAACGGGACGCTGTTGAACAAGATTTTTCACAGGTCTAAAGTAATCCACACAAGGCGGGATCACAATGTCGCTGAGGCGACCCGCGAGAAATCCTAATTCAAACAACAATTAACCCACGACAAATAAATCAGGCAATGAAAGTAAATGTGCGGAGTTAAAATTTATTATAACTCTACAACAAGATGTGTATAGTGCAAGTATGTGTAGAGGTCGAACACAGGGAGCAGACAGGTAGAACGGGGCAAAAATTGCTCAAAATGTGTGAGTTGTGATCAAATGCCTATTAAGCTATTTTTTTGTGGGTTTTTAATTTTATATTTTTTTTAATTTTTAATTTTATAATTTTGTATTTTGATTTTTAATTTACTGATTTTATATTTTTCTTTTTATATTTTATATCTTTTTATTTTCTTTTTCAATATTGGAATGTAAAGACAATGCAATAAAAGGAAAACTAAAGTATTTATAAAAATAGACAAAAATACTCAAAAATAAGGAAATAAAGTCTTTTTGGTCTTTTTATACTTTTATACTGTTTTTGTGATTTTTGGATAATTTTTAGAATGTTTTTGGTATTTTTACTTAGCAAAATAAAGAAAACAGTAGTAAACAGCAAGTCTGAAACTTAAAATGGAGAAATAAAATAGAAATCAGTGGCAAAAATTCCCCAACTTAATTTTCAGTGAAAGATAATGAAACCAAGAAAATTTAGGAAAAGAAAACACTATTTTTGGATTTTTTATGGATTTTATAAATTTTTATGAAGGTTTTTAGAGTTTTGCAATTTTTAGGAGTTTGGTTTTATATTTGTTAATGATTTTTGGCTGGGAGTTAAAACACACTAAAAGACACAAAATATATTTTTTTGGAATTTTTCTGGAGTGTTTTTATATTTTTTAGTGATTTTCTAATGCAAGCAGTGCTGAAAATAGGTGTTTTTGAATTTTTATAAATAATAAAATGCAACAAAAATGGAAAATAAAAATATAGCGTGGAAATATGATGCAACAGGAGCTTAAGTCCTAAATTTGAGAAAATTTGGAGTTAGAATGATGCCTTAATTAATTACCACAAGCAAGCAAACATGGAAGGCCTGGCAAGGGTATTTGCGTAATTAACAGGACATGCGGGGGTCTCCACGCAAATATTCCAGAAACTAAATAACTAAATGAAAAACTAAGCGAACTGAATATTAATAATACAAATGACGAGGCTATCCCCGCAAAAATGCCAAGGCGCACGTGGCTCGCACGCGCGCCTGGCAGGGGTCTCTTCGCAATATTCAAAACGTTGGGGGGCAAGTTCGCAAATGTTACAAAAATATACTACAGCAGTTGAAAGATTAAATAATATTTTCTAAATACCAAAAACGTGGAGGTTAAGACTGCAAAATACCCCCACTGGCGCACATCCAACGGCGGGCCGTCGTTCACTTAAGCCACGTGGCGCGACGTGGGGGGCCGATGCCCCTTCGTTTTCTGTGGCCCAGATTAGATCGGCCAAGGCCGATCAACGGTTGATGTGGCCCGAGATCCGACGCCTGCTGCTGTGCGCCAAGAACGAGCCCGATCGGACGGTTCTGGAGTAGGGAGGAAGAACGCGCGAGGAACAGATCTTCGTCGACCTTGATCTTGCAAAATCTCGCGCCTCAGAGGTGCTTGTTCCCTTCCGATGGCTCCACAATATTCCTGGAAGCCCCCTCGAGAAAATGGCGGTCTCCAAAATGGCCAAGGAGCGGCCGGTGCACCGCTACGTCGGCAGGGACAGAGGTGGTTCCAGGTTGCTTTTATATCCGCAAAAACGACCCTCCCAGGAGGGTTCTTGGTGTTCGACGAGGCTCAGATGCCCCCTTCAAGCCCTGCAAAAACAAGAGCAACGCGGCAGAAATATGCAGCAGAACTTGGCTTTTATTGGTGACGAAGTGGCTGGGCAAAATGATGAAGGTGGTCACCGGAGCCCAAGAGCTCCGGCGACGTGTTTGATGGCGATATCTCGAGTGGTTAATGGTTCAAATGGCAATCTAAAAGCGTGAAATAAAAGCTATATGCTACAGCTATCTACTGAGAAGAAAAACAAGAAAGAAACTGCCCTCAAGTGGTGTTGAACCACGAGGAAGGACCTCACGGCCAAGAGGTGGCCGGAGATGGTGGAACGGCCAAATGCCCTCGCCAAACGCCGCCTTGATGGGCTGGAGGTGGAGCTGTCACCACCACCGGTCCGGAGCTCCAAGAAAAAGGGGAAAGACGGGTTCAAATGGGTTCAAAGGCAAATGGGAAGAGAGGGTGGTCTTTTGAAAGTGGCCGAGGCGCGACCTTCAAGGAGCGATCACGGGCGGACCATGAAGATATGGAGAGATCTGGGAGGTCGGCGCGAATCCTGGTAGTACCAGCTACATCTTTCATGAAGGAAGCGTCTTCAAAGGATGAGAGACGTGCCCTCGAAAAATGGGCGAAAGAGGGTCACAGCTACTTCTGACTACCAGCAGAGAGGGGGGTCAGACAGTTGACCGGAGTCAACTGTCCAGGCCCTCTGGTTGGTCACGTGGACCAACCAGAAAAACCCTCTGGAAAAAGAATTAGAAATTAATTAAAAAATAGTAAATGATTTTATTAATTTATGATTATAAAATAAAAAATGTTTATTATTTTATAAATTAAATTTATGGTGATTTTTATTTATTTTTATGAAGTATATTTTTACAAGTTTGCATTTATACCCCTATAGGTATCTATATCTATATATTTAAGTATTTTATTTTTATTTAGGTATTTTTAATTTATTTTATTTTGGTTTTTATTTTCTAAAATTACAAATACTTTTATATACGTAAATAGATTTTTATTTTATTTTATTGATGTATTATGTACATTAAATAAAATATAAGTATAAAAAGTATAGGTATGTGTATAGGTAAAATACCTATGTATATGATATCTACAAGTATTTTTATTTGAGTTTTAATTATGGTTTTGTTCTGATTTTAATATACATAATTATTATAAGTATTATTGACAACATTATAAAAATATAAAATTATAAAAATAATAAATAATTAATAAATTGAATATTTTAATATGTACAAGTATACAATGAGGGTCCAAAACTCAACTTTCAAACGTAGCTCCGCCAAATGCGAAACCACCGCCATTAAATAGCTTATTTCTTCTATATACAATTAAAGGTGAGTTTGATGCATTTGGAGTTGTCGTTTGTGAGATACGGGTCTGGGAAGTTGGGATTCTGGATTTTTATTCAGACCATAACTTTTCATTTGTACATTATTTTTCTGTGAAATCAATTTTGTATTTTTCTTTATAAAATTATTTATAACTTTCATGTTCAATGTTTCTTTATTTGATGTATAAAAAGTGGAACCAAAAATAGGTCCCAAAATGAATAAAGAATGAATAGAGTGTATAGGTATTTTCTCTGTATTCTGGCCCTTATCTCCCCCTACTTTATTCCTTGTCGACCTATTCATCAAGATGTCTAGGTCTCGGGGTTTTGGGTCATAAAATATTTACAATATTTATTCTTTTTCTTTTCTTTTCTTTATTCTATAATTTTGGCACTAAAAACCGCATTTTATACAGTATTTACACACATATGCATGAATGCTAAAAATGCATGAATTAATGTTATTTACACGCATTTACTAGGGTTTTTAAGGCCAAAATGATAGAATAAAGATGATGAAACGTAGATTCATCATCCCCCTATACTTGCCTTTGCTAGTCCCTAGCAAACACTTATGCAATAAGTGCAGAAAAAGAAAAATAAAGAAAAGAAAAAGAAGAAAGATGGACTAAATTTAATTGTCAAACTTGTCTTCACAAAATCAAAGTTTGGAGCTCAAGTCGGACCTTTGGAATTTTAGTGCGGGCGGAACCTTAATGAGAACCAAGTTTGAAATCCAACAGTCCTTGAGAATCCCAAAAACTCTGTCCAAGTCTCCTCAATAGCCAGGTCAGAAATACTTCAACTCATACGCAAACTCTTACGACTATGAGTCTGACTCGTACAGTGTAAGTGATATGTAGCTCCCTACCTCAGAAGTGACAAAGAAACAACCTCCCTCAACCTGGTAACTCTAATGCCTCGGTCTAGCAACTCTTTCCTCGAGAAGCGGGGTATTCCCTTCTAAGTTCAAGTGCAACCGGCTCAAGAAGAGGGGGAAGAAGTATAGACTTTTGGGAGCTCAACCAGTGTAGCTAAGTCTCCCGCTGCAAGCTTCATGAGATGTAACATGGATACCATAAGCTTTTGCTTTATTGAACTATATACACTCCGGTGGGGTTATTAAATTTTCAATCCGACCCACCACTTTTTGGAGTTTTCTTCTTGCTCTCTCTTTTTTTTCTTTTTTTCTCTTCTTTTTTTTTTTTTCAAACATCTGTACAACATATCTACATGGTGCAGCATATATACAAGAAATTTTCCTCTTGAGCCAGTAGACTATCCCTCTTTTGAAGCTTTATTGCAACCCACGGCTTCTGTCTTTAGCCTTCATCACCACTAGACCAAGTTGAGGCGCACTTCCTTCACTATAAGAAGAAGAGAGGTTCCGCCTAGAAGTACTACCCTCATATGCTACCCCAAGCCAAAGGAGACTGCCTCCTCACCACCTCATCCGTGGAGAGCTATGTGAAAGGTGCAGGTGTCCAAGTTAGGTCATTATCAACAAGAGTCGTGCGTGTGTGCTCCGAAATACTCTACTTAGGCAGTTAAGAATCCATTGAACCAAATCTCGTGATCCTCAAAGAATTAAGTCAACTAGACCTGAAGTACCTCAAACCCAGTTCCTATAAGGTTCCTGTTATTAGGTATATTTTAAGGTCCAATCAAGCTCCAATCTCCGGATTTTACTTAGACTTGTTCAACTATCAAACTCAATCAGAAAAATGCTCATGCCATGCAATGCTTATGCAGAAAATATTTTTGTGATGCAATTTCAAGGATTTTGAACTTTTTATGGATTTTTTGAAAAGATAATGATGATGCATGCAGATGTATTTTTTTGTATTTTTCAAAAGATTTTTCAAATGTTTTTTTTTATTTTAAATTTTGCAAATGTTTTTGGAATTTTTGAAAACAAAAGATTTTTGGCTGAAAACTAGGTGAAAAATATGTACACGGGCGTGCTTCTTACATATACAAGAAGTGGATTTTAAGTATTTACAAGGGTAAGTGGTCAATTTTATAAGTACATGTATATAGTGGATTTTGGTGTGATGTAAATATTCCTCAAACTTATTTGACACAAGCTTTTCACATAATTTTTGAAAACTATAGTCCAAAATAACTTTTACAAACATTTTTGCAAACATGTACACACATTTGAAAATCAATTTGCAAAGGTTTTTCAAACAGTATATATAGATTTTTCCACATATTTTTGCAACCATTTTTCAAACCATTTGCAAATCATTTTTCAAACATTTTATTTCACACAAAGAAAATAAATTTTACAAACCACACTTTTTACACAGGTTGAAAACACGAAACAAAATATTTTCAAAATAGTTTTCAATAGATGTTCACAAAGATTTTCAAACTATTTTTCAAACATTTTGCAAAAAACATTTTCACCTGATTTATTAATCAGTAAATACAAAAAGAATTTGAGGAATAATCACATCTTTTTATTAAAGGTTTTTTTAATGAATTTTAAAGAATTTTAGCCATATTATTAAGAAAATACGAAAGTACGAGTTATGGCTAAAGTATATACGTAGTATATACGACCCCCCTATACTTAGCTTGAGCTATGTCCTCATAGATCAGAGAGAAAAGAGAAGACATAACTCGTACTGAGTATAGGAAAGCCTAAAGAATAAATGAATGAATCGATGAATCAATGAATGAGAAGTTGACCGTCCCCCCTATACTTAGGATCAAATAATCCTAAGTATAGCAGACTGTACACAAAGCAGGGAGGGTCAAGGGTGGGAATGAACAGATCGTACTCAGATTGTCTCCCCCTATACTTAGGGTAAGATATCCCTAAGTATAGACAAGAAGAGGAGACAATGGAGAGGATCGAAAAGGATAGAACAACTCGGGGTGCCAACCCCCCTATACTTAGGACAAAGTACGTCCTAAGTATGGAAAACTATCTACAAGGGCGGCACCTTTTCGGTAGATGAAGAAGATAGCAGAGGAAAAGAAGAAAAGAAGAAAAGAAGAAAAGGAATCTGAAGATGGAAAGAGTGATATAGGAGAAGAGATCGGAGGATGTACAAACCACTCCCCCTATACTTAGGGTAAAAGAAGCCCTAAGTATAGGCAACAACAGGAGTGATAACACGGACGAAGAAAGAGCACTCGGCTCGTCCACCCCTCCTAAACGTAGGACAAAGTGCGTCCTAAGCTAGGCAAACACGAGAATGGGAGGACGAGCAATACGGAAGAGAGACGGAGGTACACAACACGAATGTACAACAGGATGGATGTACAGAGGGTCAAGAAGGTAGAAAGCGAACCTTCTTGCGAGACCGCTGAGGAATGGATCTGGTGTGATGCAGGTCGACATCGGGGTCCACAGTGGACGGAATCCGATCAGGGTCGACGGGGTGTAAGTCCTCAGGGGCCCTAGGGTGGGAAGGCACAGACGGGGTAGTGGAAGAAGTACGACTAGGTCCGGCCTTGGGAGTCTCGCTGATATCAAAGTGGAATGGGACGAACTCATCATCATCGGAAGTGGTGTACTCGGAGTCGTCCTGCGAGGTGTTATCCAGGTCAAAACCAAAAGGCACGAACTCATCGGTGGAAGTAGTCGAACTCTGTTCGTCCTCTATAATCTCAACTGGATCATCTTTTTCATCAAAAGGTCCGAATCTCTGAAGAAAAGCAACAAAATCAAATTCGGCCTTAGTCTCATCAGTATCTACATGGACAGGAACGGACTCATCAGTGGAAGTAGTCAAAGCATGTCCGTCCTGTATAGTCTCTATATCTGCCCTCCGCTCAATGGTATCAATCGTGTAGATCCCGCGGATGTCATCAACACAACGCCAAGTCCTAGAAGAAGGAACGTCGAGGTCCATGCTTTCCAAGTTTTCCTCAACCGAGAGGAATTCTCGGGTCTCAGTGGAATCCAATAGACAACAAAATTCTCTGATAGTATCATCAAGGTCATGGTCCTCGAGGTCAGCCAAGATAGGTGTGGTCACATCAGGTGCAGGTCTCTGGTCGGCAGTGGGTGCGGTGATCACTGCTACGCCCTCGTCAGCAGGGCGGAAGCGAATCTCTCCTGATCCATAGTCGATAACGACCCTCGCAGAGGCAAGGAATGGTCGTCCCAGGATGATTGGAGAATGCTCCCCTGTGGAGTTCTCCATGGGCAACACGACAAAATCAACATTGTGGCTCGTGCCCTGAATCGATATGACGGCGTTTTCAAGGATACCCTTCGGCCTCTTTATTGATCCATCAGCAAACTGTACGATCATCCTGGTCTTCTTGAGAGGCCCTAAGTGAAGAGACTGTACCAGCGAGAAGGGTATGATGCTAATCGAAGCACCGCCGTCTAGGAGAGTGCGATCACATGTGTGGTCAGAGATGGTGCAACTAATGAAAGGTGTGGCAATGTTCTTCTTCCGAGGAATGGGACGGTGTGTGATGGCATGGGCAGTGGCCATGGTCAAGATATGACGCTCAGATCTGCTCCTCCGCTTTCTCTTCTTGGGAAGAGGAGCAGATAAATCGGTCATGGCCTGCTGAAGTGGGGCACGGATAATCTCATGTATGGTGGCCACCACTTCGGGTTCAGTCAGCATTTTTTTGAATTTTTGGACTTCCTCCCTACAAGGGAGGAAGTCGGAATCAATATCTACACGAGGCATGCCAAGAGCAGTCTGTACAGCGACATCCTCGGGGTCAGAGGTGGGACAAGGTGTGAGAGGCTGTGTGGTCAAAGGATCTGGCAAGTGGTACCTCTCCTCACAGTCTGTCTCGATCATGTGCCTCCCGAACTCTTTTTGTATTTTTAAAATTTTCTCATTTTTTTGTGTTTTGGGCGATTGCAAGCTCTCATGGTCGTCCTCAAATGAATCCATATCCTCAAAGAATGGAGCGACATTCTGGTTCTTATTTAAACTAGTAAGATCAGTGATCCTCGAATTCATATGCTCCATCATCTGGTTCAAGGTCTCAAGTGTGGATATCATGAAAGGTGACTCCAAAATCTCAGGATCGGGTGAGTCGAATGTGGGCGGTGGGTGTGGACAAAAATCACATTCCGGATCAGGATACTCAAGGAAGAGCGGGTTGTCGAAATGTGTAGGCGATGGTGGTGGAAATGACTGATGAAGGTCAAAGTCCGAATCCTGAAATAGTGGGTTGGTCGGATATGTACAAAAATCAGGAGCAAGGTCCTCTTGGAAAAAAGGAGGTGGACCGGCTGAAGTGAACGAATGATCCGCAAAGTCCGGATAAAATACGCTCCAGTCGGCCATCTCGAAACAAAGGAAGAATGATCGGGAGAGCACGACGGTCAAGTCAAGAGAGTGGAGAAGAAGGCGCAAATGCGCAGCGGCGATCTAGGACACACAAACAATCACAAGCAAAAATGAAAACAAGTCAAACCCTCAATTCACCTACTCAACTCGGTAGAGACCGCAAAGAGCGGTCTTTTTATCTTGTCTGTTTTAGAGTTAGGTGAGAAGTCCAAAATTGCGCAAACACTTAGGGGGCTGAATGGGATTTTGGGCTCTAACCTTAGTGTGTGGGTGAGCAAATAAATGCGAAGACAATGAGGGGATTACTCACCCCAAGAGAATATTTTCTTTTTGGTCAATTTTAGGGTCGAGTAATATTAGCAGTCCCAATTTTATTGGTTATCACTTTTTTGGATTTTTAATGAAAATGCACGATCCTATCGGGGATTCAATTCCTTTGAGCACCAAAGTTGGCAAAAACAGAGGGAGAGTCGGAAAAGCAATGCAAGCGGCAAAAATGATGATGAATGCTAAAGCGTAAATGCTCACCTTGCCTCCAGCACTCTACATGCAAAGATGCTCAACAGAATTGAAACCTAACTATATGCAAATGCAAAAACCGATGAAATCGCCCTAAGTTCAGTAATTGCTATTAGCGGGAAGAACCACAAGTTGGTCACCGATCTTCAACCCTAGAGTCCGGTCTAGGCTCACCCCTCCTCTGCTCAACACATTTGAGGTAGGAGAAAGCGCTTGTTCGGGTGTGAGCTCGCGGCGCAGCGGATCGAAGATGATGAACCAACTGTTTAAAAATTTGACTAAGTCCAAAACGAGACTATAGGTGCATGCAAAATATTAGGTGTTTGGCCTTAGTCTATCGCAAGCAATCCTAGAACTAGGGGCTCAATCACACAAAATAAAAAAAATCGAAAAACAAAACAAAATGAAAAGAATGCGAGAAAAGCTGACAAAATCGCGAGAGCCCCCAAGTGAACAATCACTTGGAAATTAGGCTCGAATGTCCAAGTCCGGGGGTACCTGTATTATTACAATAAAGGTGGTCTCTCTCTCACAAAAATTACAAAGATAAATGCAATAAAAGAAAATGCAACTAAAATAGAGCGCGGTCTTCAAAATTTCCTCTTTGTCTCCTCGATGCTCGGCTGGCAGATGCCGGCTTCACGTGGGTGCGTAGGCGCCTAGGGTGGAGCGCCTCCCTCGATCCGCGGTTCCTCGCAAAAAGTCAACAAAGAGAGGGATTAGATAGCTCAAAAGATATATAAAAATAAAAATAAAAGCCGCAAAATGTAGACAAATAATCACAAACACAACAAGACCCGAACTACGCGCTGTTGCTCCCCGGCAACGGCGCCATTTGTTGAACAAGATTTTTCACAGGTCTAAAGTAATCCACACAAGGCGGGATCACAATGTCGCTGAGGCGACCCGCGAGAAATCCTAATTCAAACAACAATTAACCCACGACAAATAAATCAGGCAATGAAAGTAAATGTGCGGAGTTAAAATTTATTATAACTCTACAACAAGATGTGTATAGTGCAAGTATGTGTAGAGGTCGAACACAGGGAGCAGACAGGTAGAACGGGGCAAAAATTGCTCAAAATGTGTGAGTTGTGATCAAATGCCTATTAAGCTATTTTTTTGTGGGTTTTTAATTTTATATTTTTTTTTAATTTTTAATTTTATAATTTTGTATTTTGATTTTTAATTTACTGATTTTATATTTTTCTTTTTATATTTTATATCTTTTTATTTTCTTTTTCAATATTGGAATGTAAAGACAATGCAATAAAAGGAAAACTAAAGTATTTATAAAAATAGACAAAAATACCCAAAAATAAGGAAATAAAGTCTTTTTGGTCTTTTTATACTTTTATACTGTTTTTGTGATTTTTGGATAATTTTTAGAATGTTTTTGGTATTTTTACTTAGCAAAATAAAGAAAACAGTAGTAAACAGCAAGTCTGAAACTTAAAATGGAGAAATAAAATAGAAATCAGTGGCAAAAATTCCCCAACTTAATTTTCAGTGAAAGATAATGAAACCAAGAAAATTTAGGAAAAGAAAACACTATTTTTGGATTTTTTATGGATTTTATAAATTTTTATGAAGGTTTTTAGAGTTTTGCAATTTTTAGGAGTTTGGTTTTATATTTTTTAATGATTTTTGGCTGGGAGTTAAAAAACACTAAAAGACACAAAATATATTTTTTTGGAATTTTTCTGGAGTGTTTTTATATTTTTTAGTGATTTTCTAATGCAAGCAGTGCTGAAAATAGGTGTTTTTGAATTTTTATAAATAATAAAATGCAACAAAAATGGAAAATAAAAATATAGCGTGGAAATATGATGCAACAGGAGCTTAAGTCCTAAATTTGAGAAAATTTGGAGTTAGAATGATGCCTTAATTAATTACCACAAGCAAGCAAACATGGAAGGCCTGGCAAGGGTATTTGCGTAATTAACAGGACATGCGGGGGTCTCCACGCAAATATTCCAGAAACTAAATAACTAAATGAAAAACTAAGCGAACTGAATATTAATAATACAAATGACGAGGCTATCCCCGCAAAAATGCCAAGGCGCACGTGGCTCGCACGCGCGCCTGGCAGGGGTCTCTTCGCAATATTCAAAACGTTGGGGGGCAAGTTCGCAAATGTTACAAAAATATACTACAGCAGTTGAAAGATTAAATAATATTTTCTAAATACCAAAAACGTGGAGGTTAAGACTGCAAAATACCCCCACTGGCGCACATCCAACGGCGGGCCGTCGTTCACTTAAGCCACGTGGCGCGACGTGGGGGGCCGATGCCCCTTCGTTTTCTGTGGCCCAGATTAGATCGGCCAAGGCCGATCAACGGTTGATGTGGCCCGAGATCCGACGCCTGCTGCTGTGCGCCAAGAACGAGCCCGATCGGACGGTTCTGGAGTAGGGAGGAAGAACGCGCGAGGAACAGATCTTCGTCGACCTTGATCTTGCAAAATCTCGCGCCTCAGAGGTGCTTGTTCCCTTCCGATGGCTCCACAATATTCCTGGAAGCCCCCTCGAGAAAATGGCGGTCTCCAAAATGGCCAAGGAGCGGCCGGTGCACCGCTACGTCGGCAGGGACAGAGGTGGTTCCAGGTTGCTTTTATATCCGCAAAAACGACCCTCCCAGGAGGGTTCTTGGTGTTCGACGAGGCTCAGATGCCCCCTTCAAGCCCTGCAAAAACAAGAGCAACGCGGCAGAAATATGCAGCAGAACTTGGCTTTTATTGGTGACGAAGTGGCTGGGCAAAATGATGAAGGTGGTCACCGGAGCCCAAGAGCTCCGGCGACGTGTTTGATGGCGATATCTCGAGTGGTTAATGGTTCAAATGGCAATCTAAAAGCGTGAAATAAAAGCTATATGCTACAGCTATCTACTGAGAAGAAAAACAAGAAAGAAACTGCCCTCAAGTGGTGTTGAACCACGAGGAAGGACCTCACGGCCAAGAGGTGGCCGGAGATGGTGGAACGGCCAAATGCCCTCGCCAAACGCCGCCTTGATGGGCTGGAGGTGGAGCTGTCACCACCACCGGTCCGGAGCTCCAAGAAAAAGGGGAAAGACGGGTTCAAATGGGTTCAAAGGCAAATGGGAAGAGAGGGTGGTCTTTTGAAAGTGGCCGAGGCGCGACCTTCAAGGAGCGATCACGGGCGGACCATGAAGATATGGAGAGATCTGGGAGGTCGGCGCGAATCCTGGTAGTACCAGCTACATCTTTCATGAAGGAAGCGTCTTCAAAGGATGAGAGACGTGCCCTCGAAAAATGGGCGAAAGAGGGTCAACAGCTACTTCTGACACAGCAGAGAGGGGGGTCAGACAGTTGACCGGAGTCAACTGTCCAGGCCCTCTGGTTGGTCCACGTGGACCAACCAGAAAAACCCTCTGGAAAAAGAATTAGAAATTAATTAAAAAATAGTAAATGATTTTATTAATTTATGATTATAAAATAAAAAATGTTTATTATTTTATAAATTAATTTATGGTGATTTTTATTTATTTTTATGAAGTATATTTTTACAAGTTTGCATTTATACCCCTATAGGTATCTATATCTATATATTTAAGTATTTTATTTTTATTTAGGTATTTTTAATTTATTTTATTTTGGTTTTTATTTTCTAAAATTACAAAATACTTTTATATACGTAAATAGATTTTTATTTTATTTTATTGATGTATTATGTACATTAAATAAAATATAAGTATAAAAAGTATATGTATGTGTATAGGTAAAATACCTATGTATATGATATCTACAAGTATTTTTATTTGAGTTTTAATTATGGTTTTGTTCTGATTTTAATATACATAATTATTATAAGTATTATTGACAACATTATAAAAATATAAAATTATAAAAATAATAAATAATTAATAAATTGAATATTTTAATATGTACAAGTATACAATGAGGGTCCAAAACTCAACTTTCAAACCGTAGCTCCGCCAAATGCGAAACCACCGCCATTAAATAGCTTATTTTCTTCTATATACAATTAAAGGTGAGTTTGATGCATTTGGAGTTGTCGTTTGTGAGATACGGGTCTGGGAAGTTGGGATTCTGGATTTTTATTCAGACCATAACTTTTCATTTGTACATTATTTTTCTGTGAAATCAATTTTGTATTTTTCTTTATAAAATTATTTATAACTTTCATGTTCAATGTTTCTTTATTTGATGTATAAAAAGTGGAACCAAAAATAGGTCCCAAAATGAATAAATAATGAATAGAGTGTATAGGTATTTTCTCTGTATTCTGGCCCTTATCTCCCCCTACTTTATTCCTTGTCGACCTATTCATCAAGATGTCTAGGTCTCGGGGTTTTGGGTCATAAAATATTTACAATATTTTATTCTTTTTCTTTTCTTTTCTTTATTCTATAATTTTGGCACTAAAAACCGCATTTTATACAGTATTTACACACATATGCATGAATGCTAAAATGCATGAATTAATGCTATTTACACGCATTTACTAGGGTTTTTAAGGCCAAAATGATAGAATAAAGATGATGAAACGTAGATTCATCAGACGCCATCTCTTCTTTGTCCTAACACAACCCCAACAGCATAGTTTGAGGCGTCCGTCATGATCTCAAAAGGTAGAGACCAATCTGGGGCTTGTAGGATGGGTGCGTCCATTATCATTCCTTGCAAAAGCTTAAAGGCCTCAAGACATTTGTGATCAACAATAAACTCCATGTCTTTGCCTAAAAGCTCAGTTAGCGGTAGGGCAATCTTAAAAAATCCTTAATGAATCTTCGATAAAATCCAACATGCCCGAGGAACGACCGCAACTGCTTAACGTTGGTTGGTGGCTGGAGTCGTCTGATCACATCCACCTTGGCAGGGTCAACTTCAATTCCTCTCTTGGAGATGACGTGCCCCAACACTATGCCCTCCGTCACCATGAAGTGACTTTTCTCCTAGGAGAGCACCAGATTGACCTCACAACATCTTTCTAGGACTCGGTCCAGATTCCTAAGACAGGAATCGAAGGAATCGCCGTGGACCGAGAAGTCATCCATGAAGACTTCCAGGAATTCGCCGACCATTTCAGCGAATACAGCAATCATGCATCTGTGGAAAGTACCTTGAGTATTGCATAACCCAAAAGGCATGCGCCTGAAAGCATATGTACCAAAGGGGCATGTGAATGTGGTCTTTTCCTGGTCCTCTGGAGCTATGGCTACTTGATTGTAGCCCGAGAACCCATCTAAGAAGCAGAAGAACTCTTTCCCCGCTAGTCTATCTAAGATCTGATCAATGAACGGTAGGGGGAAATGATCCTTCTTCGTCGCGGCATTCAGGCGTCCGTAATCCACACAGACGCGCCACGACGTGGGCACTCACGTCACGATATCCTCTCCGTCCTCGTTGGTGGTCGTCTGAATTCCCGACTTTTTCGGGACAACATGGATTGGGGCCACCCACTTAGAGTCGGAGATTGGGTAAATGAAACCCGCGTTGCACCATTTTTCAATCTCCTTCTTCACGACCTCTCGTAAATTTGGATTCAAACGACGTTGGAATTCACGAGAGGGTTTGGATTCATTCTCCAAGTAAATATGGTGCGAAAACAGAGCGGGATTTATCTTGTGGAGATCGGAAATGCTCCAGCCTATCGCCTTGCGGTTTTTCTCCAGGATCTCTAGCAAGCGAGATTCCTGCTCCTCGGTCAATCGCGAGCTGATGATGACCGGAAATTTCTTGTCCTGACCCGCAAGGAAGGCGTATTTTAAGGTTGTGAGTAAGGGTTTGAGCTCAGGAATAGTGTGATCGTCTAAGAAGTCCGGCTCAATCTGATCTGGCTCGGTGTTGGAAGTGGCTGGATCTTTCTCTGTGATAGCTGCCACCAAGTTATTCGGCTCAGGAGTCGGATTGTCAAAAGTCTCCATGCAATCAGCAAAAGCCACGTCTGACTCGTCATACTCATCTTCCGATTGTCCTAAAGAGGGGAGGACAGACAGGCCCAACTGGGCCTCTACGTCATCGAAGATGTAGGGCGATGCAGGTTCTGAGCTATACTCGTCTCTGAGGACCTCGCAAACTGATTCATGCACTGGATCATCTCCGGAGGGTTGGGACTCATCGGTGCTGGCTGGGTTCTGTCTCCATGGCCCAACTGTGTCTACATGATCGCAGTCTGTTCCGGTAGAAGAGTACTCGGTGCTGGATTCTGAATCCAGTCTCTGCCATCTTATCTGCTTCATTTCGAGTTCCTCATCTCCGTCTGGAGTTTGGAACTGAATCTTCCCGATCTTATAATCAAATAAGGCCCTTGCTGTTCTGAGGAATTGCCTACCTAGAATGATCTGGGAGTCTCTCCAATTACGAGGGGTTTCCATATCCAGGACAGTAAAGTCCACCATGTATTCCTGCCCCACGACTTTGATCACAATGTTCCTCAATTCTCCTTGGGACCTCTTGGTTGATTTATCAGCAAACTGTAGAAGGGTTCTAGATTTCCTAAGAGGTCCGAAATTAAGCCGCTCATAGAGAGCTGTAGGCATCAGATTGATTGAGGAACCATTGTCCAGGAGAGTGTGTGCAAACGCGATGTCATCAACATGACTCACTACATAATGTGCACCCATGTCTCTTCGTTTCCTAGGAAACGAGTTCTTTATTGCACAAGTCGTGGATAGTGATAAAACGTGTTTCTCAACACGGCTTTTGGTCTTCCTGCTAACCCTAGTAGGTGTGCATCGCACCTTAAGGTATTTTTGGAATGCAGGGGTCATCTCCACGTACTTGTCAAAGGGGATTGTGACCTTGATGTGTTTATTGCAGAACTCTGCCATCTCAGGGTCATCTTTTTGGATTTTTTTGGTTTTCTTCTTTCCACCCTTGAGAGCTCGGGGGAAAGGGATTACTGACGCCAACTCATGTTCGGAAACTGAAAGATTTTCATTAACTTCGGGAACTGAGTTCTTTATATGACGCTGACTCTGAAACAAACGAGGACTCTGACTCTGACTGAAAAGAAAATGCTGAGGCGAAACCGGTGATGCATCTTCCACGACTGTTGGACGATCCTCCTCAGATGGAGGTGCGGGCTCTTCATCGATTTCGTCGGACTCCATGCGGATGCGGGCCTGCTGCTTTGAGGACTCAGATGTCCTCTTCTTCTGTCGGCGATGGTGGTGGTGATGCTCCTCCTCTTCCTCCATGTTCTCCTCAGGTAGAGACTCGTAGGCTCCTTCCTTCTGTGCCCGTGCCCGATCAGGTATGGTCACAGTCCTTCCGCTCCTGAGGGACATATGATTTACATTATCGGACGAAAGGATCTCATGTTCAGATAAATAATTATCTGAATAATATACCTGATCTCGAGGTCGGTTCTGGCCATGGTGTAAGCTGTTCGGGTTGGCCTGAACCTGTGCGGGAATTAGGGTCTTTGGCGCCATCTGTTGGTCCTAGGTACGAGAGACCCGATTGATATCGGTTCTCATGTCTAGGTAATCATTCTGCATTTGTTGGACCCTATCAGATAGGGTCTGGATCGCCAAGGTGAGAGACTCCAATTCGGTGAGCTGAGCTGGCTGATGTGTGGACGAGGTTCTGTATTGGCCCTGCTGGCCATGCCGATACTGTTGCTGCTGGTGGGACGGTGCTGGGCCCTGCTGATATGTGCGCTGCTGCTGTAGGTGCTGCTGAGGCTGGTACACTTGTTCTGTCCTGGACTGAAAGCGCGGTGCGGGGACGGAGCTGGTTGCTTGGTAAGTTGGGGAAGGTCGGTGAGGCTGACCATTCCCCATCCCCGACTATCTACTGACGGGGTCACGGCTGTACCACAGCCTGTTGATCTCGAACACCTACGGAGGCTCCTCGTATCCGGTCTCTGCTTGTGGGGGTGCATGCTGGTCCTGCTGGGTGTAAGTCTGATCCTCCACCCAGCCACTGTGAGGCCCTGATGCCTGCTCCTGCACAAGATGGACTCGATGCACAGGTGCAGGTGGTGCAGAAGGGGTAGGTATCTTCATCTTGGCTACCTTCTCAGTGAGTTCTTCCACTTGCTTCGGTAGACGGGAGAGAGACTCAAGGTCAGTGACCCTCTTATGGATTTGCTCGACCATGGTAAGCTTGTCGGCAATCATCCCCATGCTGGGGATGAGGTCCTCGGTCAGATCCGCTACAATCCTCCGGGTTGTCTCGTTGGATAGAATTGAGGGAGACAACGTATAGGCCCTGGTGGCCTGCGACCTGCCGGTTTCCGCCATCTGCTCCAAGATCTTCCATACGGCGTACTCGTTTTTATTCAGATAACTTCCTCCACAGGCGGCACTGACTAACCCCTGCATCTCTGGGGTTAGACCACAGAACAAGGTCTGGACTAAGATCGCCTTCGAAATGCCATGGCAGGGGCATTTCTGCACTAAGTCATTGAACCTATCCCAGGCATCATGGAAAGGTTCACTCGGTCCTTGGGAGAAGCTAGCGATCTTCGTTCTCATTTGGTTAGTTCTACTGAGAGGGTAGAACTTTTTCAGGAAGAGGTCCTTGAACTGCATCCAGGTAGTACATATCACCCCTAAGTTCTTCAGCCAATGAGCAGCCTTATCTCCTAAGGCAAAAGGGGTGGCCTTCAGTCGAATATAATCTTGGCCAACATTGGGATGGCTACGATTGTTGCAAACCAGCTCGAAGTCACGGAGGAAAGTGTACGGTCCTTCATGTGTGTTTCCGTTGAACTTCGGAAGCAGACTGAGGAAGTGGGGCTTCAGCTCAAATGCCTCAGCAGGAACCACTGGTGCTAACCAATTCTGAATCTCATTTTCCGCCGGGTTGTAGGCATCGACCATTGGTCGGTCGATTCCTCCTGCGACTATTATCTGTCCCATCCGAGCCGTGAGATCTGCATTTCTTTGTTCGGCTTCAGCAAGGCGATTGAGAATTTAACGTAGTTGGTCCTCATCCGGTGGTGGCTGTTTTGGCGGCATCTTGTCCTCTAGTTCTGGATATGAATTAAGATTGGTGTCAGAGGACAAATCAAGGAAGGGGTTCTTACCGAGGCGATGGTCTTCCTCGGTAAGCTCAGAGGAGATGAAAGGGTTGGTTTGAGAGTAACCACCCTGATATGAGGGAACCAAGACTCAAGAGGGTCATGAGTCCTGAGTGGTCCAAGGTGCGCTTGGGCCGATGAAGATGAGTTACGTGGGGGACTCATAGAGAGATCGGTGAATAAAGAGTCGAGATCTCCCCAGTCGCTCATCTTGATATGGCGAGAAGAAGATAGGATTTTACTCCTGCCTGAAGCAAACGAATCAATCCAAAACCCTGGTTTCACACTCAACACAATGAAGGACTCGAAATCGAGTCCAATTAATCTTGTAGTTTTTAAGTGTGATTTTCAAGCAAGATAGCAAGGATTACGCGACCTATAGGGAAGTCGGCTCAGAGCCGGATGCGTCTTCCCTGTTTAACCTGTCGCCTAAGATACCGCCGGTCCTTCCTTTCTTCGCTCCTCTCCCAAGTCGATGGATTCAATGACCACACCCCTATCTACCTGCAAGCAGGTGGAGGCTGACAAGGCCGGAACTTCACCTCGGGGGGTTACTGGCAACTTGTCGCAAAGTACCGCAATTTCACCCCTATATACTTGAGACAGGCGGAGGCTACTTGGTACTAGTCAATGAATATGAAATTATTCGACTTGTGATATTTGCTAGGATCAGTCAGGACTTGATATGGAAGGCGGGGATTTGGGCTCTGCCTTAAGGTGTTCACACACACTCAAGTACCCTCACTCAGCCTGAAAACAAGGTCGGAGATTAATCTCCTGCAAACAATTTTCAGATTTTATTTCCTTTTTTTTGGTCAATAATGTTTAGCAGTCCCGATTTTAGATTTAGTTCTCACTTGATTAAGTTCAACCACACAGCATGCCTATCGGATAGTCCCAATTTCCGTTTAATTAAATTTGAAAATCAGAGGGGGAAATCGAGAAAAAGCCGATGCAAGATAAAATAATGATGCGATGCTGAGTTCAGGAGACTTACAGTGATCCCTTCGCTTTTTTTATGCAAGATGCAAAACAGAATTGAAAACTTTATCTAAATGCAGATGCAGGCAATGAAAGCCGCTCCTAGACAAGCAGTTCTATTAGCGTGAAGAACATATTATTTTGGCTAAGTTCTGCGGTCTAAGTGCGTCTTTTAAGTGATTTGTGTGGTCCTAATGATTACGAGCACAAGCAATTCCTAGATTGGCTCGGGGAGCAGCTAGTACAAGCTAATTTATATTCATCCACACAGCACACGGGGACACAGTTCCACTATATTTACACGCGTGAGAACCCGAACGGGAACCGCTGGAAATGATGCGAAAAAGAAATAAAGAAATTAAAATGAAAATTTACAAAGCCTCTCTTTCACTCAACAATTTTAAATGCTCGATTGTCGAAGCGTCGTCGACTCCTCACGTTCCTCGCACAAAAACAAATTGAGGTCAGAGAGTGACACAAAAAATAAAATAATGCAAAGAAATAAAAGAGAGAGAAAATAATTACATGAAAACCGGGGGTCAGACTACCCGGGGAAAGAAAATCAAACACTCGGAATTTGACTAAAAATTAACCTAAACCGTGCCTCCCTAGCAACGGCGCCATTTTGATAACCGCCTCACACCCTTGGTTAATTCGGTCAAGTTAATGTCAAAATTAATAATATGTCGTTCGTTGCAGTCGGATACGAGAGGGCTAATCAAAAACCACTTAAATTAGCTTTGAGTCAATTTCAAGCGGTGATTTTTTTACTTGGTAGTGTCCAAGGTCGAACTCAGGGAGGCATCTGTCTCCTTAGGTGAATTATGAGCAAATATCCAAGTGTTAGATTTTCGAGGAGTATTTTTTGTTCCTTTTTTATTTTCTATGCAGACACATGCAATATCAGGCAGATTTAAAGTTAAATTAATTTAAGATATCAAATGAAGTCCAAAAATTATGAAAATTGGCTGGATGATGGATTATGATGAAACTAAGCTACCCTAATTTTTTTTGGAATTTTTAGACACTAAATGAATTTACAGTGAATTAAAGATGCAGGCAGGGTGATTCTCACTAATTTATTTTTAATAAATAACAAATCACATCTTTTTCAAGAACAAAAATTATCCTAGATAGTTCTAATGATAAGGAATCTAAGAAAATTGACAAACCTTAATTACAATATGAAATGAATTTATTAAAATTAAAATAAGAAAATCACTAAACAATTTATTCAGGTCTTGATATGCGTGCAAATGACATGAAATTTTTATGCAAGGTTGAGTTCACTATCATAGAGCTGTTATGAATTTTTGAGAATTTTTAGAGTCACAGAATATTAATTATAATTTAAAAGGTCTCACTGGGCAAAATATCACACAAATCAACCAATTAATTCATTTAAAAATCTATTGTAATTACAAAATTTGACAAGTGATACAATAGATAGAGGACAAGTTACTCAACAAAATGCGTCTTTTGGAATTCAAAAATGATGTAAAATGAGATCTAGAGATGCGTGCAAAGACAGGGGTGTATTTGCAATACAAGAAAATAAAGTTACATAAAAGAAATATGCTGACAGGGACTTAAATGCAATTACCTATAATACTGGGGGATGATATGCAAATTCTCCACTTGCACGTGCTCCTCACGTGGGGTCTGCTTCACAGGGACCTCTTTGCGATTTCAAAAAATCCCAAGGGCCTCTGTGTAATTTACCCAGGCCGCACGTGCTCCTCATGTGGTCGGCCTAGGCTCGGGCGGCTTAGGAGGCTCGGGACTTGGCTTGGAAGCTCCTGGAGATCTGGAGTGAGGCTCGGTGTAGCCTCGGGTAATCCGAGCCTAGGGTCGGAGAAGAGGCTCGGGCTCCTCTACATGGTGTGCTGAAGACCATTGGATCAAGAGTGATCCAACGGCTGCTGGAAGGAGACGCGTGGCGCACTGGTAGACCGTCAGATCTGGATAGATCCAACGGGCACTGGATCGCGATGGAAGGGGCGACGTGGCTGAATGTTGATCTTTGGATCACGACAGATCCAACGGCTCTTGGCTGCTCCAGATGTCGATGACGTGGCGAGCTAAGGACCGTTCGATCAGATGATCGAACGGTATCTGGGGCTTCTCCTTCGATGGCCCTCCGCCGCCTGCGGAGGAGATGGTGGAGCTCTGGCGAAGAGGCCTTGGCTCCGCTCATCCCTCCTCGTGTCGGTGATGCTCTCCGACGGTCCGGAGCTATCCCAGAAGAAGCATGGCGGTGCGAAGATGGTGCTGGTGGTCTCAGGAGCTGGCAAGAAGCGTCGGAGGTCGCTGGCGACGAAGCTCCAAAAGAGCTCAGGTGAAGTTCCGGCCAATGCACAAGATAGGTACCTGCAGGTGTTAGAAGAATAGCCGAGGCTCGTGGTGCACTTGTGGAGACGTGGGGATGGTCGGCGAGGCCTAAGGTGGATCGGAGATGGTCTGGCGATGGTGCTCCGGCCAAGTGGCGGAGCCGGATTCGATGGAAGGTGGAATGAAGCGTCTGAGGGCGTGAATGGTACCGTGAGGATGAGAGCTCCGTCGCGGAGCTCGGCGGAGTGAAAGCGATGCGAGAAGATGGTCGTGGACGGAGAATAAAAAGGTAGAAATCGAAGAAAAAAATAAAACTAAGATTAAACGAAGGTGGAGGCAATTACCTGGGGTTTGGAGCTCGAGATCGAGGTCCAGATCGTCGCTCGAAGGGGCGGTAAGTCCCTGAGCTCAAGCAGTGGCTCGGCGGAGGAAGGCTGCGACACGACGGTGGCCGAGGATCTCGTCGGAGAAGACAACCGTCTTCGCTCAAGGATTCGTACAATTACTGTCACCAATCGAATGCTTCGAGCTCGGGGTATCTCTCAGGGGTGGCGGATGGGTGCGACGATGGCCGGTGCTCGAGTATTTAAAGGGTCAAGGAGGACGGCCGGCCTGGTGATGGGGCGAAGTTTAAGGGGTTCGTGGGGCGTCGCTGGAGGTCGACGTGGGTAGTGGAGTGGATGGCGAGGATAAGGGACGAGCGGGGAAGGACGTGGAGGTGATGGTGTTCGTCGATGGTGGTGGAGGCGCGACTGAGAATAGGAAGGGGCTGCCCCTCCCGCAAGGCAGAGAACGTGGGAGAGAGGGGCGCTGGAGGTGGAAGACAGAGTCTCCACCGTTGGATCTTGTGATCCAACGGTGGTGATCGAGGCGGGATGGAGCGGTAGGATGAAGATCTGGGCGCGTGATCTGAGCATCATGAAGCGACCACATGGCGTGCAGAGAAGAGGGCGCTGTCGAGCGGCAGAGATCAGATCTTAGGATGATTGAAGGGTTGAGATGCACGGCGGGCTGAGCGGTTGAGATGGAGGGATGGAGTGCGTCATCCAAGGGCGCAACAAGCGCCACGTGGCGCGCTGAGGAAGAGGCACGAACGGGCGGTTGAGATGAGGCGGGGGTCTTGATCAGAAGGTGGGAATACAAAGCGCACGTGGAGGCGGTGTGGCCGTTGGATCTGGATGACCTTCCAACGGCTGAGAGGTGCGGCGGTTAGGGCAAGGGGGACGGGCCGCGTGGTGCAATCAGATGGCGCCACGTGGCCTGCTATGAATGGCTGGAAAGAAAAATATGTGTAGCAAGAAGAGGGGACCGAATTTGAAAAAACTCAAAACATGAAAGTGGTAGATCTCGATGAGATCTACAAGTTTCATGTTGACCAAAGACAGAGATGAGGTCAAATATGATACAAAAAATACAAAGATACAAATATACATACATGTAGTATACAAAGATGCCCAAAAATCCAACTTTTTCATACGAGCTCCAAATTGGATGAAATTAGTCTCATTTTAAAGGTCTTTTAATGTGTATTAATCTGAAATGAGTAGACCTATTTTGGAGTTGGTATGAAGGATCTATGGGCATTTTATGGTCTAGGGGTTCTAGGGCTTTATTGGCTATTTTACAAAGGCATTTATGGCTTTCTTCCTTATATTATTAGCTAAGGTGTACATAGTATAAGGGAGAGCTTATTTTTATGAGGTGAATATTTTACAAGGGATTTTATCTTCTTATTTAAATGCTAATGGAGTGCTAAAATGCATGTATTATGTATGCATGCATGAATGCTATTTATGCATTATAAAGGGAAATATGCCTCTATTTACTCGGGAACAAGGCTCTATTTTTAACTTTTAGAGTGATGAATCACAGATTCATCTGGCATCACTGGACTGATCTGAGCATGCATATTCTCTCGCTCTGGTCTCCTCGATCGTCTCTATTTGTATGCTCTCGCCCTCTACATGAAAACATACCTTACCACTATCATGGTCGGTCACCGCCTTGGCTGTGGCCAAGAATGGGAGTCCAAGAATGATGGGGGCATCGGTTACCGACTCAGGGATCTCCATGTCCAATACAACAAAGTCCACGAGGAATTTCAGGCCCTGAATGGTAACGACCACGTCTCTCAACAACCCCTTCGGCCTCTTAGTCGACCTATCAACAAACTGAAGGACTGTCTTGCTCCGAAGAAGAGGACTAAACTCGAATCGGTCGAGTAAGGCTGCCGGAAGAAGGTTAATAGAAGAGCCGTTGTCTAATAGAGTACGATCGAACCGCTGCTCCTTAATCTCGCATCTGACATAGGGAGCTCCTGCATCGGGTCTCTTGGCTGGCAATGTGTTCTGAATGGTGCAGCAAGTAGAATGAGTGAGCACATAGATCTGATCTCTGTGGTTCCTCCTCTTCCTGCGGACTGTAGTCTTCTCTTTCAAACTCTTTTGGAAGAGAGGGATGTGCTCAAGTGCTTCCTGTAGAGTCAGCTGAATATGGAATCTATCAATCATCTGGTTGCTGAACTCTACCTGTTGAGTCTTTTTGGGATTTTCTCTTTTGTTCCCCTTCGCCAAGCGGAGTGCTTGAGGGAAGGTGACGGTAGGGGCCTCCGCAGATAGAGGACTAGGGAGAGGTTTCTATACCTGCGAAGGAATAGAATCCATACAATGATCATCATGCAACACATATGGACCTAAAGTGTATACAGAAACCTTTCCTTTATTCATATTTTTGTTCTTTTTCTTGTTACCACAAACCTGAGATACAAAAGGTGGCAACACAACATGTGGGAGCTCAACAAAAGTAGAGGTGGTGGCCTCAGTACCACCAACGGCATCTGACTTTGCGGCATCAGCACTGCGCTCTGGCTCTGCATCAAAAATGGTGGCTTCAACACCACTGTCTTCATCAGGTGTCTTGATGGCCTCAGTACCGTCATCTGGATCTCCATCATTGGTGGCATCAGCACCACCGTCATCAACATTATCAGCGGCATCAGCACCGCTTCTCTGCTCATCTGGTGCTCCTAATTGGTCCTACAGTTGTCGCTCAGATGAGGTACCGCCGGCTGGTATCCTACCGCTCCTAGTAGTCATAAAATCAGCATCATACAAAGAAGACATGTCACTCAAATAATCACTAGGAGAAGTATCCTCTGTGAACTGTACCTGCTCAGACTTCCTCTTCATATTGTTCAGATTTGGCTCAATCTGAGCTGGTATGGCAGCCTTTCCCTTGATGATATCCCTCATCTCCTGCCGGGACTCATCCATTTCCTGCCGGAAAGATGCTCGTTGTTCAGAAAGCAATCGGGAAAGGTCATCTAGAGCTGGGTTCTCAAAGGCGGGCACCTGAGAACCGGAAGTGTTCCTCTGCTGGAAATGAGGCTGCTGCTGCTGGTAGTGGGGAGGATGGGAGTATGTCTGTTGAGGCTGCTGACGCTGCCTCCACTGCTGTCCCTGATAGACTGGACGAGGACCCTGCTGGTGTTGATGGTGGGCATACTGGGGCTGTTACTGCTGCTGGCTGTTCTGATGGCCCTGAGCAGGAGGCTACTGCTGGGATGAGGTGCCACCAGTGGTCCAACGGAATCCGGGGTGATCGTGACGAATCCCGGACTGTTGTGGGTATCGGTCGTACCAAATCCCATTGACTTCCATCAATGGTTCCTGCTCGACAGGGGGGTGGAAGAACTACCAGTGGCTGATCCGGCTGATAGACCACCATCTGAGTGTCCTGAGATGGTGGCTACGATGGGTAGTACTGTAGCAGCGGGACCGGCTCTACCTGGATATGATGGACCTGGCGGTACAAGGTAGAGGGCTGGGTTGAGCTGCTACTGCTGGGATCAGTCCGTGACCTGGGAGGCTGCTGAGTAGATGTCTGTACCTCCTGGATGCAAAGAATCCGCGTCTTTAGGTCACTCATGGTCTTGGTTATCTGGTCCATCTGGGTCAGTCCCTACATCTGCTTCTTCTCGAGGATCTCGAGGCGGTCCAACTTCTCGCTAATAATTCCCATGTTGGTTGCGGTTGCCGACGGAGTATGAGGACCGGCATTGATGCGGGCGATCCTCTGAAATGACCCCTCTCCTTGGGGGGGCTTCTGCTGTGTGTAGACTCTGGCTTGGGCCATGACCATCGAGTTCTCAGACATCCCTTCATAAATGGCCCAAACGTCGTCTTCACCCTTGGAAAAGTAGGAACCACCACAAGAGACATTTACAAGCCCCTGCAGCTCCGGTGTTATCCCACAGAAGAAACTTTGAACCAGATTGGGCTTGGATATATCATGGTGTGGACACCAGTCAATGAGCTCTCTGAATCGATCCCAAGCCTCATGGAACTGTTCAGTAGGGATCATTGTGAAATTATTGATCATAGCTCGTGCTTCATTAGTCCGGCCGAGCGGATAATACTTATTCAAGTATGAGGTCCGGAGTTGTGCTCAAGTGTCGACGAACCTCCCCAAATGTTTCAGCCAGTAAGCGGCTCTATCAACCAATGAGAATGGGAAGGCTATCATCTTGATGGTGTCCTCAGTCACCAGCCTGTCATGAATTGTACTGCAGATCATTTCAAATTATTACAGATGGAGGTGTGGCTCTTCGGTCGCCAGCCCATGAAATTTAGGCAGTAGTTGAATAGTGTGTGGGCGAAGCTCGAAGTCTCCATGGATGGGAGGGAGTCGGATCCATCGATGAGTGAGGGATGCTGCTGGATTGTGCAACTCTCTCATAATTGTCTGTGGCGGCCTCTCCTGGTTAGGTTCTCCTCCCTCTCCTGCTACTTCTGGTATATCACCACCACCGCCCCCAAGTCTGTCTTCTCTTCCCTCTTGCATCTGCGCAATTTCCCTCATGAGGTCACCCATGAAGACTCTCTGGTCTCTGATCTGTCTCTGCATAGTCTCCAGGGATGCTAATAATGAATTGTTGATGGCATCTTGGTCGTATAAGAATGGAGGGTGCTCCTGCTCATATGGGTGTTCTCCTCTGTCTGCCATTTCTGGATTCTCTGAAAAGGCAAAAGAACCCATCTCAGGTTCCGTTAAATGATCTGAGCTCTGTGATGCACTAAACTCTGATACTCTTGGACTGATGGAAGGAGAAGGGTGGTCGAGGAGGAATAGAGTGGAAGTGAACTCATGCTCGGAGAGTGGGTCTGGACTCCCCGAGGTTGTCCTAGATGAATAGGGAGGAGTGCTGGATAGCGGTGCCGCCAAAGTCGGCCTAAGAGATCTCCGTCCCATCATCGTTATTATTGAGAAGAGCAAGGTTGAGAAATAAAGAAGGAAAGGGGGGGGACAAAATTATGCACAATTGTGCAGTGTTTTTGATCTTGGCCTTAAAGCAACTAGACAATCGACACAAAACAAGGGGTTCACCAACTCAACGTGTGAAGCCGTGAAGGTTCGGCTTTTATCTTTGTAGTTTTTAGATTGAATTCAGGCAATTATCTTTGAACGAGTCCTTAGAGCGCTACGCCTATAGGAGCGAGAGTACTGCCGGAAAAGAATCCCGTACTTGTCCTCCTCCTGTGTAACCTGTAGTCTGCACTTTTTAAGGTCCTTGTAACCCTTCCTGGATCCCTACTCAGCCAAAGAAAAGAGGGAAGAAGCCGATAGGTGAAACCGATACTTCGGATCTTGCTCGCAACGGAATCACCCGTGAGCGTGTAAGATCCTACTCGGACGCAAGACGATGAGACAGACACCCCCGTGAAGGCGTGGCCTATGCTCGATACTTCGGACAAGGTCGATGCTCTACACAATAGAGAGTCATCAATGGTGACCAAGCCCTACTCGTCTACGTACGATAGTAGTGCCAATACTTTGGAAATCCATGCGATACACAAGGCAGCCATGGACTGGGTTTTGGGCTCTAATCCTTACGAAGCTGCTCTACTCACTTGGAAGGAGACCTTCCCATGCAACCTGAATACAAGTGAGGGTATTACTCATCCCAAGCAATGAGTCTAATTATCCAATTTTATTTAGGTCAAGTTTTCTTTAGCAGTCCCTTTTTTAATTTTTTGGTGTTATCACTTGCTTTGAGTCAATTCAATACAAGCGCTTAACGTTTTTGTATTTTTCTTTGATTCCTATTTGATCCAAAAACAGAGGGAGAAGAGTCGGAAAAGCAATGCAAGGCAGCACCAAGATGGAAATCTCACCTTTGTGCCTAAATGATGAATGCAAAGATAAAAGACTTGCAGTGCCTCCCAGCTCTCTCCATGCGGGATGCAAAACAGGAATTTGTAAACCTAATCTATATGCCGATATGCACACGGAAATCGTCCTAGGCAGGCAATCGCTAGCGTGAAGAACCACAAGTCGATCACCGATCTTCAATCCAGGAGTCCGGTCTAGGTTCACCCCTCCTCCTCTCGACACATCGAGTTCAGGAGAAGCGCTTGGCAGGGTGGGCTCGTGGCGTGGAGGCTTGAAGATGATGAGGCGACTGTTTAGAGCTTTAAACTAAGTCCAAAATGCACTATAGGTACATGCAAAGGTTGTTAGGTATTTGGACCTAATTTACTCGATCAAGCAAGCCTAAAGACTAAGGGCTCATTCCACAAAAGAAAAGAAAAATAAAACAAAATCAGAAAATGACAAGCGAGAAAATCGATGAAAATCGCGGTGAGCCTCCAAGTGAACATACACTTGGAAATTGGGCCCGAGTGTCCAAGGTCCAAGTACCTGTATTATTACAAATTAAGAATGAATGTCTCTCTCTCACAAAAAATAAAAACCACTAACTATCCTCTCTCTCAAATCCTCCTGCTCTCTCCTGCCAGCTAGGGTAGAATAGCCGACTCCGCCTCCTTAGGATGCTCAGGATCCTCTAGGCGATCCTCCTCGATCAGTGGTCCCTTGCAAGAAGACAAGAAAGAAGAATGGTCAGATAGCTCAGTAAGGTATATCAAAAATAGAGAGATCAAACAAAGTAATAATGTAAGCAATCACAAACACTCAAAAATAAAATCTACACGATGTTGCTCCCCGGCAACGTCACCATTTGATGTAACCAAAAATCGGGTGGTCTTAAGTTCCACACAAGGCGGGAACTCAGTCATTGAACCGATCACTCAGAAATCCGGATTACCATTAATAATGAACCCACAATAGTATAAATCAAGCAATGAGAAACAAATGTGGAGTCAGATTTATTTTAACTCTACAAGAAATGTGTATAGTGCAAGTATGTAGAGTGTCAAACTCAGGGAGAAAGCAGGATAAATCAAGCAAATCGTGCAAAGTGTGAGTGTGATAAAGTGCCAACAAGTATGCAATTTTTTTGTGAGTTTTTAATTTTATAATTTTTTATTTAATTTTTAATTTTATTTTTTTATATTTTGATTTTTTAATTTACCGATTTTATATTTTCTTTTTATATTATATATATTTTTTGTTTTTTATAAATATAATATACACAAACTAAGAAAAGAGGATAATAGGGTATTTATAAAAATAGAGAAAAATAGCCAAAATTCAGAAAGTAAAATGTTTTTGATCTTTTTATAATTTTATGGTATTTTGTGATTTTTGGGAATTTTTCTGAACATTTTTGGTATTTTTAAAAATAAAAATACACGAAAACAATGAACTAAGCTACTGGCCGAAATTAAAATGAGGATTAAAAATAGAAATCACAGTCTAAAAATCTTCAAATTAATTTTAAATAAATCAGAGAAAATTCAGAAACTGAAATTGGATTTTTAGGATTTTTCTTGAATTTTTTAGATTTTTATGAAGATTTTTAGAGTTTTCTAATTTCTAAGGTTTTTGTTTTGAAATTTTTAATGATTTTTGGTCTGAAGCTAAAAGACACTGAAACACACAAAAAAATTTTTTTTTGGAAATTTTCAAAAACTTTTACTAATTTTTATGGATTTTCTAATGCAAACAGTGCTGAAAATGCATGCTTTTGATTTTTAATAAATAATAAAATGCAATAAATATGCAAAATAAAAATATGGCATGAATGAGCAAGCAAACATGAACTTATGGTATTTTTTGGTGATTTTTCGGGTTAGAATGATGCGTGAAATAAATAGGGGAAGCACACAAAAACACAAGGCCTGATAGGGGTATAAGAGTAAATAGACAGACATCCAAGGGTCAAAGTGCAATTTTCACGCAAAAGATATAACTAATAAATTACTTTCCAGGACCAAGTACAAATATTCAAAGACACAAGATCACAACTGCAAATTTCCCAACCCTACGTGTGACTGGCACGTGCTTGGAAGGACCTCAATGCAATATCAGAAACACCTAAGGGCTTAGATGCAATTTACCGAAAAATATTACACGTAATATAAAAGTTCCTGGACTAAAGCTAAATAACTAAACCCGTGAGGGGTCCAGTGCAAAATCTCCACCACCCCACGTGCACAGATCACGTGAGGTGACGTGGACTGGACCTGAATGTAAATAATAAAAGTGCGAGGGTCTAGATGCAAATATTACAAAAGTTTTTACGCTACAGACAAAAGTTTAGGAACTAAAAATAAATACAACAATGGGCAAGGGTTGGGATGCAAAATACCCACGCCGAAGGCCTCGTGCGCGATCCGACGATCGAGGGTGCTCCACTTGCCACGTGTCACGCACTCATGCAATGATGATGCTTCGCTTTGACGGCCTGGATTAGAAGATCCCCGCGGATCTGACGGTGCGGAGCGGGGGATGATCCAACGGTCAAGATCCACCTGGAGCTCGAGCCTCGATCCAACGGCTCCGGAGGTCAGAGTAAGAACAGAGGAGGAGCGCCGGCGAGGCGACTTTCTCCGAGCTCCAACTCCGTCCTCCGGCGTTCTTTGAGCTTCAAAAACGCCCTGGAGACTTCTGGCGGCGTCCTCTATCTGCTGGGGGGTCCAAATAACTCCGATGAAGGCCAGAGTTCGCTGGAGACGACGGCTGAGCTGGGAGGCTTCGTGGGTCTCCGGCGAAGGTCAAAATGACCCCTAGGCGCTCGTTAAGGCTCGTTGACATGCAAGAAAGGGTGAGAGGGTCCAGGGCAAAGTGCCTGGACCCTACGGATGCGAAATGGCGGCGAGGGGCGGCATGAAGGGGATCGGCCGGAGGTGCACTCCGGCGAGGTATACGTGGAGCGTGATTCAAAGGATGAAAATGGAAGATTCGTGGGGGGATTTGATCCCAAAGCTAAGGAGAAGAAAAATGCAATGAAAATAAAAGAAAAATAATGCTGCCTCGATGGTTGGAGCCAGAGGGAGAAGGTACCTCAACGCTGACGGAGGTGGAGGTGGTGGAGCCTCCTCGGGCTTCGCTCGACCCGCTTGACACACGCCGAAGGGAGCTGTCACCTCCCTTGATCGTTTAGACACCAAAAGGGGAGCTTAGCTTGGGATTGAGGAGTTCAAATTCGAAAAGGAAGAGGGGGTGGCGTTTTGAAGGGTTGACGGATGGGAGAGAAGATCAAGGAGTATCAAGTGAATCATCGATCCATTCCCCAAAACAACGCAAGGGCGTGAAAGCTCGATTGTAGGGGAGGAAAAGTCGTGAAGGGCTCGACACGATTTGATGAAAGAATCGGTCTCCAAAATTGGGAGAAAAATAAGGAAGACTCAGTCTGACACGCATCAGAGGGGAGGTCAGACAGTTGACCTGAGGTCAACTGTCCGCTCCCCCTGGTTGGTCCACGTGGACCAACCAGGAAACACCTCTGGAAAAAGATTTAGAAATTAATTTAAAAATATTAAATGATTTAATTAATTTTAGATTATTAAATAAAAAATGTTTATTATTTTATGAATTATTTTATTATGAATTTTAATTATTTTTAGGAGGTATAAAAATAAGAGTTACCTTTTATAGGCTATATAGGTCTATATATCTATGTATTTTATTAATTTATTTTTTATTTTGTGTTTTAAATTTATTTATTTTTGTTTATTATTTTATAAATTCATAGGATATTTTTATACACTTAATTATATTTTTATTTTATTTTTCTGATGTAATTTGTATACTTTTTAAAATAAAAGTATTAATTCTGTAGGTATGTATACATGTATTATACCTATGTATAGTATATACAAGTATTTTATTTTATGTTTTCCTTTGTGTTTTTATTATAATTTTAATATACACATAAATTATAAATAATATTTATAAAATTATAAAAATATAAAATTATAGAAATAAAGAATAATAAATAAATTGAATATTTTAGTCTGTACAAGTATACAATAGGGGTCCAAAACTCAACTTTCAAACCGTAGCTCCGTCAAATGCGAAACTACCGACATTAAATAGCTTATTTTAAATTATATACAATTAAAGGTGTGTTTGATGCATTTGGAGTTTTTATTTGTGAGATACAGGTCTGGGAAGTTGGGATTCTGGATTTTTATTCAAATCATAACATTTTATCTGTAGATTATTTTTAAATGAAATTAATTTTGTATTTTTACTTATTTAATTATCTACAACTTTCATGTTCAAAGTTTCTTTATTTCAGGTATAAAAAGTAGAACTAAAAATAGGTCCCAAAATGAATAAAGAATGAATGAAATGAATAGGTATCTGGCCCTTATCTCCCCCTACTTTATTCCTTGTCGACCTATTCATCAAGATGCTTAGGTCTTGGGATTTTGGGTCATAAAATATTTACAATATTTTATTCTTTTTCTTTTCTTTTATTTATTCTATAATTTTGGCTTTGAATACAGTATTTTGTACACTAATAACATGCACATGCATGAATGCTAAGATGCTGGAATTAATGATATTTACATGCATTTACTAGGGTTTTTGAGGCCAAAATGATAGAATAAAGATGATGAAATGTAGATTCATCACTTAGTAGATTAGTTCAGATAATAACTAGGAAGATAGTTTTGTTAACGCTTACGTTCATCGTTAAAACATCCCTCTTAGTTAACTTATGTAAAGATTGTACAACCTAGTTCCCCCAAATTTTCATCTTATCGCTGAAGATAATGCCTTCGATTGTTGTCCAGGAAGCAGTCTTGGTCTCGATGATCTGATGAACATGGTTGGGGATCATCGAGGTCTACCAAGTCTCTTTGCAAATCAAATTCAAAGTCTTATGAAGTTTCTGCTTCATAATTTTCACTCCCCATCATCTGCATCATGGAGTGTTGAGTTATTATACTTATATGGGTAAATGGATCTTTGGATGAGAGACTGTTTAACCATCCTTCTCTATATATTGTACTCATCCCTCCTCATTTGAAAATAGTTTTAGTGAAGAGTGCCCTAATCTCTAGTGAGGGAGATTAGGGATTGAGAGCCCCCGTAGTTTTTCCTTCTCCGTAGGGTTTTCCACGTAAATCCATGTCTCCATTTTTGTGTGTGCTTGGTACATTTGATTCTAACATGGTATCAGAGCCTCGTTGAGGCATTTGATTGTGTTTTCTGCTGCTCGGAGTGCTGGAAATTGGTTCTACTGTGCTGGGTTTTGTCTTTTGGTGGTGATTTTTGATTTCTCTCGTCGTCGATCAACCATATTGCATTGCGAAAACTACTCCACATGTTTGTTAAGGTCTGAATCCACCCGCAAGAGGTTGTTGCTGCTGCTGCTACACTATTTTTTGGCGTCTAAAATTGATCCGAACTCCATTGGTGTTGTGAGGCAAGTGATGAATCTCCATTTCATCACCTTTATTCTATCATTTTGGCCTTAAAAACCCTAGCAAATACATGTAAATAACATTAATTTGTCCATAAAAGCATTCATTATTTGTTGCATTCATTGTACATAAAATAAGGTTTTTAATGCCAAAATTATAGAATAAAGAAAAGAAAAGAAAAAGGAATAAAATATTGCGAATATTTTATGACCCTAACCCCGAGACCAAGGACAGCATGGAATTGGTCGACAAGAAATAAAGTAGGGGGAGATAAGGGCCACTAGTACAATAAATACCTCATTTATTTATTCATTTATTTATGCATTTTTGACACCTATTTTATATTTAATTATTTATTCATCAAACAAAAATACTTTGTGCATGAAAGTTGTAGATAATAATGTAAATAAAAATACAAAATTGAGTTTGTGTAAAAATAATATTCAGTGTACATTTTATACCCAGAATAAAAAGCTAAAATCTCAACTTCACAGACCCATATCTTGCAAATAAAAACTCCAAATCACCCAAACTCACTTTAATTGTATATAACTTTCCAAGAACTATTTAATAAAATTGGTTTCATAATTTTTGGAGTCCATATGTGAAAGTTAGGTTTTTGGCCCCCCATTGTACAATCTATCCGAATAAAATATTCAATTTATTCTTCATTCATTATTTCTATAAACTTATATTTTTAGAATTTTGTAAATAATGTATAAAATACATGTACATATTGAAATTAAAAGAAAACCAAAAAGAATTTGTAAAATAAAATAAGTCTATGAAACACATAGACAAAATACCTATGCTATCTAAATGTATATAAATAAAAAGGGATTTTATTCTTTTATTTCTTTATTCATCTCTATTTTTATAATAATGTAAATATTACATCTAATTTCTTAAAAATACAAATCCAAAATAAAAACAAATAAAATATATTAAATAAATAAAGTATATATAATATATAGGTAAAATACCTATAAGTATAACTACATATACCTATACCTATTTATTTAAAAATGTAAATAAACTCATAAAAATTAAACAAAAATATATCTACACTCACAAAAATAAGTTATAATTTTATAAAATAAAAAATTAAAATAATAAAATAAAAATAAACAAAATAAAAATAAATACATGTAAATACCCTTAAAAATACATTATTAAAATAAACCCATAATAAAATACTTCAAAAAATTAAATAAAAATCATAAATAAATACTACATTAATTAATAAATATTTTTTATTTTATAAATAAAATCTAATTAAATCATTTACTATGTTTAAAAAATAAGTCAATTTCTAGTCGAAGTGGACCAATCAGAGGCCAGGGAGTGTTGACCTCCGGTCAACTCCCCCCTGCGCCTCTGACTCCCGTCAGATCTGTCCAGTCCCTCATTTTCTGCCATTTATCCCGCTCGATTCAGAGCACCATCACCTTCGATCCCTTCACGGAATTTTCTCCCAGACACATCATGATCCTCGCCGTTCACTTAGATTGCGTGTACATAACCGAGATTCTCCGATGATTGCTGATCAATAAGGGCGCCCCCTCCTGTTTATAAATAACCCCATCTCCCTCCTCCGAGCTTTTTGGCCATTTCCCTAGCCCTAGAGCCCACGCCTTCGGCCTAGCGTGCATCCAGGTGACAGCTGGAGGTCCCCTGGAGTTGTGGAGGCTCGCGGAGGAAGGAGATGCGCCCATGGCGGCGCTCCGGCAGTCGTCCTGCTCCCTGGAGTTTTTCCAAGTATAATATCTGCGCACTTATTTTCTTAGGTAGATTTTTATCCCCGCTTTTCCTTTCTGTCTTTTATTTTGCATTTAGATCATTAGAATAGCCTAGTTTAGCTAATTCGAAGTTCGCCGGAGCTCAGCTCCGGCGACTTCGCCACCGTGCCTTCGACTGTTTACCGACGCCCTTTCACCGTCATTCTGTTCCCCACCGCCTTCTCCACCTCCAGACCACTCAAACCCAACCAGATCCTCCCTGGATCTGCGAATCGATGCTCGTCTCCTCCGCTTCGCCGGAGCATCGCCACCCTCATCCATTCTTGTGCTAATAGCTTCAGTTTTTGGCCGAGGAGCATCGCCTCGAGCCGAGCTTTCTTCCTGAGCAGGTTAGGTGCGCTATTAAGCACCAGGAGATGAAGTTACAGGCCGTCGGAGATACCTGGAGCACCTTGCCTTCTCCGACCTCGCAAGGGCGCTCCAGTGATCCTCTGACCGAACTAAGACCTCCAGCAAGTAGAGGACCCTTCCAGAAAGCGCAGGGGACCTTCAGGAGCGGCAAAGACCGGTGGAGCAGCGAGATCTCACCGGAAGAAGCTCGCCCAGGCGAGCGTTCTTCCCCGTTCTTCCAGATGTCCTCCTCGTCGTCGGATGAAGATCAAGGCCCCAGTTCGAGCTACAGCCGTCCGATGGAGCAACGCTCAGACCGTCAAATCACCTCGGGTGATCTAATCCTCACCGCCCATCATCGAAGCGGCATTGGCAGACGTGGAGGCGACGCATGTCAAGTGGACGAAGATCAGCCATTGGATCGCGCGCCTTTGGGGTAAATTTCGGATATATCCCCCGCCTTTTTGTATTTATATTTTAATGCCATAAATAAAATTTCACGTTGTAAATAAATTGTAATTTTTGCAGTAGGCCCCCTGTAGTTTCTGTAATTGCGATTAGGTCCCGTCGCGCCTCACGCACAGTCCCACGTGAGGCGCGTGATTTTTGCACTGAAGCCCTGGCGGTTTTTGTAAATTGTAAATTAGCCCCAAAAATAAAAATAATTGTTTATTTTTGTCGTGATTTTTGCACTGATGCCCCTGAGAATTATTTTATTTGCAAAAATGCCCCTACCAGGCTGTTTAATTTTTGTCTATTTATTAAAAATACCTATGGTGCTCCTAAAAATTCAGAAAAATTAAATAGATGCTTCACGTAATGTTCTTTCACGCCTATATTTTATTTTGCATTTTTTGCATTTTTCCTAATTATTAAAAATAAAAAAGGAGCCCTTCTTGTAGTGTTTAAAATAGAAAATACAAAAAAATATAAAATGCTTTTGAAAAATTACAAAAAAATTATATATAGTATATATATATTGAGTCCAGAAATTGAAAAACCCTAAAAACAAGAAAAAGAAAAATAAAAAATCAGAAAGCTCCAAATCCAACAAAAAAATAGAAAAACCCTTAAAAAATCCCAAAAATATAAATTTCTCTTTTATAATTATCTATATATTATTATTAATGTATTAAAATTAATTTGGGTAATTTTGGGAATTATTTTATATTTTTAAAACCCAAATTAATTACGTCTTATTTACCTAGTCCATATTGAGGACATTTTTGAAATTAAAAATATATAAAAATTAGTAAAATTCCATGAAAATAACAAAAAAATTAGAAAAATACAAAAATTCAAAAGAAAAAATATTATATCTACATATTTTAAGTATTAATATATACATACATCCCTATATAGTACACATCTCTCTCTCTCCTCTTAGATATATCTCTTTATATAAATATATATAGTATATAATTAATAAAAAAATATATAAAAAAATATACCAAATATAAAACAAAATAAAAATTAAAAAAACAAAATAAAAAAAATATAAAATCAAAACCCACAAAAATAATAAAAATTGGACATGAACAATGAATTGAATAATTGTACAACCAAGTTCACCACATCACCTTTCGCCTCCCAGTGTTCGACCTCTACTTGTGCTTACACCTATACACACTTGCATGTAGAGTTATAATAAATTTTAACTCCACATTTTTGGATATTCATTGCATATATTTCTTGTGGGTTAATTGTTGACTGATCTGGGGATCTTTAAGTGGTCAATTCAGCGACTGGATTTCTCGCCTTGTGAGATATCTAGACCTCTTATTTTCCCCAGTCATCAAATGGCGCCGTTGCCGGGGAGGCAACAGATTTTGTGTGGTTATATGTTCATTTATTTAATTCGTTGCTCATGTCCATTATTCATTTGTTTATTTGATCTTTATTGAGATTATTGATTGGCTGTTCTGACCCATCTCTTTTATTTGTCTTTGATGCGAGGGAACACCAAGAGAAGGAGGACCTCCTAGGAGGACCTATGCACCCCAACAAGGCAAAGTTGGCTTTTCTACGCCAGCCAACGGAAGATAGCATCAAAGGGAGATGAAGGAGAATTTTTGAAGACAGTCTCTATTCTTATGCATTTTATTTTATTTTATTATGTATATTTATGTGAGAGTGTGACACTTAGAATTTTGTAATAATACAGGACTCTCAGGTACTCTTCGACTCCCGAGGTCCAGTGTCCGAGGGATTGTTCCCTAGGGGGCCTCGACGGTTTTGACGCTTTTTCTTTTCTTTATTTTATTTTATTTTATTTTTATTATTTTGTGTGAATGAGCCCTTAGCTATAGGAATTGCTTGCTCGTAGAGTTAGGTCCAAACAACCTAATATATTTGCATGTACCTAGAGTTCGCTTTGGACCTAGATCAAACTCTAAACAATCGCCTCACCATCTTCGAGCCTACGTGCCGTGAGCTCTCCCTGCCAAGCGCTTCTCCTAGACTCGATGTGTCGAGAGGAGGAGGGGTGAGCCTAGACCGGACTCCTGACTTGAAGATCGGCGAGCGACTTGTGGTGCTTCACGATAATAGCAATTTCTGAACTTAGGGCGATTTCTTCGGCTTGCATTTGCATCTAGCATAGGTTTCAATTCTGTTCTGCATCCCGCATGGAGAGAGCTGGAGGCACTGTAAGTCTTCTTACTTAGCATGCATCATCGATTTCCGACTTGCATGGCTTTTTCGATCTTCTCCCTCTGTTTTTGCCAACCTAGGATGCTTAATGGAAATTGGAACCTCGATAGGCACGTGCATTGAAAATACCCAAAAAAAGTGATAGCTTAAATAAAATCGGGACTGCTAACTCTATTGGACCTAAAAATAAAACATAATGGATTTCCTTGTCTTGGGGAGTGCAACCCCCTCATTGTATGCGTTTTTATTGCTCACGTACACACTGAGGAGTAGAGCCCAAATCCCATCAAGCCTCCTAAGTGATTGTACAACTTTGTGATTCTCACCTCACTCTAAAACCGAAAAGATAAATGATCGTCACCCGACGGTCTTCACTGTGTCAAGTAGGTGAATCGGGGGTTTGCCTTGTGTATTGATTGTGACTTGGAGTCCGTTGTGTTTTTCATTCATTAGAGTAGTCGGTCCCATCGTGTGAGTCATGCATTTTTCATCTTTGAGTCTCTCTACCTCTCTTATACATATATATCTCCTCATCTGCATCGAGTCGTGATATTGGCGCTTGAGCTCAATCATTTCTTCGCCAAGTCCTCCGTTTCCATCTTCTTCACCACCTTCCTCGTATCCACCGTGCCATCCCCATCTTCTCAGGTTCGAGGAGAGCATGCTCTTCGGACCACCATTCTAACGGTGTTCCCGCCTTGTGTGGAACACCCAATTTTGTCTATGTACCGATCTTCTCGCCCGCCCTCCTCGTTCCCTCTGTATCACTTTTCTATTACCCGGGAATGCTGTGCACACTGATAGGGCCACATCGAGGATTTCATGATTACCTTGATTATTTGTGTATGCTGGGCCAATAATTGAGGATGCTGGGATGAGTATGCTATGGGATTGTGATCAGATACGTGCATGTTTTTGAGGTTATTTGATTTTAGGCACAAGCATAGGTGTGATGCATTATTGAGAAATTTTTGGTCTCGCACACCGAATTGAGGATGTGATATGATGCGATGATTTGGTGATGATTTCATGAGTATTGATTGATCTATCTATCTTTAGGTTCCACCCATCTTCATTTTAAGGATTGACTGATTATTCTGACTTGGACTTCCTGATAAAGGTGTGTGGATCCTACATGATCTCTCATCTTCCTGATTGAACCATCCTTGATCTCCTGACTCTTTGATCCACCCTGGCACTTAGAGGAATCCTTATGATATGTTGGGCCATCTCAGCCAGATTTGATTGACCTGAGGGATATTCTGTGAATGACCTAATTATTTTCTCCCTCGCATGATCTTATGCCCTCCGGATGATTGAATGATTGAATGCTTTTGAGGACCTGAGATTCTATGCCAGCATTCTCATGACCTACATTGATCTAGCTCGCATTACTCCCCTGGGGACTAGCTACGGGAGAATGCGACAATTTCTAGGGTTGCGGTTTCATCCACTGCTTGGGTTGCCATTGTGATGGGACTCGAAACCAAGTCAGATCATATACTTGATTGGCCCCCCCTGTGATTGCGTACTCGACCTTTCGGTACCTGAGGCAAACCGTCTGATTGCTCTCCTTGACGGTCCTCGCAAGGATGAGCCTTGATCTTACAATTATTCACCGCCTAGTTCATAGCTCTCCGAGGGTTATAGGTGAGAGGGTATGACACATTTTAGCTCCCTGGTCTCTTCTGCTGGTAGACGGTTTACCGTCTATCGAGACTAGGTTTCCTGTGGATCCGTTTGATGGATCCAGCTCCTTTGAGCCATTCTCTCACCTTGACGACCCTCGCAAGGACGAGACGTACTCTGATTATTCACTGTGTAGCTCACATCACTTCACGAGGACTATCTGCGGAAGGATGTGACACTTTCTTTACGATCGGCTTCACTCACTTCTGGTGCCTCCATTTATTGGGGCACGTTGCCGATTCGTCAAATATGGACAGTCAGTCTCCCTCTCTGATTATGCGCCCGATCTGTTGGGGCATGAGACCGACTTGTTCAGACTCCTTTGAGTCCGCTCTCCTTGATGGTCCTCGCAAGGATGAGCTCTTTTCTGATTATTCCTTGACTAGCTCATAGCTCCCTGAGGGTTATCTGCGGGAGACTATGACATATTTCGGATCTGATTGGTCTCTTCTGTTGGTAGCCGATTTGTCGACTACTGAGACCACTATGTGGGTCCGTCTGATGGATCCGGCTCCTTCGAGCCCTTCTCTCTCCTTGACAACCCTTGCAAGGTAGAGACACATTCGGACTATTCCTTGCCTAGATCGCAGTACTCTCCGAGGACTATCTGCGAGAGATTGCGACACTCTCTTTACGCTCGGTTCCCACTGCTGACTGTGTCTCCAATCCGCGGAGCACGGAATCGAGTCGTCTGATATACATGATTTTTGGTCCCATCTTGAGTTGCTTATCCGATCTGTGGATCATGGGACCCATCTGATTACACTCCTTTGAGTCTGCTCGCCTTGACGGTCCTCGCAAGGTTGAGCTCCCGATATCTGCTATTTTCATGCCTAGCTGGCAGCACATTCCCCGAGGGTTGTCTGCGGGACGCTGCCACATTCTTTAGAGTTTCTGGTCTCTTCTGCTGGTAGCCGATATGTCACCTATCGAGACCGTACCTGTTGATCCGTCTGATGGATCACTGACGCCTTTGCATCCACTCGCCTTGACGACCCTCGCAAGGTCGAGTCTTTTTCTGATTATTCATTGACTATTATGTACCATTCCCCGAGGGTTATCTGCTGGAGGGTACATCACCTTGTAGGTACTCGGTTTCACTTCTGGTGTCTCCTATCTGTTGGAGCACGAAGCTGAGTCTTCTGAGCTTTCTACTCGATCTCCTTCTGATTGTGTCTCCGATATGCGGAGCACGGAGCCGATTTTCCTGATATGTACTTGGTCTCCTCCCTGGTTGTGTCTCTGATCTTCGGAACACGGAGCCGAGTTTTCTAATCATTCTCTGATTCTGCTCACCTTGACAACCCTCGCAGGGTTGAGTCATGACTTGTGGTATTCGGTGTATCTCATGTGATCTTCCAACCTCATGACCACCAAATGCCACGATGTCTCTTGCTCTTTACCTTTCCATATCTTATTGAGACTCTGATTGACCGGAGGGCTCTGTACTGTTCCTTCTTCCTCCCGATCTTATAGTATCGGCTCTGTTTCCTCATGCTGACCCTTTGAGCCGATTGACTGATTCATGCTACCGGACCCGATATCTGTACTTTCGATCTATTTTACTCCGGTAGCCGACACCCACATGACTGTATATCAGGGTGTCTTTTCACCTTCTGACTGCGTCCTCGTTCTCACAGGGAGACGACGACGAGGGCACGGTAGTCGCTTGTCAGATACCGTCCTGTACTTCACCAGTCTTTCACCCCTTGTATATATGTGTTTTGTCTATTCCTTCTTTCTCCCGCATGTTATGTGTGCCCCAGATCTATCGCCATATCTTTGTGTCTATACTTCGGACGTACTTTGTCCTAAGTATAGGGGGTACACATCACGTTGTTCTTTCCTTGTTCAGTTTTGTCACGCCTGTTGTTGCCTATACTTAGGGATAGCTCACCCTAAGTATAGGGGGAGTGATGCGTATATTCTCCGCGATCTTTTTGTCTATCTGTATATATCTCTCTTTTTTTCTTTTCTTCTTTTCTTCTTTTCCTTTTTTATCTTCTGTATCTAAATAAAAGGTGTCGCCCCTTTGTGTCAGTTTCCTATACTTAGGACATACTTTGTCCTAAGTATAGGGGGGTGCACCCCTGATTTGTTCATCTGTCTATTCCCACCCTTGACCCCCCCTGATTTGTGTACAATCTGCTATACTTAGGTTTACTTGATCCTAAGTATAGGGGGGACAGTCAACTTCTATTTTCTTCATCTCTTATTTCTTTTAGACTTGTCTATACTCAGTACGAGTTATGTCTTCTCTTTCTCTTTTCCGATCTATGAGGACATAGCTCAAGATAAGTATAGGGGGGTCGTATATACTTTGTATATACTTTAGCCATAACTCGTACTTTCTTATTCTTTTAATAATATGGCTAATAATTCTTTAAAAATCATTAAAAACCCTTAATAAAAAGATGTGATTATTCCTCGGATTCTTTTTGTATATACTGATTAATAAATCAAGTTAAAAATATTTTTGCAAAATGATTTAAAAAATGGTGTGAACTGTTTGGAAAACTTTTTGTGAAGTATTTTCAACCTTTGTAAAAATATTTTGATTGCAAAAATTATTCTGTTTGTGTGAAATAAAGGATTTGAAAATCTATTCGCAAATGGTTTTGAAACATTTTGTAAAAATATTTTGAAAAATGTATATATAGTGTTTGCAAAATCTTTGCAAAATGGCTTTCAAATATTTGTAAATATTTGCAAAAATTATTTTGTACTATAATTTTCAAAATGTTTTCTAAATAAATTTGAGGAATAAAAGCATCTTAATAAAAAAATAAAATACAATAAAAAAATAAGATATATAAAATTCTTTATTAATGGTATATACAAATCACTTTGTTAAAACCTGTAAACTCTTTAAAATTCTTTAAGTCCTGTAAAAATAAAGTGGCACGCCCGTGTAAATAGCTGTATATATTTATACTTTGGATGCCAAAATTCTTTCTTTGTGTAAAATTTCTCTCTTTATTTTCAAATTCTTTGGAAAATTGCATTATTCTTTGCATATTTGTAAATAGCATTTGCATTGCATTTATATTCTTTGATTGAGTATTGATGATTGAACTAGTCCAATAAAGTCGAAGATTGGAGCTTGGTTAGACCTTACCGCACCTAATTGCACTGGAACCTTATGGGAACTAGGTTTAGGGCACTTCAGGTCTATTCAGACTTAATTCTTTGAGAAATCAGGGCTAGGTTCAAGTCACCTCAGTGGACTAACTAGAACTTTTCGAAACACAAGTATGACTCTTGTCGACCGTGACCTAACTTGGACAATTGCACCTTTCACTTGGCTCAACTCAGTTGGAGTGGTGAGGGGGTTGGATTTGCCAGTCTGAGACGCACACGGGTGGAAACATTCGTCCTCGTCTAGGGAGGGAAGTGCACCCCAACCTGGTCCAGTAGCCATGAGGTCTAACGACAGGAGAGTATGGGTTGCAATAAAGCTTCAAAAGAGGGATAGTCTTCTGGCTCAAGAGGAAAAACTCCTTATGTAAATGCTGCTGTATATAGTATGTTGAAAAAAAATATATCTCCAAAAAAGTGGACAGGCTTGAAAATAAAATAAAGTGCCTGCCGGAGAATGTATATATGTTGTATAGATAATAAGCAAGCTTGAGCATCAAAGTTATACCATGTGAGCCTGCAGCTGGATGACTTGACTACACTCGTCTTGCATCCCAGGATAGGTAGCTACACTGGCTACCGCCCATTCTTTTCTCTACCCCCTCCTCTTGAGTTGGATGCTACTTGAACTTAGAAGGGAATACCCCGCTCCTCGAGGAAAGAGCTGATGGATTGGGGAATCATTGGGTTGTCATTCTGGAGAAGCTAGTCTCTTTGTCATTTCAGCTGGGGAGAGCCACCATCACTTACACCGTACAAGTCAGCTTCATAGTCATAAGGGTTTGCGTATGATGTAGGCTAGTTCTGAAGGTAATTTGAATCGAGTTCTGTGACTCTCGAAGGCTGCTGTGTTTTAAATTTGGTTCCCGACCAGGTTCCACACATATTTTCACACCAAGGTCTAACCTGAGTTCCAAACTTTGATTTTGTACAGATGAGTTTAATCATCATGATCAATTCAATCTATTTTTAAATCCTTTATTTTTGTTTTTTCTTTTCTTCTGATTCTTTATTCTTTTGTACTTATTGCATAAGTATTTGCTAGGGACTAGCAAAGGCAAGTATAGGGGGGTGATGAATCTCCATTTCATCACCTTTATTCTATCATTTTGGCCTTAAAAACCCCAGTAAATACATGTAAATAGCATTAATTTGTCCATAAAAGCATTCATTATTTGTTGCATTCATTGTACATAAAATAAAGTTTTTAATGTCAAAATTATAAAATAAAGAAAAGAAAAGAAAAAGGAATAAAATATTGCAAATGACCCTAACCCCGAGACCAAGGCCAGCATGGAATTGGTCGACAAGGAATAAAGTAGGGGGAGATAAGGGCCACTAGTACAATAAATACCCCATTTATTTATTCATTTATTTATGTATTTTTGACACCTATTTTGTATTTAATTATTTATTCATCAAACAAAAATACTTTGTACATGAAAGTTGTAGATAATAATGTAAATAAAAATACAAAATTGAGTTTGTGTAAAAATAATACTCAGTGTACATTTTATACCCAGAATAAAAAGCCAAAATCTCAACTTCACAGACCCATATCTTGCAAAAAAAACTCCAAATCACCCAAACTCACTTTAATTGTATATAGCTTTCCAAGATCTATTTAATAAAATTAGTTTCATAATTTTTGGAGTCCATCTGTGAAAGTTAGGTTTTTGGCCCCCCATTGTACAATCTACCCGAATAAAATATTCAATTTATTCTTCATTCATTATTTCTACAAACTTATATTTTTAGAATTTTGTAAATAATGTATACAATACATGTGCATATTGAAATTAAAAGAAAACCAAACAGAATTTGTAAAATAAAATAAGTCTATGAAACACATAGACAAAATACCTATGCTATCTAAATGTATATAAATAAAAAGGGATTTTATTCTTTTATTTCTTTATTCATCTCTATTTTTATAATAATGTAAATATTACATCTAATTTCTTAAAAATACAAATCCAAAATAAAAACAAATAAAATATATTAAATAAATAAAGTATATATAATATATAGGTAAAATACCTATAAGTATAACTACATATACCTATACCTATTTATTTAAAAATGTAAATAAACTCATAAAAATTAAATAACAATATATCTACACTCACAAAAATAAGTTATAATTTTATAAAATAAAAAATTAAAATAATAAAATAAAAATAAACAAAATAAAAATAAATACATGTAAATACCCTTAAAAATACATTATTAAAATAAACCCATAATAAAATTCTTCAAAAAACTAAATAAAAATCATAAATAAATACTACATTAATTAATAAACATTTTTTATTTTATAAATATAATCTAATTAAATCATTTACTATGCTTAAAAAATAAGTCAAATTCTGGTCGATGTAAACCAATCAGAGGCCAGGGAGTGTTGACCTCCGGTCAACCCCCCCCCCCCCCCCGCGCCTCTGACTCCCGTCACATCTGTCCAGTCCCTCGTTTTCTGGCATTTATCCCGCTCGATTCAGAGCACCATCACCTTCGATCGCTTCACGGAATTTTCTCCCAGACACATCATGATCCTCGCCGTTCACTTAGATTGCGTGTACATAACCGAGATTCTCCGATAATTGCTGATCAATAAGGGCTCCCCCTCCTGTTTATAAATAACCCCATCTCCCATCCTCCGAGCTTTTTGGCCATTTCCCTAGCCCTAGAGCCCACGCCTTCGGCCTAGCGTGCATGCTCGCAGAGGAAGGAGATGCGCCCATGGCGGCGCTCCGGCAGTCGTCCTGCTCCCTGGAGTTTTTCCAGGTATAAGAGCTGCGCACTTATTTTCTAAGGTAGATTTTTATCCCCGCTTTTCATTCCTGTCTTTTATTTTGCATTTAGATCATTAGAATAGCCTAGTTTAGCTAATTCGAAGTTCGCCGGAGCTCAGCTCCGGCGACTTCGCCACCGTGCCTTCGACTGTTTACCGACGCCCTTTCACCGTCATTTTGTTCCCCACCGCCTTCTCCACCTCCAGACCACTCAAACCCAACCGGATCCTCCCTGGATCTGCGAATCGATGCTCGTCTCCTCCGCTTCGCCGGAGCATCGCCGCCCTCATCCATTCTTGTGCTAATAGCTTCAGTTTTTGGCCGAGGAGCATCGCCTCGAGCCGAGCTTTCTTCCTGAGCAGATTAGGTGCGCTATTAAGCACCATGAGATGAAGTTACAGGCCGTCGGAGATACCTGAAGCACCTTGCCTTCTCCGACCTCGCAAGGGCGCTCCAGTGATCCTCTGACCGAACTAAGACCTCCAGCAAGTAGAGGACCCTTCCAGGAAGCCCAGGGGACCTTCAGGAGCGGCAAAGACCGGTGGAGCAGCGAGATCTCACCGGAAGAAGCTCGCCCAGGCGAGCGTTCTTCCAGATGTCCTCCTCGCCGTCGGATGAAGATCAAGGCCCCAGTTCGAGCTACAGCCGTCCGATGGAGCAGCGCTCAGACCGTCAGATCACCTCGGGTGATCTAATCCTCACCGCCCATCATCGAAGCGGCATCGGCAGACGTGGAGGCGACGCGTGTCAAGTGGACGAAGATTAGCTGTTGGATCGCGCGCCTTTGGGGGTAAATTTCGGATATATCCCCCACCTTTTTGTATTTATATTTTAATGCCATAAATAAAATTTCACATTGTAAATAAATTGTAATTTTTGCAGTAGGCCTCCTGTAGTTTCTATAATTACGATTAGGTCCCTCCGCGCCTCACGTGCAGTCCCACGTGAGGCGCGTGCTTTTTGCATTGAAGCCCTGCCGGTTTTTGTAAATTGTAAATTAGCCACAAAAATAAAAATAATTGTTTATTTTTGTCGTGATTTTTGCACTGATGCCTCTGAGAATTATTTTATTTGCAAAAATGTCCCTGCCGGGCTGTTTAATTTTTGTGTCTTTTATATATTTATTAAAAATACCTAAGGTGCTCCTAAAAATTCATAAAAATTAGGATAGATGCTTCATGTAATGTTCTTTCACGCCCATATTTTATTTTACATTTTTCATATTTTTCCTAATCATTAAAAATAAAAAAGGAGCCCTTCTTGTACTGTTTAAAATAGAAAATACAAAAAAAATATAAAATGCTTTTGAAAAATTACAAAAAAATTATATATAGTATATTTATATATATATATTGAGTCCATAAATTAAAAAACCCTAAAATAAGGAAAAAGAAAAATAAAAAATCAAAAAGCTCCAAATCCAACAAAAAAATAGAAAAACCCTTAAAAAATCCCAAAAATATATTTTTCTCTTTTATAATTATCTATATATTATTATTAATGTATTAAAATTAATTTGGGTAATTTTGGGAATTATTTTATATTTTTAAAACCCAAATTAATTACAGCTTATTTACCTAGTCCATATTGAGGACATTTTTGAAATTAAAAATATATATATATATATATATAAATAGTAAAATTCCAGGAAAATAACAAAAAAATACAAAAATACAAAAATTCAAAAGAAAAAAATATTATATCTACATATTTTAAGTATTAATATATACATACATCCCTATATAGTACACATCTCTCTCTCCTCTTAGATATATCTCTTTATATAAATATCTATAGTATATAATTAATAAAAAAATATACCAAATATAAAACAAAATAAAAATTATAAAAACAAAATTAAAAAAATTATAAAATCAAAAACATACAAAAATAATAAAAATTGAACATGAACAATGAATTGAATAATTGTACAACCAAGTTCACCACATCACCTTTCGCCTCCCAGTGTTCGACCTCTACTTGTGCTTATACCTATACACACTTGCATGTAGAGTTATAATAAATTTTAACTCCACATTTTTGGATATTCATTGCATATATTTCTTGTGGGTTAATTGTTGACTGATCTGGGGATCTTTAAGTGGTCAATTCAGCGACTGGATTTCTCGCCTTGTGAGATATCTAGACCTCTGATTTTCCCCAGTCATCAGCAAGTTCCCTGGTTGTTGGGGGAACAACCCTTGATGTGAGCTTTGTGCTCTTAAGTGCTGTTGTGGGTGTATAGCCCTTTTCTTGGGATATTTTCTACCCCTCTTTTGGTGGAGAAAATCGGGTTATTTATTGTTGTCCACCAAGTGTTCGACAAAAAGCCACAAAGAGCTTCGTTGAGATCTTATGTGCTTCAAGTTCTTTGTGTTGAACTACTACTCCTATTGTACTCAAGGTGTATGATTAAATGTTTGTGAGAGATAGTCAAAGTCTAAAGGCTACAAAATTTCTGGTGAATGATTCCATGATGCTTGGAGCATCCACAGAACCCGACTCGACAAAGGATACCATTATGGAGTTGCAGTCCTTCTTGAAGAAATCATTTACGAAAGAGCATGTCTCCTTGCAATCGACAAACAATGGTTCAACTTTTAATATGAGGAGAACTAGCAATGCTTGCTCTACCAAATCTGAGTGGATTATCGACAACGGTGCTTCCGATCACATGACAGGTGATCATAGAGAGTTTCATGATTACAAGTTATCATCTGGAAGAGAGAAACTTACAGTTACAGACGGGTCTCCAGCTATTGTTGCTGGAAAAGGAACGATTTCTTTTGTTGATCGTTTCCTCCTTACCGATGCACTTCACGTCCCCGATTTCCCAATAAATCTTTTGTCAGTTAGTAGGATTACGAAAGAATTGCACTACATGCTGATTTTTTTATCACAATTCGCGTGTTTTAGCAGACTTACAGATATGGAAGAAGATTGGAATTGGATTAGTTGAGGATGGATTGTATCGTCTTCCAGCTCGAGTGGGTCACGCCCTTATATCTGTGATGAAAGCTCGCTTTGAAAGGGACAATTCTACTTTAGTACGAAAATGGCATGAGCGTCTTGGTCATATCAAATTGTCTTATCTACATAAGTTGATGCCTGAGATTTTCTCTAGATTGTCTGAGGATGATTTGCAATGTGAGGTTTGCCAATTTGCAAAGCAAACACGAACTACATTTTCTGCATTTGCTGGTAAATCTACTTATGCATTCGAATTGGTGCATTATGATATTTGGGGTCCGTCAAGTGTGAAGAGCATGGGTGGCCATATGTACTACATCACTTTCATTGACAATTTTTCACGGAGTACTTATGTGTACCTTTTAAAACATAGAAGTGAAGTTCCTGTTGCTGTAAAGAACTTTATAAATATGGTAAACACTCAATATGTAACAAGAGTAAGGACTCTCAGGACTTATAATGCCAATGAGTACATAGAAAGTTCCCTACATGCTTTTCTTGATGAGAAGGGTATCATCCATGGAACCTCATGTAGTTACATGCCGCAATAGAATGGGATACCTGAAAGAAAAAATCATCATTTGTTGAATGTTATAAGAGCACTCCTACTCCAGCGAAATGTGCCAAAGAATTTTTGGGGAGAAGCCGTCTTGACAGCTGCCTATCTAATCAATAGGACACCATCTGTCGTAATCAGAAAGAGAACTCCTTTCTTTGTCATCCATCCAGATACCTCTCCCTTCAGCTTGGACCCATGGGTTTTTGGATGTGTCCGCTTTCTTCATAATTCTGGACCAGGTTGGCGTAAGTTGGATCCAAGAGCCACGAAATGCATCTTTCTTGGGTATTCTAGAACTCAAAAATGATACAAATGTTATGACCCTGTGGCACGCCGTCTTCATGTAAGTAAGGATGTTACTTTCTTCGAGAGTGAGTCCTACTTCTCTAAGAGATTTCCTCAAGAGGAGTCTGTGAGTACAAATGTTGAGAAAATGAGAATGGGATTTATTTTCTTGGTGACATGCCAGAGACTATCCATGTGGGGGAGAATAATTAACAAGATAGAGAAAAGGACAGTGAAAATGCATGCAGATTTGGACAAACTTATAGTAGACGAAAGGGATCAGATAAAGTGGTGGAAGTTGAAGAAGATATGATACTGAACCAGGGTGTCAACCTTTTCCTCCGACCATGAAGTCAACCCTTTCATGGGTGATTTTGGCCATGAAAGCCCTACAAGTGTTTCTCTCCCTCCTGATATTCATACTGATAATGTCAACCCTTTACTGGATGAGCGTCCCATTGCTATGAGAAAATATACTAGAACTGTTCGAGCCTCTACTCATTATCCAGTGGAGGACTTTGTTGCTTATACCAATAGGAGTTCAAGATATTAATGCTTTATTACCTCTCTAGATGCTCATCATGTTCCCAAAAATTTTGATGAAGCCAAAAAAAGATCCGAAATGGAGTAATGCTATGAAGGAAGAAATGGATGCCTTGGTTAAAAATAATACCTGGGATATTGTTGATGCGCCCAAGGGTGTTCACCCGGTTGGCTCTAAATAGGTCTATGCAATCAAATATGAAGAGGATGGGAATGTCGATAGATTCAAAGCTTGATTTGTGGGTAGATGATACAACTAGAAATATGGGATTGACTACCTGGAAATATTTGCTCCTGTTGCCAAGATGAGTACGATCAGCGTTGTTATTTGTCTAGCAACCCATTTTTCCTGGAAAATGTATCCGTTAGATGTGAAAAATGCTTTCTTGAATGGTGATCTTAAAGAAGATGTGTATATGAAAATACCACCTGGGTTTGAAAAGGACAAGTGTTGCAAACTAAAAAGGTCTTTATATGGATTGTAGCAATCACAAAAAGCTTGGTTTGAACGTCTCCATGTGGTTATGATTAAGAATGTATATATCCAAGTGAATGGAGACCACACCTTATTTATGAGGAGGAATGACGAAAAAAGATCTATTCTTTTAGTATATGTCGATGACATGATCCTTACATGTGATGATGAAGAAGAAATTTCCAGGGTAAAGAAAATATTTGCAAGCGAATTTGAATTGAAAGACTTGGGGAAGTTAAAATACTTCCTAGTCATTGAGATGGCTCGATCTCCAGGAGGTATGTGTCTAAGTCAACGAAAATATACTATGGACTTATTGAAAGATTGTGATATACTGCGATGCAAGCCTGCTACTAATCCTATTGAGGCAAACCACAGACTGAACAAAGAGGATGATGACCTTCTTGATGATGCGGGAAAGAGAAGGTATCAAAGATTGGTGGAAAAGTTGATCTATCTTACCCTTACTAGACCATATATTACATACGTTGTAAATGTGGTGAGTCAATTCATGCATGCTCCTACTACCTCTCATGCTAATGCGGTAAATAGAATTCTATGCTGCATAAAATGATCATCGGGAAAAGGTCTTATGTTCATGAAGAATCATGAGGTCACTCTTGAAGGATACACTGATACTGATTGGACTGGTTCCATTGATGACAGAAGATTCACCTTAGGCTATGCGGTATATTTATGCGGAAATTTGGTTATTTGAAGAAGTAAAAAGCAGAATGTAGTTTCAAGATCAAGTGTTGAAGCGGAACCGAGCTCTTGCCAATGGCGTTATAGAAATTCTATGGCTAAAAATTTTGCTCCATGACTTGGAAATCAAAGTTAGTGTGCTAATGCAGATGTTTTGTGACAACAAGGCTACAATAAATTTGGCCAACAATCCCGTAATGCATGACAGAACGAAGCATTTGGAGATTGATAGACACTTCATCCGTGAGAAGATTGATGATGGACTGTTGTGTCTACCTTACCTGAAATCTACTGATCAGGCTGCTGATCTCTTCACAAAGGGGTTACCTACGGTACAATTTGAGTTGAATGTAGGAAAGTTGGGCATGGTGGACATGGGTAAACGGATCTTTGGATGAGAGATCGTTTACCCATCATTCTCTATATATTGTACTCATCCCTCCTCATTTGAAAATAGTTTTAGTGAAGAGTGCCCTAATCTCTAGTGAGGGAGACTAGAGATTGAGAGCTCCCGTGGTTTTTCCCTCTCCGTAGGGTTTTCCACGTAAATCTGTGTCTCCATCTTTGTGTGTGCTTAGTGTATTTGATTCTAACATGGAGAAAACATTTTAACTATTAATATTATGAATATCTGTGATGAACTTGAAGTACACCAGAGGTGACATTGTAGATATCAGTGGATTTTAAGAAAACAATTAGATTGTCTCATTATAAATGATATGCAATCAGTTTAGATAGTTTTAATAATGATACTCTCCCTGCAACTTATACTTCCATTATGTCGAATGGAACTAGAAGAACATGAATATCATATTGTTTCCTAATGAATAGATTTTTTATATAAACAATAAAAATCACTATTAAAATTCTTTGTTTACAATCTCATTATCAGTTATGATCAACTTATCTAAACAAACTAATGTTAACCTCTCGAACTAGTCTTCCCCAACTAGCCAAAAAGTTATGAACTGAGATCAATATTACACATTTACATGAGCTTAAGCATTTCGCATGGAATATTTGCCTCAGAAACTTGTAACAATTACTTGATCATGCTGATTATGGATTCTACATAAACTTATTGGTGTTTATAAATATGTGCATAAACCCAGTTCGTTGAGAATGTAAATGGGATTTTTATAAATTAATGTAAATCGATGTTATTAAATAAAATTCGAATTTAAAGAAACAAGAGGATGAAAAGTACCTTTTTGGATCTTGTTTTGGATGCAATCGTTAGAATGAGATCCAATAAATCTCGTTGATGGTTTATCATGGAAATGGTAAGAGCCTACCTCATTTGCAAACCCTATATATATATGATTTCTTTTAAATAGGACGCAGCCCTTCCTAAGTTCAGGAAGGCCAGCCCCCTTTTTTGTATAAAACATGATAACTTTAGTAGAATACATATACGATTTTGTATTATAATGTGCAGTTTTGATGTTTGTATTATAATGCGTAATTTTGTATGTGGCTTTGTATTTATAACGTGCACCTATAATACAAACTGTATACGTGTTCTACTAACGTGGGTTTAAGCTCTCTTTTCCCATATATATATATATATATATATATATAGAGAGAGAGAGAGAGAGAGAGAGAGAGAGAGAGAGTCCGGGGAGGCTGCTACATGTAGCAGCCAACGTGGCTGCTACATGTGGTAGTTTCCCCATTTTTTTAATTTTTTATTTCAAAATTAAACCATGAATATTCATCTATATATCTCTCTTACAATGTATTAAAATTTCGTCAGAAACAGAGACTGCTATGCCCTCCATCTAGAACATGTCGATTACAACAAATTCCAGACCGTTAAAATTACCCGTTCTAGATGGAGGGTATAAGAGTCTCTGTTTCTGACGAAATTGTAATACAATGAAGGAGGGATATATAGATGAATATTCATGGTTTAATTTTGAAAAAAATAAAAAAATTTGGGGAAACTGCCACATGTAGAAGCCACATTGGCTGCTACATGTAGCAGCCTCCCTTTTCATACACACACACACATAAAGGAAAGGGATCCTACTCCATGGAGTAGGTAACTTACCTACTCCACTTTCTCTTTTTTTTTCATTTTTTTTCATTTTTTTGAAAATGCTTCAATGGATTTTTATAACTATATCCCTCTAATATGTCATTCAAATTTCGTCAGAAACAGAGACTCCTACGACCTCCATCCAGAATATGAAATATACAACAAATCTGTGACCGTTAAAAAATGACTGTCTGGATGGAGGCCATAGGAGTCAATGACATATTAGAAGGATATAGTTATGAAAATCCATGGAAGTATTTTTCAAAAAAAATAAAAATTTTTTGAAAAAAAGAAAATGGAGTAGGTAAGTTTTCTACTGCATGGAGTAGAATCACTTTTCTCATATATATATATGTATATATATATATGAGTGATCCTATGAGAGCCAAAACCTGTAAGATCATGAGAGCATGTATTCTGGACCACATGATTCATCCAGGAGAGAGAAGACCAGGAGAGAGAAGACAGAATCATGTGATCCAGAATGCATTCTCTCATGCTTTCACAGTTTTTGGCTCTCATAGGATCACTCCTCTCTCTCTATATATAATATGGATTTAATGGGGCTGCTCCCTGGGGGCAGCCAACATGGCTGTCCCGCCCCTCTATTTCGGTATTTTTTTATTTTTTTGAAAAATATCACCATGTATATTCATCCCTATATCCCTCCTATATGTCATTTGAATTTCGTCAGAAATAGAGACTCCTACGACCTCCATCAGATAGTGTCGATTTAACAAATCTTGTTACTGTTAAAAAATGACTGTTTGATTGGAGGCCGTAGGAGTCTATGTTTCCGACGAAATTCGAATGGCTATAGGAGGGATATAGGGATGAATATATATGACGATATTTTTCAAAAAAAGAAGAAGTCAAAAACGACGCAGGGGCAGCCCCATTAACCTCCCTCTCTCTATATCCTGAACTGCAACTATATTTTAAATATTTCAAATTCTATTTATTGAATTATATGTTAATAGTCTTCTTCTTTTTAATTAAATCATGCAAAATGTAAGGTTTTCAATTAGAAAGTTATTTTTAGTAGGACTCCAACAATAACAATGTATACATTTTTATAAACACATTTTATATTAAAAAAAGTAAGTTCCACAACATTAAAAATTATATGGTATATCTTTTTTAACTATATTAATCCACGAGGGGCAGAACTTCGTCGGAGTGCACCGATGTCAATTGTGTTCAATGTCATATCTTCGAAGCGGATCGCCATATCCTTCGCATCCATATTATGGTGGCGATACCCATTCTAAAGACAATCCTCTAATGCGGTTTAGATGATTTTTGCACTCATTCAGAACTTAACTTGTGTGGACCAACATCAACCTCCCAAACCTCCACTGCCATATACGCAAACCTATACATACAGTTGGTTAAACCAACACAAGTAGTTTCTTAATATTATCTCCTTTTCATGGAACCAAATCTAAGGACAACCCCTCTAGTAGGCTTATTCAACAAACTGGACACAAATCAAGCCCATGATGATGATGACGACGATCAACGATCAACAATCGATCCCAAGGGATAAAGAAGCAACCACCCTCCATCCAAAAGCTCGAGAGGAGTGGAGTGCTCACCACGAGCTCGAGCACAATGCTCCTCCTCCCGCCCTCCCCTCCGCTCTCCTTCCCCGTCAAACCCCTCTCCCTCTCCCTCCCCAAAGCCCACCACCACCTCCCCCTCTGCTCCTCCTCCTCCTCCTCCTCCTCCTCTTCCATCCCCATGTTCCTCTCCCCCGACGGCTCCTACTCCTCCACCCCTTCCCCCCCTCTCGAGAAGAAGGTCGTCGTCCTGTGGGACCTCGACAACAAGCCCCCCCGCGGCCCTCCCTTCGACGCCGCCCTCCACCTCCGCCGCCTCGCCTCCCTCTTCGGCTCCGTCCTCCACGTCTCCGCCTACGCCAACCGCCACGCCTTCCTCCACCTTCCTCCCCGGGTCCTCCTCGACCGTCGCCTCCGCCGCGACCGCGACGCCCTCGAGCGCCTCCAGCCCCCCGCGGACCCCTATCCATGCGCCGTCTGCGGCCGCAAGTTCCCCACCCACGCCGCCCTCCGCAAGCACTTCGTCCAGCTCCACCAGCGCGAGCGCAATAAGAAGCTCGCCCGCCTCCGATCCCTCAAAGGGAAACGGCGCCGCCGCTACCGCGACCGCTTCCTCTCCGGGAACTCCAAGTACGATGACGCCGAGCAAGACACCGTCACCCCGCGCACCGGCTACGGCCTTGCGCGGGATCTGCGGCGCGCAGGGGTGTCCGTGCGCACCGTCGCGGACAGGCCCCAGGCCGCGGATGCTGCTCTCAAGAGGCAGATGCAGCACTCGATCACCTGCGGGGTGGACTGGATGTTCCTGGTCTCAGATGATTCGGATTATGCGGAGATGATGCGGCGCGCAAGGGAGTCGGAGATGAGGACCGTGGTGGTGGGGGACTGGAAGACCGCGGCGCTTGCACGGCTCGCGGATATATGGGTGCCGTGGGCGGGCGTGGAGAGCGGGGAGGTCGGGGAGGAGGTGATGCGGGCGGGTGGCTGGAGGGATGGCGTGGATTGGGGGAGGTTTGAGGGAGGGAGTGGATTGGATGCGGCTGTGGATGAGATCGTTGCAGGTGCTGGCACGATGGATCTCAGACCGGTTGGGGTCCTGTCGGCATTCTCGGAGGAGGAGGTGATTGGGGGAAGCCTTGATGATGACGATTTTAGGATATATGGATCGGCCATGCCCGGAGACGAGTTCTTCTGGGACAGTGATGATGATGATGAGGAGTTCTAGTTCTTCTTTCGGCAAGGAGGTAATGGTTTCTACTAACATGTGCTGCTGCTGAGTTTTTATTTATCATGGTTGCATTTTTGGTTGCTAGTGGAGCGATGCTTTTGCCTGTTTGTTCTTGTTTGCATTGCTTTTTATTGAATACGTCAAACCTGAGTGCAACATTCTGAGTGTTTTGGTTTAGGGAGCTATTAGTGTCCTTCGGGCCAGTTCTGGTTTGATTATTTGGTTCATAGTTCAACCACCTGGTTTAGCTTGTTTTGACATGAGATTAACCTAGACATGGAAGACACAAGGTAGGAGTTGAGGATGGGGGGCTTTGATGTAGTAATGGTGATGATGCTTTTTAGCCTTTCTTCTCTAGAGGGCCAGCATGTTTCTGGACAAGTTAGAGATGGTGATTTAAGAATTCATTAGAATTGGTAGCGGACTCGATACAGCAATACTGAATGTGGCTATTAACAACTCGATGCAGAGACAACGGTTTTAGTGGAGGTGGTGATTGTAAGTGCTTGTATGGGACATCACAAGTGTACGCTTAGATTCGGTTGTATGGATTATTTTGATTATGGCTACTCACTGTAGGACCACACTTTTTGATGGCAGAGATTTGGTGGCTTGGTTTGAATACTCGATGGCGGCCATCCATGATCCCGACTCATTCGAAGCCATTGCTTCATCAAAGGATATGTGATCTATACAATCCATTACATCCTCATCTACGATGTAACATGATGCCTCACACCCATAAAAATGTCAATCTTCCATCTATGCCGGTCGTGTTCTAGGTTTGTTGTTGTCGATTATACCTGTGTATTGTGTAGCTTCACCCACTTCCTCTATTAGGTTCATTCTCTATATGTTATCCATCAGCATCATCAACCAATTCCCTGGAAGTCGTCTTCATTGTCTTGTAAGACTATTATAAGATCTTGATTCTTTATTTCATACTCCTCTTAATGTATTTCAAGAAAGGTTGTATCATGACTTTCGATCATATATTTGGATTCATGAAAGAACCTATATCCTTTACTATATCCAACAAATCCACATTTTAATGTCTTTAAGTCTAGCTTGTCCCTAAGTTGACTCTGTACCAACTACCAAGACATGTGCAACATGTCCCCATTTTCAGAGATGACCTAACTCGAACTTTATGCCATTCCAAATTTCATATGACGTTGATTCTATAGACTTGGTGGAAATCCTATTTTGTATATAGTTAGTGGTCAACGCTACTTCTCCTGAAAATTCCCGAGAGACCTGAGTGTGACAACATATATCTTATTGCATTCATAAATGTTCTACTCTTTCTTTCAGCTACACCATTTTGTTGTGGTGTATACGACATTGTAGTCTGCCTACAAATGCCTGCATGAATACAATGCTCCTCAAACTTTGTTGAGGTATATTTTCCAACTCTATCACTCCTAAGAGTTTTAATTGGTTTTCTCAATTTTGTTTCTATTTATGTCTTGTATATCTGAAATGTTTCAAAGGCTTTCGCTTTTCTTCCTAAGAGATAGACATAAGAGAATTTCGAGTGGTCGTCAATGAGAGTTATGAAGTATTCCTTATTTCTATGTGTACTGATACTTATTGGTCCACATATGTCTGAATGGATCAAGCCTAATAATATATTTGACCGAATACTCGTCGAGAATGATTTTCTCTGATCGGACAATGTTCACATAGCAATGTCCTTGCACACATAATCTTAGGCAAAAGATGAGATTTAATCATTTCATCCTTTTTCGAATTTCCTAGATGACCCAATCCCATGTACCACAAATCACCATCAGATAAATAACATAGAGAGTACTCATAAATCAGATTCATTGATCCACTAGAACTTATTACAAGAAGACGTAATATGTTATGCTTGAGTACAAACTTTCCCATTGCATAGAGCTTATTCTTTCCAATTGATACACCTTTACTTCAAAAATTTTCTTTAGCAGAATTGGGACATAAGCGAGGTCCCAGCATATTCCTGGTACATATAGTACATCTGAAACTAGTTTATCAAGCCGAATCGCATGAGATAGTAGGATACTTCGATGTACATCATGAGATAGTAGGATACTTCGATGTACATTTCATTTTAGAGATATGTGGATGATTAGAAATCTACATCTTTGAGGTCATAAATGGAGTACCTTAGCTTGCACACTTTGCCTTCCTCTACTGCGAAGCCCTATTGGCTATTTCATATTATATCCTCGTTGAGGTATCCATTGAGGAAGATAATCCTGGCTTCCATCTTTCAGATATCATAGTTAAGATGTGTAGCTATAGTTAGCAATTTCCTGATGGGTATAAGGATTTTAAGGTTTAGCCCCCCTGGCTCACCGATGGCGCACCTTGAACCTTCGAAGATGTTTAGAAGTAGGAAATACATTGATTTGGACACAACTTTCCAATATATGGAAATGGTTAGGCGGATGTGAAACAGATGTTCTTTCACCGTGCAATGGCATCTTCGATTTGGTGTTCAATGGGGATAGTTTGGGTGTGTGAACTACTTGGATGCATCTTGGAGGAATTCTAGAACTTGAATGATTGACAGTAGGAAGAAGTCCTGTAAAGGATATGAGTTAGTCTATGGATGTTTTATGGGCTTTGTGGATGTAAAGGTGTTCGTAGAAAAATGTAAAGGTGTTCAAGCATGAGAGATCTCAAACTTGCATTCAGAAGTCAATAATCAACACCCAATTGTCGGGTTACTGATTGATGATTAATCGCTACTCAGATGACTAATCGGAGTTAGTTGGATTTTAGGCAATTTTGCAATTTTTAATTATTTAAATTTGCACATGATTTTTATACATATATTCTGTATTTACATATGTTTGTAAAATTTTTATGCTATCATAATGAAATAAAAGAAACAAATGAATTCCAATCAAATATTAAGCATCTTACATTAAGTTTGAATTAAAGAATAAAAAATCAAAAATAAAAATAATAAAGGACTATCCAAAAAGCAAGGTTGCAGAATTCGGTACTCGGTCGGTTGGGTCACTGGTTAAGGATTAATCGACAGTCGGGTGACTGATCGGATTTAGTTGAGCTTTAGTCGGTTTTGATTTTTTTTTTATTTTTTTAAATATATAAATCAATTTTTATACATATATTCCTATACATGCATAAGTTTAGACATTTTCAATAGTATAATACATTTAAAACATAACAAGAATACTACACCCACTAAAAAGGTAACATTCATAATAATGAAACATGAAGTAAATACAAAAGATAAACGTGAGATACAAAGGAAGAACATAAAAAGTAAGAGGCAACATGATATAGTAAGTTACTAACCAACAATGAGTACTAAGTTATAAACAATGAAACAAAACGAGAATAAAGAAGTAAGAAAATGCCATTTAAAAATTGGCCGACTAGTCGTCCGATTAGTCGCTACCCCTTAGACTTGACTAATCGAGATGACTAGTTGATCGATTTTTACAAGTTTGCCAAAAAGGATTGACTGACTAGTTGGTTGACTGATTATTGACCACATATTTAATATTCAGTCGACCACCTCATCGACTCGACTAGTTGTCCGACTTTTGCAAGCTTGAGGTATTATGCTGAAAAACTAGTATATAATTTTTTTTGAGGCTAACTAGTATATAATTAGCCATGTACAAGTCCTCCCTGCTTAAAATTCCTACGACGTTCCGACTCTGAAGCGACATATCAAATTTCAAAGCAAACAGAGAAGTCCACGCATGCTTTGTGGGGTGTTCTTATTCATGTCATGGCTTGTAACTTTTTTTATTTCTAGTTGAATGAATTGTGGGTGATTATCTATCTTGCATGTCCATCCTCTTTTCAGAAGAACAAAATAAAAGAACATAATCAAGGGTTTTTTTTGAAGCTAAACAAGGGGAAACATAATCAAGGGTTTTTACACCTTAAGAGGGGCCACAACACCATGTACTATGTTGCAACTTGCACTTATTCTGCATATTACATCTTTTTCCATGATACTGCCTTGATGTCACCAAAATATTGTCCATGTTGATATAAAGTCCATATCGCCCAATAGGGAACATCTTTTTCTTTGATATCGACCAACTAATGCAAATAACTTTCTCCATTTGTCCCACTTCGCTTGATATTGTTGCGTGTGAGTGATCTTAAGCAATTGTGGCATTTTTGAGGCATCGGGGAGATCTGAAGGCTCATCGTTTTAATGGTATGTGTTCTTCTTATCATAAGTTCGATGCTCATAGAGTCTACTTCCTCACTATAGTCAACATTTGATTTGTGAAAGCAAGTTGATTGGAGCTCTAAACCTTTAGAATTATAATTTTGACTTACTACGAGATTATGATGACGATAGTACTAAGCTTATATTTAGACCTCTATTTTAACAATATTTGTTATCGCAGCTTATTTATGCATTTTACATCACTGAACTTCTACTTGCATGCCTTGTTTAATACTGTATATCATCTCGTGCAATGATTATGATGATAATACTGTTAGAAAACTTATAATTAAACCTTTATTTTAGCAAATATGTATGTATTTCTATCATATTTAGCGATTGCACAACATTGGGAACCTTAATTTTCTGAAAAAAATCAATATTTATTGCCATTTCCATGATTACTTCCAATATTGGCAATACGTCAACGACATTGTGGTGCCTTGGGATCCGGGTTACCCATTTACACGACATTCACATTATTTAATTAACGATAGATCGCATCAACTTAAAGAAATGCATGGATTTTTTTCACGATATGAATGCCATTCACAATGATATAACAATCCACACCATGACACATATCGCTAAAGAAACATTGCATTAATTCACATACAGTAAAACATGTATCAAAAGAAAATTTATTGCTTTACACATGTATCTCAAAAATACGTCAGAAGAGAAAGGAAGGGCAAAAGAGATACACTTATCTGTATAAACTATCTTGTGTACCGTCAAAAGAAATCGTCGTCTGAATACCCAACTAAGAGTCATGCTAACCAACTAGTCTGCTGCAGGCGCCTTCCCTGCCATCCATGTTAGGGACAAGGAGGCATCAATAAATGTTGAATACAAACATTAAATATTAAAAATAATCAGGAGTTGAGTGGTTACAAAGGAAGGAAGTAGACATGTAATGATATCATGTAATAATTAACTACTTGCATGAAAAGAAGGTTATCTAACTACTCAGTACACTAATCCCTTTCTCATTCACCACACCCTCAATGCTTAGCAATTCAATTATTAATAATAAGATCATGTCGGAGTAAGTGATCTAGATCTAGGTTATGTCATTTTCATTGTTATCAATTGTAAGATGTGGTGATGGATCTTATTAAAACATAGATGATAATTGGTGATTCCAAGTCACGATCTTTTCTACGCCAAAACCTACTAGCGGAACAGTAATCAACTCAACCTGTGAAGAAGTCCCCTAAGGGACTCATTCGTCTCGCTTTCCCAGTGGAAGAGCGGTCCAGGGGAAAGCTAGGCACAACTCCAATTATGACCCCTGAGACGGGTGGGAGAGACTTTCCAGTTTGAGTCACTCCACTCCTGCCCGAACCAGTGTAGGAACGAGCTAAAGAAGCTCGAAGAAAAAGCAAGGGTCCTCTAGCCTAGGAACCCTATCAGAATTCAGGGTCAATGGAACTGGTCAAACAAAAGCACATGGATCCCAGGGAAACGAAAAAAGCGAGCTCGTGATAAAATCGGGGAAGAGATTGGGATCCTAGACCCGCGCACTAGGCGGCTGCTGCCCTATCCGGGCATCCTAATTCCAGCCCAGTTGAAGGTCACTGCACCCTCGCACGGTCAGGTGTAAGGGGCATCTCGAACGATACAGTTATCTTCTATTATTGATACACAAGTATCGGAGTACATTGAGAAATGGTGACTCACAAGTATTGAAGCATATTGATGCCATGATTTACTACAATATATGATGGGTAAAGATTTCCACACCCAAGTAGTGAGTTGATGATAAGCTAAGTATATAATACTTGAAAATGTCCGACACAAATCTAAGAAGGCTTCAGTGAAAACTGAAAAGACCCAACATTTAGATATTGTTTTGAGATGAGTAAAGCATGCATGAGTAAACATAGCATGGAAACAATTCAATACTAAATGAAACCCGGAGATCTCTCCCGAGAGGTCTTGTGTCTTACTTTCATCCTCACATGTATTAGTTGTTAACATCAAGGCATGGCACAAAAAGAGGGTGATTTGCAACCAACTACCTGGTTAATTATGATGTGAATACTAATGATCGATATAAGACTGCCGCAAGGAAAGCTTACATGCAAGGCAAGGTACAAAATATGGGAATGTGATACAAGCAGAAAAAGAGGCTAAAAGCCGACCATCATCGGTAGTAGTACTGTAACTAGCAAGGACTTTGATAGCATAATCCTGTAAAGTCCCCATTGCTTGCGGATTTAGGGCTTCCCACATGTTAACCACTTCATCTTTTTTTTAATCTTTTCATCTGTATTATCCATCTTATGAAGGATTCTACCAACTTCATCTTTTTTTTAATCTTTTCATCTGTATTATCCATCTTATGAAGGATTCTACCAACCGAAGAGTTGCATATTCCATACATCCAGATCAATATTTTGCAGTAGAAATCTAATAACATGGGGTCATGGATAGAAACAGTACATAAGCACACTTTCAACACCTCTTTAATAAGATGGAAAGTCACAGATTGCAAACTAAACCAATTTTGTAACTCTGTCCAATTGGACCCTAGTGATTTCATCCTTTAACCTCGAATACTTCTATATATCGATTAGCCCATTCTTAACCTCACCAATAGAAGACCAAGACCTATTCTTTGCTAATATACATGTACTAATATGTGATTCCATCTCTTAGCCGCAATCACTTAGACAAGGATCTAAGAGCAAATTAGTGCATCACTTTTATATCAAATAGCCCCACTCAATCAACCCCAAAAAAATTTTCAACAGGTTAAAGCCTCCATAATTAAGTCAATAACATAATTTACAAAGATTCAACAAAAGATACATCAGACTAGCCTCACTATAGAAAAGAACTGCTAAAATGAGTTGTATTATTATACCCATTCAAACATTAACAAGTGGTATTCCTTAGAAAGGTAGACTGTAAGTTCTAAAATGCACTCTACAGATCCTACAACATATCAACCATATCAACAAATCAGCCAAATCAAAAAACGCCCACATTTTTCTTAGTTAATAAATGCAGTGCATGAGAAATGAGGGGTAAACCTTATGGAAAACAACAATAGGCAGCAAGTTTGTAAAAAAGACATTAGTGAGAGGAGAATAAACCAGTGATCACAGCCTGACTTAAAAGAATGAGCTTCCAACGAACATCATGGGCTCGACGCACTGAACTGTACATATGCATCTAGCTTTGAGAAGAATAGATTTCTATAACATCACCCCAAACAACATATTCTACCCAGAGAAACCGATCAATAAGGAAAAAAGAATGAAATTTATGTAACCAGATGCAAGTGCAAAAGTCTCTATTGTTAAATCATATCATGGTCACGACCCTTTAGTCAGTCTAGAACCTTTCCTTCCAACTAAAGACCAAATTTCTATCACAGCTGCTAAAAATCATATGTATCAACAAATCACAAGCCCTACATCACCTAAGCAGTTCATTCAAGGATGATTCACTCCTCCGATCTTCACCATGTGCGGGAAATTACATAAATGACAGCGAAGGGGGATTTAGAATGTACCTGGAATCTGTGGAATGGAAGAATATGGTTCAATCACAGCAGTAGCAGCATCAACAAGTGAAGAAGAAATGGATATTTTGTTGGGATGAAGAGAGGAGGAAGAAGAAGAGGGAGAAGAAGAAGATGGGGGAGAAGAAGGGGAGTCGAGGGTATTAAAGAGGAAGGGGTTGTGTGCGTGGAGGGATTTGGGGGAAGGGGAGAGGCACGCGTGCGTCTCCCCTTTTTTTAACCTCTCATTTCCATCTTTGATGAAACGCTCTGTCACTCGCAATTACCACATCGGATTTCCGATTTGGGCATGTAATGGTCCGTTTCGACCGTCTTGGAGTGACGATCAAAATGAGTAATACTCTATTTTTCTGACATAAGATGGATTCAGAAATTGGCAAAATACGGTTTTGATTTATGATTAAATTTTATGGTTAAAACCGGTCAAATAACCTCCGATTGACAAACGGACGATTCCATCAATTCCGGTTCGTCAAAACACAATTAGTGATAATATCCGTTCATTTTGCCGTTCGGACCGCGTCACGGACTTTTCCGATGACACGAGGCTCAATGCGATCGGTTTTTGATTAGTCACATCCATACGGGATTAGATCCACGATCTACGGATTGATCTGGGTACATTCGATATTAATTGGATTTTTATCGGATCACGACAACCGACAATGCTTCAAACATCGAGAGCTTGCTCGATGTTTTCCAATGTCAACACATAATATACTCACGACATTTCATGTAATAATGAAATAGGATAAATGTGAATGGATAAATAGATGGATATGCCATAGGAACAAATCGACTGAGATCGAAGCATCAACAAAAGCAGATTTAGATGAAACATCCAAGTAGTAAAGACCATCCTTCTTGTAACTCTACTAACAATATGGCATGCATCATTTGAATGCCTTGAAAGTAGCATAAAGACTATTAAAAAAACTCTACAACTAAATTGAGGGCATAAACAACCTACATAAAGTGAGCTCAAAGGAAACTCATGCTCAGATGAAAGTCAGGTGCTCGGTAAACTCTAGAGAGGATAACTCTGGAGGTAAAGTGAATGATAGCTATTGAGATATTTGTGTAATTGGGCATTTATGAGCGGGAGTTGTTTAATCCTACATGAATGAGTGGTTGGGTTTTATATAGAACCCTACATCCCTTGTACTCATGAGAGATTCTAATAAAATATCTAGCTTTGTGAGGTTTCCTCCCATAGTTTCATCTCGCTGCTTAGGGGAGTAGAGTTCCACATAAAATCATAATTTTCCATCTTATTTATGATTCCATAATTCTATTTTATATGCTTGCATGGTTATATTTTCACATGGTATTAGATCAAGTCGCTATAGGGCTTTTCTTTCAAGCTTGATTTTTATGACAAATCTTAGTTTTTTATCGGAGTTCTCCATATTTGTCCATTTGGAGGTCTTGCATGAAGATTTGAAGAGGCCAACTAAAATTTGTCCTCAGTACCATCATTTACATATTCATGCCTTCAGTTGGTGCAATAACATCTTATAAAAAAGGAGCAATAATGGCGAAATCGAAAGATGAGTCGGAGATGAAGCAACATCCATGAAGCATTGATTGGCATGCTCGGTGAAGAATAACAGAGAATCTACAACCTCCGTGAGGTTACAAGGTGCAACCAACCGTCAAGTTCATTCTCAATCACCCGTCTAACATGAACTCTATTGTTGATCAATGCGACAACACCTCTATTCTATCTCTGGCATGGGTCCTTTGAAATCTTGCACGAAGGAGCTGCGCACGAAGGAGCCATACAGTACGGATATAGAGTGCGAGGTCATTGTCGGTGATGTCGATAGCTCTAGTAGGCACAAGTTTGTGTGAGAAGTGAAGCCTCATGCTCATGATAAATAACAACAAGACATGGTTTGGTTGTCTCATAAGAGTATGTATAAGCAAGCTCCTCCTACATAATTCTAGTGGTCTCTTTATGAAGGAGATTCATCATTGTAGAGATATTTCTATGTTCTTATGTACCTTTTCTGTTATTCTATTTCTTTATGTCTATTTTATGTAATTTAACCATAAGTCTCTCCTCTATATAAGAGAGCATGGGGTTCACAGTAATAAACAACTCTATTATTATTGCCAACATGGTATCAGAGCGACGATCCTATACCGGAGCTCCCATACCCAAAACCCTAACCCTAGTCCCACCTTCCGCCCCCACCTCCGTGCATTGCCACCCCTCTGCGCGTTGCCCCTTCTGCGCGTCGCCCCTTCTGCACGTTGCTGCTCCTCGTACGCCGCCCCTCCGTGCACCGCCCCTTCGTGCCACGCCTTCGCATGTCGCGCCCCTACGCGCCGCCCGCCTCTAGCCGTCGTCTACCTTCTCCCGAGGTTGCCTTTCCGCTGCCACTGCGCAGCACGGTCTCCGCTGCCGGCGTCGGTCCTTTCGTTTGTTTGATGGATTTAGGTGCATAAGTCTACATATGCATTCAAATCCACGTATGTTTGTCTAGACATTCACTCTTTGGTCTACAAAATGCTAAATTTCTACATCCGGCAATATGTTTGAGAACAAAGTCGATGTACCCGCCACATACGCTTTCAGAGGTCCAATGCCTATTATCAAAATAGACGGGACAAACTATGAGCTCTGGGCTATGTAGTTCATGAGCCTTATGAAGTCAAATGGTAAGAAACACATTCTACCGAGGAGGAGCCTGTGGAGAAAAATGGGGTAAACGCCTCATGGGAGGCGGACACATATACCAAAGTTTGACTTTTCTGATACATTGACAATTGAGATCGCCAATGGTGTGTTACATCAGCCTACTGCTAAGGCGATGTGGGATATCCTCACAGCAACATATTCTCAAGCGAGGAACGGGATAGAGATCCTTCAACTCCAGCATGACATATTCACCATCAAGCAGAATAGACGCCCCCTTCATTCACTGTATACATCCTTGCGTGGGATGTTTGAGAAGCTCCATAGCTTCATGCCTCTAACGGCGACTCTAGAGCAATAGAAGACATATAGGAATGCTACCATGGTTGATGTATTCATAGCAGCCCTTGACCCTGAATATGATGCTGCTCGCTCCTAGATTCTGGCGGATGCCACTATTCCTCTCATGGAGGAAGCTTTTCGCAGGCTCAACATGATTACTATTCCTTTCACAGCCACTAGCCAAACTTTTTCGGCTATGGCAGCCTCTCGAGGAACTGACACCAAGTAGTGATCACACAGTTGATCACACCACTCTTGATCAGGCTGTTGCTGAACGGCCTGGAACTGAGCAAACAGAGAAGAGGCAATCAAGTGTTGCTACTGATCGGCCTCGTAGGGAGATACAACCGCCGTAGAGACACAAATTTGAAGACATGGTTGCATTTGCACTACAGGTTGCGGAGGAGGCAGAGTCTCCAGAGCTCTCCACTTACATGGAGGCAATATCTGGTGCAGAATTTGGGCAGTGGATTGCTGCTATGGGTGAGGAGATGGAGTCTCTTCACAAGAATCAAACACGGGAGCTTGCCAAATTGCTAATGGGGAGGAATGTTATTGGATGCAAATGGGTCTTCAGGAAAAGACAGGAATCTCAGGCAGTGAAAGCATCAAATACAATGCACGTCTAGTTGCGAATGGTTACAGTTAGAAGGAAGGTGTGAATTACAATGAGATATTCTCTCTCGTTATAAGACATACATCCATTAGGGTGCTACTAGCTATTGTAGCACATCGAAACTTGGAGTTAGAGCAGTTAGATGTGACGACGGCTTTCTTTCATGGTGAACTCGAAGAAGACATTCTTATGAGCCAACCAGAGGGATTCACATCTCAGGGCAAGGAAGACCATGTGTGCATATTGAAGAAGTCCTTGTATAGGTTCAAGTAGTCTCCTAGACAGTGATACAGGAAGTTACAATTTCATGACTGATCATGGGTTCAACAGGAGCCCATATGATTGTTATGTTTACCACAATAAGGTGGAGGACGACTCCTTCATTTTTTTGTTATTGTACGTCGATGACATGCTGATTGCTAACAAGCATAAGAGTACCGTAGATGATATGAAGAAGCTGCTTAATTCAGAGTTTGACATCAAGGACCTTGGTGTAACGAAGAAGATTTTAGGATGGAGATCATTAGAGATCATGCAGAAGGGAAAATTTTCTTATCTCAGAAGAACTACATTGAGAAAGTTCTAATTAGATTTGGGATGTCTATAGTCAAGCTTCTAGGTGCTCCATCTGCTGTGAACATTCATCTATCATTTTCTTTCGCACCACAATCATACACAGAGAAGGAGAAGGAACACATGTCACGTGTTCCCTATGCCAACGCAGTTGGGAGTCTTATGTATACCATGGTATGCATAAGACCTTATATTGCTCATGTTGTGAGCGTTGTTAGCAGATTCACGGGCAACCATGGTAAGGAGCATTGACATGCAGTCAAGAGGATTTTCCACTATCTAAGGGGAACATCAGACATTGTCCACATCTACAGACGTGATTTAGAGTGTTTGCTTGCTGGATATTCGGATTCAGACTATGCTGCAGATGTCGATAGAGGAGATCAATGACAAGCTATGTCTTCACTTTGGGAAATTCGGTCATCAGTTGGAAGGCTACCTTGCAACCATCAGTTACTTTGTCTACCACAGAGGCAGAGTACATGGCTTTGACAGAGGCTACAAAAGAAGGCATCCGGCTAAAGGGCTTAGTTGGAGATCTCGGTCTTCAACAGGATCAGGCTATAGTATATTGTGACAGTCTCAGTGCGATATGTTTAGCCAAGATCATGTGCATCATGAAAGGACCAAGCACGCCGATGTCAGTTATCACTTCATTCGTTATGAGAAGAGGATCAATGTGAAGAAGGTCCGTACAACAGATAATCCAGCGGATATGTTCACTAAGGCAGTTCCCGGGAGTAAGTTTAAACACTGTTAGACTTGCTCAATGTCGATAATGGGTAGTAACTCCAAGGAGGGGTTGACGGTGGCACGACGAAGCTTGGCAAAGCTTCTCAGAGGATTCAATTCAAGGTGGAGATTGTTAAATGACTTGAATCCTAACCACTTGTTGGGCTGCTCTGATCCGCCTCTTGAAACCTAATTGGCGGAGAGCCGTTGGGATGGATTGCTGAATACAAATGGTATTCTTCTGTTGCAGTATAAAATGAGTCCTAGGGCCACCCGATATTGTACCCTCATTCTGATCCTGATTCTCATCTCAAATCTGTACCTTCTCAGTATCCTTTGTATTACTTCTTTCTCTATATAGTGAAAATCGATCGCCGCCATCTAAGCACGTAGCTCAGTTACGGATGAACATTGTAAATTCACGTATTTACGTCTTTCTTGTTTGATCGTGTTTGTGCGTGTTTGCTTCCGTGATTCACAACAGTTAATGATTGTGCCATTTCTTTGGGATGGAGATCACAATTAGCATCTTTTACACCCTAGTTTCCAGTCAAATGTTGTTTGTGTCCTTTTTTGACCACTAAGCTGATGTGGTTTTCCTGCAGGTGCTTTTACATTTGTCTATTCACTTCAAGCGGCCTCTACAACTTTGGATAAGCAACCAGGAAAGAAAAATTCTTGCAGGCACTTCTAAGTTATCCATATGAATTATTCACGGACGAAAGCTGTTTGGCGTGTCATATTCACTGCCATGCTGCACTAGCTGAGAAGATTATCTCTGGACATATTCAATGGGATTATACGTGGTACACGGTACGATTCTACTTGGATGTTTACACTTATCTGGTGAATCCAATAGAGCACACCCTCCAATGGAAGATGTTCTTTCTGGAAAACGGGACTACACGGTATGATGCTCTTGGAAACTTGATAGGTTCTTTATAGATGCAGAGTCTCGTTGTAACGGGTATTCTTGCAAAGATCCGACTTGTAAAAATGTTGATATTAGCGAAGTCTTGATGTGAATTATTTAAGCTACGTGTTTTCACAATTCGCTATACCGCATACTGGAGATGCTTTTACAGGTAGAGGTTGATCAGGTAACTTCTTTGATTTCTCGCTAACTTGAATGCACTGTGTTTGACGTTCCATCCTTGTAAGTTTTTTTTACTTGTAGGAGGATTTGAACCCTGGTTCTTTAAAGTGGGAGCAACTACTTCTATCACCAGACCATTAGCGGGGTTCCATCCTTCCATCCTTGCAAGTTAAACTCAAAACAGTCAGGTTTTTACATGTCCAAAATAGTTACAAGTGTTGCCTTGTTATCTGGACCATACTCGATATCATTATATCATCATTCCAAAGACATCACCTTTCCTTGATTTCCTTTTCTAGATCCAATATCCATCTTTGAAGGGTAGATATCACCATCAACTAGTCGCATTTAAGGTCACAACACTATATATCCGAGTCAAGGGAGGGTGCAAGGGAAATGCCAATATGTTCAAGAATCGACCATTAATATATAGGTAGGCTTGCATTTTTTAAGCACATATGCCCCATTACTCAAATATGAATATCAAGAAAAAAGGACATGGATATAAATGAATCAATATTCGGAAACTAGGATAATCTTTTTATAACTTTTGGACAATATTAAATATCCATCCGTGTTTATTTGTTTTCCGCTAGGAGACGATTGGAAGACCTGTTCCTAACTGCGACGCTATGATTAGTCGTAAGGGTTTTACCTGATACTTGGACAAATCAAAGATAGTCGACAATTGCACTCATGATCGAGACCTTTTAGTGAACGGACTTACCTAAATCTTCTTCGTTACTATCTTCTAAAATCAGCATCTCTAATGTCGATTTAAAAGAGAATAGTTAAATATAATTGGTTTTTTGCACTTATGTCCTTAACTTCTGCAATATTAGTAATGTCTCTGCCTTTTTTTGTAATATTAAGTTGTGCCCTAACTTTCTCGAACTATTTTCTCTTGCGCCCCTCAGGTTAGTTGTCGTCATCCACCTTCCAAACAGACGTAATTTTATGGGTAAAAATGTAAATGAAAATAAGAAAGGGGTCAAGTGTATAAATCCCAATTACTCATTGGGGTTAAGAATGTGTGGGTATGGATGCAATAAATCGTTACTTAACCAGATGTTGTTTGAATGAACCAAGGTTTGGTAAAGTAACGCAAGAGCACAAGTGAAAACCGCGAAGGTAACAACACAAATTGCAAAAAGAGGAAGGGATATAATTGATATTGTAGAAATTAAGAGGAGCATAACTGTAAAAAAATCCTAAGGGTGCGTTTGGTTGGCGGGTTAAGGCGGGTTAACTGGTAGAGGGTAATCCGTTTTTTGGATTTTGGTGTTTGGATAGAGGGTTAAACTGGGAGTGGGTTAGAAGTGGGTTTGGGGTGATATGATTGTACTGAAGTTTGAAAAAAGTGAGTAGTTATTGTGATGTGATTGTATTGAAGTTTGGAAAAGTGAGTAGAAGGGGAGTAGTTTATATTTTTTATATGATATGATGGTATAATATATTATTTTTTGATAGGATTGATGATGTAAAATTGATTTGTTTAATTTTTTAAAAAAGGAATAAAGTGTGGTCCACATGAGAGAGAGGGAGGGTGAGTTAAGGGGGGTAAACTCCCCAAAGGGGAGTTTAACCCCCTTGCCGACCGGCACCTAAAAGTAACATGCATTTTCAAACTACGTGGGGGGAAAATTAAGATATAAATTTGTGGAGGAAGGGTATGGGGGTTTAGAGCAAGGCTCTAAATGTCGTTTTCGATCACCATTTCGGTGACCGGCTGAAACGAAATTTCGGTCGAAATTTGATCTAAATTTCGATCATTTTTTTACCAGGACCCTCCATATTTCGTCATTTTTTTCTATTTCGGCTGAATTTCGGTAACTTGTCGAAACCGAAGTTCGACTGAAATTTGACCGAATTTCCTCAGAAATTTGAGGACATAGTATAGAGATTACCATTGGTGAACTAAGTGGGAATGCAGTCCAAACCAGAAGGAATGAAGGAGCACTTTATGTGGACTTGTACCTTAGCTTCATTAGTTCTGTGACCCACATCGTCACATGCTGCATCACGTCAACAAACGCCGCACCATGCGCATACCAAAACCTCCCTTTATGGGCAGGCTCACCACGGATGGCTCTCCTGTTCTTGTCCCTTTCTTCTCTGATACAATTAATCCACATAAAACAGTCTTTGGATACTAATAAAATCTTCTCATGTTTGATAGGATTCCAAATATGTTGGACACTCGGATCGTTCGATCGGACAGCGTGGTCACGACGATATATAGACTTGCTGCCAAAACCGCAACATGAGTTGCTGTGGATTCATTCCCTTGGGCAGAGATCTAAGTGTGTGGATCTATTTGGAGCAAGTGGGGTGCGGATCCTCTTCTGTACAGCAGAGATGCTGTAACAGCGACTGCTCGATCACAACCGTGAGCACGTGCACGCCGTTCGATCGTGATCGAGCAGTTCTTACAGCACTCGGCCATACTGCAGAGAATCCGAGCCCGAGCAAGCGACCTGTGCTTAAAGTTATCTTACTTGCTAGGCTAACTCTACTCAAAGTATGCATGCATATATACAAGAGAGAGAGAGAGAGAATGGAGAGCTATGAGGATGAAGCAGTGACGCCGGCGGGGAGGTTCCTCCTCCAGCCCAGCATAGACATGGTTATCAACTGCTTGGTCGGCTCCAAGGTCCCGATCGACGTCGACGCCCTCAAGCTCCACCTTGAGAACACCTTCCCCAAGCAACACCCCCGCTTCCGCAGCCTCCTGGTCGGTACTTTCCTCTTTCTCTCCTCCATTATAATATCATTTTGATCAAATATATTATTAAACGTAATTTGGAAGATCTTTTTATGTATGTGGAATAACTCATAATCTTAATTATAATCATGAACTAGGTTAGGGGCCGGAATGGTAGGGAACATTGGAGGAGAGTGAGCAACATGGATATAGACAAGCACGTGATCGTCGTCCCACATGAAAGCGCGAGCACGACTTCGCAAACGAGTACGTCGCATCCCTCGCTGTGTCCTCGCCTCTGGATCCTACCATGCCGCTGTGGGAAGTCCACGTGCTGCCGTCGCACCAATGCGTGGTGATCAGGTTCCACCACTCGCTTGGCGACGGGATCTCGCTCATGTCGTTGTTCCTCTCCAGCTGCAAGAGGGCTTCCGACCCTCGCGTATCCCCCAACATCAAGGCGGCAAGCAAGGCTACCAAGACGGCCGCGATGGGATCCGTCTTTACGAGAGTGTGGAAGGTGTTGCTTGTGATTTGGTACACGTTGATCGGCGTTGTGGATCTCCTGATGCATAGCTTGTGGGTGAAGGACGCGAAGTTGCCACTTTGCGGTGGGGAGGGGGTGGAGCTATGGCCCAGGAAGCTCGAGATCGCCACCTTTGATCTGGACGACATGAAGATCGTGAAGAATGCCGTGGGAGCGGTAAGTCGTTAATTTGCTATAATATATAAACGGTCACTTAATCACCTCGAAATTAACTCAAAGCAAATGCTAATTATGATCAGGACTTAGTTTAGTTATTTTTTGAAATGGGTATATGCATAGAGGGAGATTTGGGTTACTGGTTCTCCTCATCATTGATGAGATCACATGCCATCTTCGTGCATGTGTTTCTGTAAATTAATTCGACCGACGTTCTTGACTCCTAATAAATGGCATCAGTGCGAGACCCGATGGGTATGGTGCACCTTCTTGGAAGCATGTGCAGTGAGAAGGATGGAAACGATGGCGACCGATCGTCTGCTGTAAAGGACATTTACAATATGGATTGTAATGCACGAAGAACGTCGGATGAGGATCCGACGACCTTCTTAGGGAGCTGGGGATAGTGGGCTCATATCTCAAGGCGGGGGATAGGTGATTGGACGACTGTAGCTCCTACGACAGAGTCTGCGGGCTACAACAGACGATCCTCCTTAAAAAAACGACTAGGGGTGTTCAAAATATCCAGATTAACAGACACTCAAATGTGACGAACCTAGGATACGTACCTAATGGTCCTTATTCCATGGAACTATTCTACCCATTTATTCCACATGGTCGCCACTTTAATTCAATCCATTTATAACTTTTAGGATTTTTTTACACTTGCGTCCCTTCAAGATTATGCAATATAGTTATGTCGTTGCTTTTTTTGCAATATCATTTGTGTCCCTTCTTGAACCTTTAATACTTGTGCCATTTCGTTAATTTGACCGTCAATGAGATGAACCTAACCATGATTTACACAAATCGATGTGTGGAGGGGCACAAGTGCAAAATCTTATTATAATTCCTCTCCTTCGTCATCTTCTACATCCTGATGGTGATGCAACCTCTTCCCCCTCTGTCTCGAGCCCGCTCCAAGATTGCATCCCCCTTCGTTTCCTCCTTTTCGAGCATGCCCCTCTTCTCCAATCCCACCATTGCATAGAGAAAGGAACAAACAAGAAAGAAGCTTGAAGCTTGATGAGTAGTTGGGGTGGGTCTAACAACGAGGAGGAGGGATTGGTGGTGGAGATTGAGGATGGAGCAGAGGTGGTTGTGGGTCGGAAGGGGCTGAGGCGGGGTGGATGGAGCTTAGGGGCGACAAGGAGGACGTTTGCGTTGAGGATGAGGAGGGTTGGGGATGGAGTAGAGGGTGGGTATAGCATGGAGGAAGAAAAAGAAGGAATAATATGAGGAAGTAGAAAGAAGAAATTAAAATGACACTTATACCCCTTCCCTTTCGCTCAAATTATACTTATATCCCTCCCGTTTTTGTTCCGATTACACTTCCGTGCTTAAGTTAATGTCCCTTTGGGAGGGGGCACAAGTGTTAACAACCTAAGAAGGATAGGGGCACAAGTGATATTGCAAAAAAGGTAACAACATAACTGTAATTGCAGAATCTCACAGTGATACCAGATAAAAATCCCAATTTTTACATTACTTTTTTATTCCAAATACAAAAATAGGAATAACAATGAGTTATTCCTCCACATCCTCCCATCTCCTATCAAACACCATTTTCTTTCAATAAGTCTTATTCACCATTTCAGATTCTCCCAAACAAACACAAAGGATTTGTATTGGTGGAACAAGAATACAAGTATATGAGATTGGTGCATTTAGCAGGGTAGAGGCAAATCCCTAAATTTCATGGAGGGCACGTGTCCTACCTGAGGTCGATGTTGTCCGCCCCTGATACTTGGTTTTGACTTGTTCATTTTGACCCTAAACTCAAGGGTATATGTTTGAAAATATTTGCGCACGTGACCTGATATGTCACGACCCGCACTCAATTGAAAAATACCTCCCTTGATTTTGGTTACGTACAAATATGGATATAGGTGTCACTTTATTCTTGCCAGACTTAGAATATATTTTACATAGACACAAACACAAATGCTGATATTTACAAGTATGAAAAATTTGTTGCTGTATCCTAAAAAATAGATATAGATATAAAGTGGATGCAAATTGAATACAAATAAAAAAGGAATGCTTTATCAATTAGTTTAAATATACATGCATTAGATGTTTTACACATGATTATATTTGTATCTGTATGTATTTTAATATATATATATGTCAAAATATGAATAAACGGGTAACATAGTGAATCAGTTACATCCCTGAGGGAGCTAACTTGGCTCCCCCCGCTCCATTTTCATCATTTTTTATTTTTTTTTGAAAATTTCTTCCATGAATATTCATCACTATATTCCTATATTATGCTATTCAAATTTTGTGCGAAATAGAGACTCCTACGGCCTCCATCCAGACAGTCATTTTTTTAACGGTAACAAGATTTTTTAAATCGACCCCGTTTGGATGGAGGTCGTAGGAATCTCTGTTTCACATGAAATTTGAATGACATAATATAGGAATTTAATAATGTTACACGGTTTTAGATTTCAAAAAAATAGAAAAATTTTGTGAAAAAGGGGCGGGGAAGCTAAGTTAGCTCCCCCTATGGGGCATACACATTTTCCCCTATATAGAACTCTTACTAAAACTGTTTTTTCCTCAGCTTTAGCTCTTCCCGCACTCCTCTTCCCCTCTTCCTCAACTACCATCTCTCTTCCCTCTCCCACTCTCCCTTCTTGAAATGGATTTCCCCTCTCCGCTACCTGACAATGACACGTGTCTCTCTCCCCCATTCTCTACCACTCTTTCTCTCTCCAATTCCATTAACTCCCTCAAATCACGTGGTCCCTTCCTCTCTCTCTCTCCTTCCCTATCATGTCACTTTCTCCCTCGTTCTTTTTACCCACTCTCTTCCCTTTTTCTCTCCTTTTTACCCACTCTCTTTCCTTTCTCTCTCCTTTTTACCCACTCCCTTCCCTTCCTCTCTTCTATTATTTCAAAGTTATATTTTTCTCCCAAACTTAGTAATGAATTCAAATTCAACTTTAGCAATGAATGTGGGTAAAATCCCATATAGATATTCAATTACACTACTAAAATAATTTTATATTTAAATGGTGTTAAAATCTTAAAATACAATAATAATTAAAAAATAATTTAAAATAAACTTAATTCTGTAGATATAAATCTTATAATAAAGTAATAAAAAATAAAGGTTAGAAATAATTTCAAATTGATGCTTAATCTATATGAAATTCAAATAATCTAATAAATATAAAAAAAACTTATGAATATGATAATGACATACTATTACTTATATTAATAATTTATTAATAATTTTTTTTAAAATAATCAAAAATTTTATATTAGTAAATACTATTTTTTTTAAATCTAACACATACAATTTATTTTTTCCAATCTTTTGAAATTAGGGTGACATATAAATATTAGATTTCATTTTAATTATAGTCATCAATCGAATGAATTCAAAATCTTTTCAAATTATTTCTTATAAATTTTATATGTCTATGGATTTCTAAAGTATATTTTGGCAATAATAGATTGATTATCAAATTCAACTTTAGCAATGAATGTGGGTAAAATATCATGTAGATATTCCATTATTGTACTGAAATAATTTTATATTTATATATGATGTTAAAATCTTGAAATACAATAATAATTTAAAAATACTTTACAATAAACTTAATTTTTCAAATATAAATATTATACTAAAGTAATAAAAATAAAATTAGAAAATAATTTCAGATTGATGCTTAGTCTATTATGTAATACAAATATTCAAAAAATAATAAAAATAATAAAAATAATAAAAATAACTTATGAATTTGATATTGACAGAAATTTACTTATATCAATAGTTTATTAATATTTTTTTAAAAAAAATCTAAAATTTTATATTACTAAATACTATTTTTAAATGTAATACATATATAATTGTTTTTCATCCTTTGAAATAGGGTGATATATAAATATTAGATTTCATATTAATAATATCCATCAATCGAATGGATTCGAAATATTTTCACATTATTTCTTATATAATTTATATGTATATGTATTTATAAAGTATATTACTGGATATCATAGAACGATTATTTACTAAACAAATAATAGCTTAAATAAAACTAATATCGAATATATAAAATATATCAAGAAAAAAATGAATGAATAATTTTATCATAATGATTTCAATAAAATTATAACTTCAAATAATAATTTAATACATTATTTTTTAGTAAAATATATTTAAAAGACTTAGTCGAATATATAAATATGTTGGCATAATAGTCGATAAATATACAAGTTATATATATGATTTTCCTTACAAATTCTTTAAAAGAGTGTAACATCCCTAATTTCAAATGACCAATTAAGTCCAAGATGATGAATAATTAGTGAGTTTGATTGGCTTTAAAATTTAAGAATTTAATTGTGATTAAGTATGGAAAATTAAGATGCCATTAGTGGCTAATTGTGGAATTGTGGCTAGAGGTGATTAAGTGGCTAAGTATGATTAGTAATGTGATTACTATTCATAGGTGGGCCTTATGTGCAAATAGGAAGAGTTGGTGGGGTTTATGATGTAATTTTCCCAAGGGTATAAGCACCCATAGGGGCCACCCCTTCATCTTCTTCATCTTGAAAACTTGGAGCTCTCTTCCCCCATAGCCGAAATTCCATGGAGCTCCATCTTGTTTCTTAGTTTTCTCCCTCATTTCTCCACCAAAATTCGAGTTCTTGGGCTCAAATCAAAGCTGTGGAAGAGAGGAATGTGGATCAAGTGTTGCATGTAAGATCAAAGGCCAAAGAAGAAGAAAAATCAAGCCTTTAAGCTCAAGGTGTAGACAGCCCAACCTTGTTCTTGAGAAGTTCTTCTTCAAGCTTTTGAAGCTTGATTTGAGGTACAAATTTAGCCCTTCTCTTGCTGCCATATGTAGAGTTTTTACCACTTATATCCCAGATCTAAAATCAAGCCTTAGTTTTGGGGTTTTTGGTTGAAAAAAATTGAGAAAAATAGACTTATGTGCACAATTTTTATTGTGGCCAGAATCTGTGTGTCTTCCTTTTAATCCAAGTTAGACATGTATTTTGGGATCTTTCTTGGGTTCTCTTGGGTAGAATCATATGTTGATTAATACCCCATTAAGGTAGACTTATGGGTTAAATACGAAATTGCATGTGATTATAACATCTTAAAGAGGCTATACATGGACTGTCCACTGAAATTTTCAGATTTGTTGTTGTAAATGTTGGCCAATAACTTGCATGATTTGGGAGTCTTCTTTAAATTCCCTTGAGTAGATTTACTTACTAATTATGACCCCAATAAATTGGCTTATGATTCTTGGTTTTAAATTTGAAAATTTAGGTGATTAGAAATATTTTGGATGTTGACATATGCATGTAACTGAATGTGTCCAGATCTGTCCATGAATTTTAAGTTAGTGTTTTAAGATGTATTTGAGGAGTTTCTCCATGTTTCCTTGAGTGAAATTACTTGTTGGTATATACTCTTTCATATTAACCTTTAGTCCATGGAGTTGTTTTAGAAAAATAAGGAGTTTTGAAGAGTTGTTGACTACCTATATCCTACATGACATAGAATGTCAGATCTATCCATGCATTTTAATTAGAGTTTTAGGATGTATTTGGGAGTTTCTTCATGTTTCCTTGAGTGTAATTATTGGTTAAAATATACTCTTTCATATCAACCATTAATCCATGGGTTTGTTTTAGAAAAATGAAGAGTTTTGAGGAGTTATTGACTACCTATATGACATCTCCACTGAATGTTCAGATTGGAGATGGTTGCCTTAGGACTAAGAACATACATGATTTTGACAATAACCTTAGACATCGTTTGGTGGATTTGACTATAGATATCTAGGGAGTGTAATACACATGAAACCCATGTATTTGGATTGTTTTGATGAAGATTTTGAGACTAATTTGGTTGCTGTCCATGAACAAAACTGTGACCAAATTCCATTGTAGAGTGCATGTTTAATCAAACTTTTAGGCATCCTTTAATAAGTTTAAAAACACCAAGTCCCCTTGTTTCCCTATATTGAAATGGGAAATCGATTAGTGATTTAATCCCAGTTAGGAGAGGGATTAGGATAGGATAATTTTCCTTATGTTTGCCACCATATGCTTATTATACACATAGGTCTATGAGTGGATTAGATACATGTTTGGAGCATGTGATACTCTCTAACATACCCCTTTAAATGTTAGACCTATACAGGAAAATAAGACTATATGAACTTGCCATGAAGCAAGTCTTCCTCTAAGGAGTAGCCCGATCCTTGTAGGTTTTCCGAATCTTTTGGGGCGTAGGAAAGAAGAAGTTCCGATAAGAAGCCAAGATCATGAGATTGATGTTCTTGAGTAGGAAATTAGAGAGAGACTATCGTATCAGATCTGTATCGTCGACCTTGGATCAATAGAGATTCTTATAGAATAAGTTCGGGACAAGGACCGATAACTTGAAGATGTGAAACAAATCAAAGAAACCATAGACGCTTAGGGAGTAACATGAAAAAGAAATGGTGATGTCACATATGATCAGTCATGGAGAATGGTGCTCCGACTGTGCGAGGGCACGGTGACCTCACCTGAGCAGGAGATGAGGTCGCTCAGGCTTGGGTAGCGGACATTGAGAGCATGGGTCTAGGATCCCAGTCTTTTTACGTGTTTCTTCGAGCCGCTCAGTTTTACGCTTCGTTGGGATCCACGAGTTGTCTAGACCATTCCGCTGACCCCGTTGGTTTTTCTTAGAGAGCCTAGGTTGGGGTTCTCTGCAGTTTTGTTACGAGCTCGTATGGTTTTTACGTACTTTTCTCCTCCGGAGTTGAGTATCGGGAGAGGAAGTCGGGTCCGGCAGGCTTACCTCTTCTTTGTTTTCCTGCCTCTAGTGGCGTAGTAGTCGTACTACCACTGCCTTTCGTGGACCCACACTTCCACTGGGATTGGCGAGAGCAGACGAATCCCTTTGGGGGTTTCTTCACCGCTGAAAATTTATTTGACATTGATGTCCCATGAATACCTTTCCGCTTAGGCGTGCCCTGGTGATGGGGTAGTGGCCAGCAGACATCAATGCCCCATAGGTAGCTTCCGCTAGGCTGTGACCTAGCGAGGAAATAATGGTTAAGAGATTGTGACAGTTCACCATTTGCCAGTTAAGATGTTGTTTCATCTGTAGACATTGATGTTCCATAAATACCTTCCCGCTAAGGCATGCCCTGGTGATGGGGTAGTGGTTAGCAGACACTAATGACTTCATTATTACCTTTCCGCCATGCATGTGTCCTGGTGATAGGGTAATTGTTAGTAGATACTGAGGATTTCACTTACCTTTCCGCCAGGCTGTGACCTCGTGATGGGGTAAGAGATGAGTGACTTTTTCGCTAGGAGACTAGTGACGACAATTCTGTTAGTAGAGGCTAGCGAGGGTTGGGTGTTGAGAGAATTGTGAGTACGTTTCCTTTCATACACCTTCGTGAGCAAGCTATCACACGTGTCGACCGAGATCAATGAGTCGAGAGAACAAGCTAGAAGGAGTGTTGGGAACTTAGTTAGGATGCAAGGTACCATCGCATGCCTACGGAGGCACCCCAACCTGAGGCGTACATCATACCTCAGAGTCATAGTGTGAGGTTCAACCTGGACTTTGAAGTCCTACCCGGATATCGAGGTCCTAACCGGACCAAGACCACAGACTTACTTCTAGGCTTGAGTTGTTGTTGGGTTAGTTCCATTGATCGAGGGAGACACGGTGTGGTGGTGAGCGAGAGTGAGTGCTTCTTGTTAGCTTTCCAAAAGCAAGTAAACAACTTAAAAAGAATAAATTAACCTATAAATGCTTGCTAGTTCTTTTGTTACCCACTTCAGCTACTTTTTGTCTCTCTAGTAGTTCTAGTCTTTGCTTTGTTACCTTACTTAGTAGAACTACGTAGAATTTGTACGTACAACTTTGTAACAGATACTTTTGTCCCTTTTTCTACTATGGCAGGCAAGGGCCCTGCGATCGAGTAGCCGACGTACTTGGGGCTACTGTTGTTTCTTTTTGGTGCTACACTTTCAGAGCAGGTATACTCTTTTGGAGCTCATTAGACAGTTGTATGTTGTGATCTCCTCTGTAGCCTCATTTTGGGATATATGTATATGCATATTGGATGTTGTGGAATTCAGTATGTTATATGAATGAAATGGAAATGAATGAAATGAATATGAATGGATATCATTGTTGTGGTTCAGTTCTGGTGCACTCTTCTTCCGCTTCCAGTTTCTTTGTGGTTGCTTGTTTAGCCAAATTTAAATCTTGTGAATGTCATGTAAAAAAAAATTCCCAGGTTTTCATAAGCATGAGATTAACTTAAGCTTGTTAAGTGTGCAAATGACGTGGTTTGACGGGTAACCTAAGGTCCTCGGGAGGACGGTCGTTACAGGTTTGGTATCAGAGCAGAGTTACCCCGATACACGCATTCGCATAACTTAATAGCGAGAGTCTTCTGATTTTTCATGAAGCCGAATGGGAAATTTTTTTTAGACATTCAAAAGAATTATGTAACCACAAATCACCAGAACATTTCATTCATATAAGTATCCCAAGAGGAGAAATAGTACAACTGATTATTTCCTAAAGTGTGCTTAACTATGCTATGATCCAATACAGGAAGGATCAGCATGGCACCCCGAGTAGCTCGCGATCAGCCAGGAGAGATGGCACAGGTACTAGCTGCACTCGCTGATCTGCGACAGAGACAGGATCAGATACTTGCCCAGCAGACTGAGTTGGCTGAGCGCCAGACTGGGATGGAGCTGAGGATGGAGGAGCTGTCTGACTCCTCATACCACCCATCCAGGGATGAGTCCGCTAGAGCCGAGCATCTATTCTCTGAGGAGATTCACCAGCATACTGAGGCAGAGATTCCGAGGGAGTCAGGAGCCGACAGAGCTGAGGTAGGCCAAGGGCCTACAGCAGGAGTAGAGGTCACAGGGTTTGTTCTTCCTACTGCACCGAGACACCATGATGTCTTCACATCCTACCAGAGAGCTGGAGTACCCAGATTCCAGGGCACGGGTACATCTGACGAGGCTGAGCAGTGGCTCAGGACGGTGATGAAGGTGTTCAGGATGATTCAGGAACCACTAGAGTCGTGGTTACCTTTTGCTGAGTTCTCCCTTACTGGGTTGCAGAGCGCTGGTGAGAGGCTACTGTGTCTGAGATGGGACGTGTGCCGACTTGGACAGACTTTGAGACCCACTTCAGAGGCCACTTCTTCTCAGGGAAGTGGAAGGAGACACAGCACAGGTTGTTTGCAGAGCTGAGACAGGGCAGGATGACAGCGCGAGAGTACTTTGTGCGCTACACTGAGTTGTCACGCCACACATCTTCTGCAGCTGCTTTTCCATAGGAGAATCTGGAGAAGTTTGTTCGTGGCATGAGAGAGGACGTTCAGGAGAAGTTGGTAGGGCTGAGACTGACTACCATTGCTGAGGTGACTGACGCAGCAGAGCGGATTGAGGACGTCCGCGAGAGACGTTTTGGGAGTACCTTTAGACCGCCGCCAGTACCACCGAGGTCGTCTGGGCCTATTCGGCGGCAGTTCCAGCCACAGCGGTCAGCACGACGCTTTCGTCCGACAAGGACGGTTTCTTCTGGCAGTGTTCACTCGACCCCCACGACTACTTTGGGAGGAGCACTGGCCAGTAGAGGTTTTGAGGCAGCGCGGCCATCTGGGTCGCAGAGGTTTGGAGCACAGAGCGTGAGACCCGCAGAGAGTGTCGGTCCATCTTCTACGCCGAGCAGGGCGATCAGGTGCTACCAGTGCCAGCAGGTGGGACATATCAGGTCCCAATGCCCACAGCTACAGACGCCACCACCTCCACCTCCACCACATTCGAGAGCTACCGGGAGGAGCTCCCAGTACATAGGTCAGCAGAGACCAGCTCAGAGCGCAGCAGGATCCAGTGCCGGATCTATACGTCAGGGACAGATTCACGCAGTTACAGCTGAGCAGGCACGGTCCGCGGCCACGGTTGTGAAAGGTATGGTTTCAGTTTCGAGCCATCCTTTTCACGTGTTGTTTGATTCTGGTGCTACCCATTCGTTTCTTGCTGTGAGGCTTCTAGCCACATTGGGTAGAGTCGCAGAGGACGTAGATCCTCCATTTCACATTCGAGGGCCTGGCGGACAGTTGTTCGTGATTTCAAAGATAGTTAGAAGGTTACCAGTGTCCATAGGCGGTCACGAGATGACTGCGGACTGCATTCTACTACAGCTTGTTGAGTTCGACATGATTTTGGGCATGGATTGGTTGTCTACACATCACGCCTTAGTCGATTGTTACAGGAAGACTGTTGTCTTCAGGATCCCCGGCTTGATAGAGTTCACTTTTGAGGGGACATTGCAGGACTCTAGGATGGAGTATATTTCAGTGCTGAGAGCACAACGACTGGTTGATCAGGGATGTGACACTTTCCTGGCCTTTGTTCAGGAGGTTGCAGATAGAGAGCCGATGGCTCAAGACATTAGAGTTGTGTCAGAGTATCCTGATGTGTTTCCTGAGGAGTTACCAGGACTACCTCCAGTTAGAGAGATCGAGTTTGAGATCTCGCTACTTCCCGATACGCAGCCGATCTCCATGGCTCCGTATCGCATGGCACCCGCAGAGCTGAGAGAGCTGAAGGTGCAGCTACAGGAGTTGCTTGACTTAGGCTTTGTGAGGCCGAGCACTTCACCTTGGGGCGCTCCTGTACTCTTTGTTCGGAAAAAGGATGGAACCATGCGGTTATGCATTGATTATAGACAACTGAATAAGAGGACGGTGAAGAACCGTTATCCTCTGCCACGCATTGATGATCTATTTGATCAGCTACAAGGATCTTCGGTGTTCTCGAAGATCGACCTCCGCTCAGGTTACCATCAGTTGAGGATTCGAGAGACAGACGTCCCGAAGACAGCCTTTCGGACACGGTATGGCCACTACGAGTTTGTAGTGATGCCATTCGGACTGACGAATGCCCCCGCGGCATTTATGGACATGATGAACAGAGTATTCCGTCCTTACTTGGACAAGTTTGTTGTGGTGTTCATAGATGATGTGTTGGTTTACTCGAAGAATGAATGGGACCATGAGAACGACTTGAGAGCAGTGCTTGGTACCTTGAGAGAGCATAGACTGTACGCCAAGTTGAGTAAGTGTGAGTTTTGGCTACCTCAGGTCTCATTCTTGGGACACGTCATCTCAGGAGCAGGAATCGCAGTGGACCCTGCGAAGATAGATGCTGTGATGTCTTGGGAGCAGCCCAAGACAGTGACACAGATCCGCAGTTTTCTTGGGTTGGCAGGCTATTACAGACGCTTTGTCAGCAACTTTTTGCGGATCGTACTACCTTTGACGTATTTGACGTAGAAGGGAGTACCTTTTGTTTGGGATAGTTGGTGCGAGCAGGCTTTCAGGACACTGAAGGAGAGACTTACTACAGCTCTGATCCTTGCTCTACCATCAGGTACACAGGACTATGCGGTTTACACAGACGCGTCAGGTGATGGTTTGGGAGCAGTGCTGATGCAGAGGGGGCATGTGATTGCCTATGCTTCGAGACAGTTGAGACCGCATGAGCGGAATTACCCCACACACGATCTTGAGTTGGCGGCAGTGGTCTTCGCTTTGAAGACCTGGCGTCACTACTTGTACGAGGTTAACTTTGAGCTCTTCACAGACCACAAGAGTCTGAAGTACATATTTGATCAGAAGGAGCTGAACATGAGGCAGCGCAGATGGTTAGAGCTGCTGAAGGACTACGATTGCACGATCTCTTACCATCCTGGTAAGGGAAACGTGGTTGCAGACGCCCTTAGCAGGAGAGCGCACATGGAGGGTACGATGAACTGGCTATACACTTGGGACTTACTTGCAGCACTGACGGATTGGCATCCACAGGACGGTGCATCTTCTCCCATCTCCGTACCTCCTAGGTACAGCAGCCTTTGGGACCGTATTGTGTCAGGTCAGCAGACAGACCCGTGGATTCGCGACAGATACATGCGGGAAGTGAAGGACGAGTTTGACGATTTTGTTGTTGCAGAGTCTATTCTGTGGAAGGCAGGTCGGGTAGTGGTTCCCAACGATGAGCAGCTACGAAGAGACATACTTGACGAGGCGCATTGTTCACATCTTTCCATTCATCCCGGCAGTACGAAGATGTACCACGATCTTCGCCGACATTTCTGGTGGGACGGGATGAAGAGGGACGTAGCTGGGCATGTCAGCAGGTGTTTGACTTGCCAGATGGTGAAGGCAGAGCATAGACGACCACCTGGATTACTGCAGCCTCTCCCCATTCCTGAGTGGAAGTGGGAGAGCATTTCGATGGGCTTTGTTACAGGACTGCCAAGGACACCAGGAGGCCATGATTCCATTTGGGTCATTGTTGACAGGTTGACGAAGTCAGCCCATTTTATACCTGTTAGCATGACTTATACACCTTCTCAGTTGGCCAGATTGTACATACAGCACATTGTGAGGTTACATGGCATACCCCGAGAGGTAGTGTCTGACAGAGACTCGAGGTTCACTTCCCATTACTGGCAGCAGTTCATGTCATCTTTACAGACCGAGCTGAAGATGAGTTCAGCGTATCACCCTCAGACGGACGGACAGAGCGAGCGTACGATACAGACCTTGGAGGATCTTTTACGCGCCTGTTCTCTAGAGTGGAAGGGATCCTGGAAGGATCATTTACCTCTTGTTGAGTTCACTTATAACAACAGCCATCATTCGAGCATCGGCATGGCGCCATTCGAGGCTCTTTACGGGCGGAGATGCCTTACGCCAATCAGTTGGCGCGAGGTAGGCGATCATGCGTTGTATACCGTGGATCTATTGGAGGAGACTGCGAGGGTTGTTGACTTGGTAAGGAGGAAGCTCTTGACGGCACAGAGTCGCCAAAAGAGCTATGCAGATCGCCGACGCCGACACTTGGAGTTTCAGGTTGGGGATTTTGTGTTCCTGCGTGTATCGCCCATGAAGGGGATACAACGGTTCGGAGTTCGTGGCAAGCTGGCGCCATGTTTTGTTGGGCCATTTGAGATACTTTCACGTGTCGGGAAGGTGGCGTACAGACTGGCACTTCCCCCGCGCTTTGCGGCTATACACGACATATTCCATGTGTCGAACTTGAGGAAGTACGTGCACGATCCTCAGCACATCATCAGCTATGAGAGCCTTGACATAGAGCCAGAGTTGACATACAAGGAGGAGCCAGTACAGATACTTGATTTTGCTGTCAGGAGGCTTCGGAACAAGGAGATTCCCTTGGTCAAGATCCTATGGCACCGACAGGGTGTTGAGGAGGCGACATGGGAGACCAAAGCAGCTATGCGAGAGAAATACCCGCGACTCTTCTCAGGTACTTTTGCAGTTTAGTTTATCAGTTCTCTGTATGGCAAATTATTTCACTTTCAGGGTAAAAACCTTCTTTGAGGTTTTTATGGGTTAAAAACCTTTTGAGGTTTTTATGACATACTGACAAAACCGACTTAGAAGCGGAGTCTCGAGGACGAGACTCTCTTTGAGGTTTTTATGATTGTAACATCCCTAATTTCAAATGACCAATTAAGTCCAAGATGATGAATAATTAGTGAGTTTGATTGGCTTTAAAATTTAAGAATTTAATTGTGATTAAGTATGGAAAATTAAGATGCCATTAGTGGCTAATTGTGGAATTGTGGCTAGAGGTGATTAAGTGGCTAAGTATGATTAGTAATGTGATTACTATTCATAGGTGGGCCTTATGTGCAAATAGGAAGAGTTGGTGGGGTTTATGATGTAATTTTCCCAAGGGTATAAGCACCCATAGGCGCCACCCCTTCATCTTCTTCATCTTGAAAACTTGGAGCTCTCTTCCCCCATAGCCGAAATTCCATGGAGCTCCATCTTGTTTCTTAGTTTTCTCCCTCATTTCTCCACCAAAATTCGAGTTCTTGGGCTCAAATCAAAGCTGTGGAAGAGAGGAATGTGGATCAAGTGTTGCATGTAAGATCAAAGGCCAAAGAAGAAGAAAAATCAAGCCTTTAAGCTCAAGGTGTAGACAGCCCAACCTTGTTCTTGAGAAGTTCTTCTTCAAGCTTTTGAAGCTTGATTTGAGGTACAAATTTAGCCCTTCTCTTGCTGCCATATGTAGAGTTTTTACCACTTATATCCCAGATCTAAAATCAAGCCTTAGTTTTGGGGTTTTTGGTTGAAAAAAATTGAGAAAAATAGACTTATGTGCACAATTTTTATTGTGGCCAGAATCTGTGTGTCTTCCTTTTAATCCAAGTTAGACATGTATTTTGGGATCTTTCTTGGGTTCTCTTGGGTAGAATCATATGTTGATTAATACCCCATTAAGGTAGACTTATGGGTTAAATACGAAATTGCATGTGATTATAACATCTTAAAGAGGCTATACATGGACTGTCCACTGAAATTTTCAGATTTGTTGTTGTAAATGTTGGCCAATAACTTGCATGATTTGGGAGTCTTCTTTAAATTCCCTTGAGTAGATTTACTTACTGATTATGACCCCAATAAATTGGCTTATGATTCTTGGTTTTAAATTTGAAAATTTAGGTGATTAGAAATATTTTGGATGTTGACATATGCATGTAACTGAATGTGTCCAGATCTGTCCATGAATTTTAAGTTAGTGTTTTAAGATGTATTTGAGGAGTTTCTCCATGTTTCCTTGAGTGAAATTACTTGTTGGTATATACTCTTTCATATTAACCTTTAGTCCATTGAGTTGTTTTAGAAAAATAAGGAGTTTTGAAGAGTTGTTGACTACCTATATCCTACATGACATAGAATGTCCAGATCTGTCCATGCATTTTAGATTAGAGTTTTAGGATGTATTTGGGGAGTTTCTTCATGTTTCCTTGAGTGTAATTATTGATTAAAATATACTCTTTCATATCAACCATTAATCCATGGGTTTGTTTTAGAAAAATGAAGAGTTTTTGAGGAGTTATTGACTACCTATATGACATCTCCACTGAATGTTCAGATTGGAGATGGTTGTCTTAGGACTAAGAACATACATGATTTTGACAATAACCTTAGACATCGTTTGGTGGATTTGACTATAGATATCTAGGGAGTGTAATACACATGAAACCCATGTATTTGGATTGGTTTTGATGAAGATTTTGAGACTAATTTGGTTGCTGTCCATGAACAAAACTGTGACCAAATTCCATTGTAGAGTGCATGTTTAATCAAACTTTTAGGCATCCTTTAATAAGTTTTAAAAACACCAAGTCCCCTTGTTTCCCTATATTGAAATGGGAAATCGATTAGTGATTTAATCCCAGTTAGGAGAGGGATTAGGATAGGATAATTTTCCTTATGTTTGCCACCATATGCTTATTATACACATAGGTCTATGAGTGGATTAGATACATGTTTGGAGCATGTGATACTCTCTAACATACCCCTTTAAATGTTAGACCTATACAGGAAAATAAGACTATATGAACTTGCCATGAAGCAAGTCTTCCTCTAAGGAGTAGCCCGATCCTTGTAGGTTTTTCCGAATCTTTTGGGGCGTAGGAAAGAAAGAAGTTTCCGATAAGATAGCCAAGATCATGAGATTGATGTTCTTGAGTAGGAAATTAGAGAGAGACTATCGTATCAGATCTGTATCGTCGACCTTGGATCAATAGAGGTTCTTATAGAATAAGTTCGGGACAAGGACCGATAACTTGAAGATGTGAAACAAATCAAAGAAACCATAGAAGCTTAGGGAGTAACATGAAAAAGAAATGGTGATGTCACATATGATCAGTCATGGAGAATGGTGCTCCGACTGTGCGAGGGCGCGGTGACCCTCACCTGAGCAGGAGATGAGGTCGCTCAGGCTTGGGTAGCGGACATTGAGAGCATGGGTCTAGGATCCCAGTCTTTTTACGTGTTTTCTTCGAGCCGGCTCGGTTTTTACGCTTCGTTGGGATCCACGAGTTGTCTAGACCATTCCGCTGACCCGTTGGTTTTTCTTAGAGAGCCTAGGTTGGGGGTTCTCTGCAGTTTTGTTACGAGCTCGTATGATTTTTACGTACTTTTCTCCTCCGGGAGTTGAGTATCGGGAGAGGAAGTCGGGTCCGGCAGGCTTACCTCTTCTTTGTTTTCCTGCCTCTAGTGGCGTAGTAGTCGTACTACCACTGCCTTTCCGTGGACCACACTTCCACTGGGATTGGCGAGAGCTGACGAATCCCTTTGGGGGTTTCTTCACCGCTGAAAATTTATTTGACATTGATGTCCCATGAATACCTTTCTGCTTAGGCGTGCCCTGGTGATGGGGTAGTGGCCAGCAGACATCAATGTCCCATAGGTAGCTTCCGCTAGGCTGTGACCTAGCGAGGAAATAATGGTTAAGAGATTGTGACAGTTCACCATTTGCCAGTTAAGATGTTGTTTCATCTGTAGACATTGATGTTCCATAAATACCTTCCCGCTAAGGCGTGCCCTGGTGATGGGGTAGTGGTTAGCAGACACTAATGACTTCATTATTACCTTTCCGCCATGCAGGTGTCCTGGTGATAGGGTAATTGTTAGTAGATACTGAGGATTTCACTTACCTTTCCGCCAGGTTGTGACCTCGTGATGGGGTAAGAGATGAGTGACTTTTTCGCTAGGAGACTAGTGACGACAATTCTGTTAGTAGAGGCTAGCGAGGGTTGGGTGTTGAGAGAATTGTGAGTACGTTTCCTTTCATACACCTTCGTGAGCAAGCTATCACACGTGTCGACCGAGATCAATGAGTCGAGAGAACAAGCTAGAAGGAGTGTTGGGAACTTAGTTAGGATGCAAGGTACCATCGCATGCCTACGGAGGCACCCCAACCCTGAGGCGTACATCATACCTCAGAGTCATAGTGTGAGGTTCAACCTGGACTTTGAAGTCCTACCCGGATATCGAGGTCCTAACCGGACCAAGACCACAGACTTACTTCTAGGCTTGAGTTGTTGTTGGGTTAGTTCCATTGATCGAGGGAGACACGGTGTGGTGGTGAGCGAGAGTGAGTGCTTCTTGTTAGCTTTCCAAAAGCAAGTAAACAACTTAAAAAGAATAAATTAACCTATAAATGCTTGCTAGTTCTTTTGTTACCCACTACAGCTACTTTTTGTCTCTCTAGTAGTTCTAGTCTTTGCTTTGTTACCTTACTTAGTAGAACTACGTAGAATTTGTACGTACAACTTTGTAACAGATACTTTTGTCCCTTTTTCTACTATGGCAGGCAAGGGCCCTGCGATCGAGTAGCCGACGTACTTGGGGCTACTGTTGTTTCTTTTTGGTGCTACACTTTCAGAGCAGGTATACTCTTTTGGAGCTCATTAGACAGTTGTATGTTGTGATCTCCTCTGTAGCCTCATTTTGGGATATATGTATATGTATATGTATATTGGATGTTGTGGAATTCAGTATGTTTTATGAATGAAATGGAAATGAATGAAATGAATATGAATGGATATCATTGTTGTGGTTCAGTTCTGGTGCACTCTTCTTCCGCTTCCAGTTTCTTTGTGGTTGCTTGTTTAGCCAAATTTAAATCTTGTGAATGTCATGTAAAAAAAAATTCCCAGGTTTTCATAAGCATGAGATTAACTTAAGCTTGTTAAGTGTGCAAATGACGTGTTTGACGGGTAACCTAAGGTCCTCGGGAGGACGGTCGTTACAAAGAGTGGCATGCCTCTATTGAGTTTTGTTTTTTTAATATATTATATACATAAAAATAATCTTTAAAGTTTATTTAAATTTCAGTAAAAACAAAATGTATAGAAATAAATATTATCATAATAAGAAAATATTAATATACAATATGCATGCATGCTGTAATTAATACATCGAAGTTATGTTTGATATATATCATAGTAATGGATGATAAAAAATAATAGAAGTTAAACATTATCATTTTGAAATTATGTTCTATTTTCCATTGTCATCTCTTTATTGTAAATATTTTATTTTTTAATATATTTTGTCATACAACCTTACAAAATGAATATCAATGGTGTAGATAATAACTTACATAACATTTGATTTCAAGGAAAATATCAAATAAAGATGGAATGTAATTGCGTAAAATTTTATTTTTAATCATCAATCATTGTTAACTAATTCATATTAGAATTTCTAATATACATAGAAACAACAATAGAAATAAAACATTGACATGAAATAAAAATGATGTGAAAGATCATATTTATATATTATGAAAATATGACCTACTCGCACATTTGCTCTATGGAAAATACACAATTTAATATCTTTATTAGTTTAATGTTTTTTTAATATTAGAACAAATGCATACAACCTGTCGCGAAGCACAGGTATGTACTTAGTATATATCTATATATGTACAAATCCACACCATCCTGACATCTATATTACCTTTAAACGAGCCCATCCTGCACGTATGATGACTCAACCAGAAATGTACACATGTGTGAGTATTTCTCTTGTTTCATTTGAATACTCATGCAATAATATACTAATTAGGTTTGTGATGAAATTGCATCGACAGTGCTGAAACAATCACAAGTATACTGTTCGAAAAAATGAATATATGCCCAAAAATTATGTTATGAGTTTCAAGAATGAAAAATGGATTTTATGAACAAATCTACAGTTGTCGATTTTATGTATTTTTAATTGTTCGTCTAATATATAATTAATTTCTTTCTAATAGAGTTAATAGTCCACACAGATACCTGTTATCCATAAAAGGAACCAATACCTGTTAGCATTGGGGACATGTTGGTACGGGTCAGATCGATCCATGAACCAACATCAGTTTGTCAGAGTGGGTCACAATCAAATGGATTGGGTACCCGTCACCCTTGTAGCAAGCAACTGGTGTAGCATTGTAGATGCATGAAGATCATGCAAAATATAATGGTTGCGATAAACCGTTGAGATCCAGAGTTCCCTAATTTGATCAATTAAAGACATCACTTCAACATATACCTTAATGTACATTTAATTGATCAAATTAAGGGCATCACTTAGGGAAATGACCATTGGAGGTTCGATTCACTGGGTGGTATTGTCATGTAATGGTTCAAGATGGTAGATTGATTGATCAGAGCAATAAGTTTGATCACTCAAATGAACTTGCAAGTGATTTCGCTAGAATGTTTGATAGATCATTTCTTCTCACCGGAAGTTTGTTAGGAAAAGAATGAGCAACTGTTGGTAATTGAACACTTTATCGTCGAGCAAGATTTGGTAGTCGAACAATTTCTTACAATCAAGTACATGTAAGAACCGGACATTGGGCCATGCCGATCCAATCTAACTCGAATCCTGACCCTCTTAACTCAGCCCGGTCCAAACTCAAAACCGAAAATTCCCATAGGCCGAAATTTAAGCCTATGGGAATTTTCGGGCCAGGATCCTGCCTAGGTTGGCCCAAGTCTAGCCTAGGCCGCTAACCTAATATAGTGTACAATGTTAAGAAAATGATATACGGTATATTTTGTGTGATATATATATATATATATATATATATATATTATTCTCTTAGAAAAAAAATGATATGAATAACTTGTTCTTCATTCGTTCTAGAATGCTTGGTTAATGTGAGCACACTATAATGTGTATGAACCTCTAGCTAATGAATCCTTTCCTATAAAAAATATATATATAATGCATCACTTCTGAGAAACTTTAACAAGAGATTACACAAGGAGAATGCTTGAGCTTGATCTTTTACAATATTCAATTAAAATAGTATGAGCTAATGATATTATCATTGAATAAGGAACTCAGGAGATTATTGAGTATTGTTATCAGTTAGGTAAGTAGTTTGGATCAGCGCGGCCCAAGTTCGGTCCATTTGTTCCAAACCGGCTTGATCATGGGCCGGACTTTGCTAGATTTTCTGGGTCTCGATCTGGCCCAAGTCCGTTATTTTAAACGGACTTGAGCTTGGACCCTGCGCCTAAAGTAATTTTATTATGAATATAATCAAGGAAAGTAAACCATAGTATCAGAATTTGACAAAGAGTACTTTTCTTTGTAAGCAGACGATAAACGATGTGCTACTTGCCGTCATAGCTTCTGGCTTGAGGAAATACATGCAGCTTCATTCCTTTGGTAATGGAACGTCTTTATGTTGTTTTTTGTTGAAGCCAGAAAAGGGGGGAGACGCTCATAGGCGTTCACCCCATGTATATAAATAGATAAAAGCGAAGCAAAAACCAAAAAGCGAGAGAAGAAAACAAAGGAAGCACTCTAGACAACCCGGGAGCGCAACAGTCCCGACGCAGGAACACAAATGTTCTCTGTGTAGAACCTTTGGCTAGAAAAAAACAGGTCATTCCTAACCAGCCTGACAGACCACATCGACGCAAGAGGCCGCAAAAGCTCCAACCTTGGCATGCTTTATGTTGTTAATCAGAAGTTTATTCATTAATTACAGAATATATATAAACCTCCACATGCATATCAATTATTAATCCATCTTATGTATTGTTCTAATACAGAAATTCGAGATTCACTGCGAATCACCGGACTCGTGATGGTTAACACAAGACAGCAAACCGGATTGCAGGTTCTCTCTCTCTCTCTCATATCTCATAATTCTTAATGACCTCTCACTTATTCTTGTTTTCATGTTTATTATTTTTCGAACCAATCCACGCTTTTTAGTCTTCCGAATCCCTCTAAAAAATACAAGGAAGGTTGCGGGGTTGGATGGAGACCATGAGAGTATAGATTCCAAAGCTTTTTGCTGATACAATATGGTGTGTATTTTGTTGCATAATTAAGGATCCGTCAGATATGATGAGCAACAGATTGCTTGCTAGATGGGGCAACAACCTGGGATATATTCTGCTGCCCATATATCTAGAGGACGAAGACATGGAGATGGACACGCTGGATTATGTGAGGAGGGCGAATGCGATGATCGAGAAGAAGAAGCTCTCTATCGAGGCGCATCTCTCTTACGCGTCCGGCGCTCTGCTCATGTCTCTCTTCGGACCAAAGGTTTGCTGCACCTCTTTCATATTTCTCTATTAACAGTTTGGGCACTAATAGAGAGGATCCTCTGCTGTGGTACTGTGCCTGTTGTAATCATTCATTCGGTTCGCACGATCTTGCACGGTACGAGCTCACAAAAAATGTAAGATCGTGCGAACCGCTCGATCAAGAGCGAGCCGCTCGAGCAGTTGCAGCAGAATCTGCTGCACTACACGCTACAGCAGATGTCAGCCTCCAGGCACGAATCGTTGCTGTAACAGCAGCATTCCACACGAAAGAGCCCATCCAAACTTAATCGTGATTGAGGGGAATGGATCGTCTGCTGCAATGGGGAGCCCAGCAGACTCTGCAGTACCCATTTGAGCCGCTCGATCTTGATCGAGCGGTTCACATGATTTTGCACGGTACGAATCCACAAAAAGAGTAAAATCGCGTGAACCGCTCGATCAAGACCGAGCGGCTCAAATGGGTACTGCAGAGTCTGCTGGGCTTCCCATTGCAGCAGATGATCCATTTCGGTGATTGAGCGGCTCTGCTAATGGTAGACGACCCAAGCCCTAACAATTCAGGGGTTTCCTGTTATACGTAACACATCGTCATGAACAACTTAAACTTATCGGGCAGGATGGACCGGTTGACTACAACCCGGAATACTTAAACTCATGTCGTCGAGTAGTGATCTCCACTCTAGTAACCCCCTGTCACTTATACTAGCAACATTCTCGTCGTGATATACCCATCGCTTATTTCCAGTAATAGTGCACGCTTCGAGTAATCTTTTCATTTTATCTCTTTGTAAGAGTGGCTTTACCTCTTGGGTAATCTTTTCCATGGTAAGCGGGAATCCGCTTTAAAATTATTTGTAATGTCACGGGATTAGATCTCCGCACGTTATCGAGGAAGACTGACCTTGTCAACTTGTTGATTTCGAGCGCAAATGGACCAGTTGACCATCATCGGAAATGCGTAAATCCAAATTGTGAAGTAGTAATCAACACTCTTATAATCCACTCTCGCACCTTTTGAGTTTTTGATTACGAAGTCATCCTTGGTAATACCATATATCAACCTTTTCCTATCGTTCATTTGAAATGGTTGTTTTTGCTCGTAGTGTTATATACATATACATTTAAGGGAAAAGGGAAGCTACACTGGGAGGTGCAGCCAACTAGCTACACCGACCACTTTTCTTATTAGTTTTGATTTTTTTGAAGGAAATCTATCGGGATTTACTTAGTTCATTGAATGGAATTTGTGTTTCAAATTTCATGCAAAACAAACATTCCTAACGTGTCCATTTGGATATGTTCACTACATGCGGGTGGGTCTAAGGGGACGGTCGCAGACCATCCTTTTTGTCTGTAGAACCGTCCCCTTTGATCAATGGGGACGGTTCTTAAACCGTCCCTTCAGCCACCGTCTCATTTGACTAAATGGGACGCTTCTGACAACCGTCTCATTTAATTTACCATTGGGGACGGTTGTAACCGTGCCTTACACGAATACTATTAGGGACGGGTGCAACCGTCCCTACAACCTATTGTATTAGAGATGGTTAGAAACCGTCCCTAATGGTCATCAACATTTTGAGACGACCCCAGAAAACGTTTGGGGACGGTTATCCCCGTCGCATACGTTGCGCAGATGGGACGGTTGTAACCGTCCCTTTTACCATAGCGTCTATAGCGACGCCAATATAAGTGTATAAGGGACGGTTTTAACCGTCGCATCTGCGCTACTAGAGGGGACGGTTACAACCGTCCCTAATAGTCTTCTGTTGGCATCGCTATAGAATCTTCCAGGCTTCTGTTGGCGTCGCAAAAGACCTGCAGAGTAGAAGGGACGGTTACCACCGTCGCATACGTTTGCATGTAGGGACGGTTGTAACCATCCCTTCTACTCTGCAGGTCTTTTGCGACACCAACAGAAGCCTAGAAGATTCTATAGCGATGCCAACAGAAGACTATTAGGGACGGTTGTAACCGTCCCCTCTAGTAGGTAGCATCTATAGCGACGCCAACAGAAGGGTATAAGGGACGGTTTTAACCGTCCCATCTGCGCTTCGTTCGCGACCCGTAATGGGGACGGTTATAACCGTCCCCAAAAGTCTCCGTGAACTGTTCTGGCTGGGGGGACTGATGATTACATTTTATATGGTTATAACATGCTCAAAATATGTGAAGATCAACCTTATTGATTGATATATTTAAACCAATTTCACATAAATGACATCGTATTAATTCCATGTACACAAACAACGAAAATGACGTAAAAGATATGGTTAGTATAAATTGATATTTCTCGATGAAATATATCAACATGAATTAATTCAAAATGATCTCTATTCTATAATCATTCATGTTAATGTCCAAACTATCTGCATCAACTAAATCATTTGGAGTTACATGCAACCAAAGAACATTATATTGTTTCTCTTAAAACATTTGTTATGGGATAGAAATTGGGAAGGTAGTTTTTGCAAAATACCCAAGCAATTCCCCATGAAAGATTGAGCCCCCCGTACTTCTCTTCCCCATGTTCACACCTTCTCCATGCATCAATTAAATCCCATGCAAAAGACAAAAAAAAACAACCATGCATATGTTATTCTCCATGCACGTGGGTGGCTATTCCAAAAAAGGGTAATGACTCCCATTCATTTCAAGCACCACCCATACACCCATAAAAGACCCACTCACGCATATGCCTTGGACGCCCTCTCTCTCTTCCCCCCCATTTTTTCATTCTCATGCACGCACAGGCCCTGGCGCACTCGACTTCTCCTCCCTCACAGTTTTGGCCATTCACGCATACTCCCTCTCTCGTTTTTTTTATCTCATGCATACCCTCTCCTCTCTCTGTTTTTCTTATGCAGATGACGCTTGATATGTAGCAGCCACCGCGAGAACGTCCAGCCACTGTCTTCCCTTTCACGTGCAAACCTCGACCTCGTCTCCTCCTCAACGCAGTGGGCTGCCACCTCCTGTACCTCGCGCGCCCACCTCCGCGCACCGGCGTCATCCTCGCGCGTATACGCCGCTGTGTGCAGCCCCTTCTCCTCGGTGCTTAGCTCCAGCCGCCCACTACTGTGCGCGGCTTCCAACAGCCACCAACGCCCCCTCTCACGCGTCCTTCTCCTCCTTGCGCGCGTCTTCGGCTACAGCCGTCCACCTCCAGCTTGCTGCAGATACCGCAGCCACTGTTCAGCTGCAGAACAGCGCAGCCACCTCCCGCACACGGGCGTGCGTCCCCAGCAACCATTCTCCAAGAAGCGTCCAGCCATCGGCACCTCCATCGTGTCGCAGTCTACAGCCATACAACCACTGCAACCGGCGGATTTCACCATCGACAGCCAACTCGCTCACGCCACTGGATGCACGTCTAGTTCCCATCCACCGTCATTCTTCCTCCAGGTCATCCGCTTCCTGTGTGTGGACATCATCTTTCCAGGCCCTCCTTCAACGGTCAAAGTGCACCCGTGCATGAGAATCACCTTACCCCTCTCTCTCTCTCTCTTTATTTGCTTATCTTTATTCAAATCTCATTTGCTTTTAAACCCTTGAACTCTCTTTTATTTTAAGTTATTTCAAGTATATTTTTTGTTTCAACATTGATTAGTTGCAAACATTAGATTATGTCTTTAATGTTCTCTCTAATTGCATCTACATTTTTTTTTACATGTCATTACATGTGCTGAAACATTATTTTAAAACACTAGGAAGCATCTCTGTTATGTTTAGATAAGTTCGATCAAGTTTGACACCCTCTAAAGAAAATCATTATCATATCTCATTTCATCGGACTTAGATTGGAATCAAGTTTTAAATGTCGAATTAAAATCGCAAATTTGTTTAGTCTCTGTGGATTCGAACCTCTACTTACCGCATACATTTAGCATATCTCTGTTGTGCTCGTAGTTGTATTTTATTTGATTGACTTGATTATTCGTGGTAACACAATGACTTCATAAAATCACCATCTTAAACCGCGAAAAATCCTGTTATCATTTTGGCACCGTTGCCGGGGACTAGGCAACATTTGCATTTTTTTCTTCTTTCTAACTTAATTTCAAGTTTCTAATCCGTGCATTTTTTTGTTTTCCAGGTACTTAGGCTTCAAAAAGAAAAAAAATTTACTTGTCTTTTCATGCATTTTGTTTTAGCGAACTTGTAATTTGTTAAAAAAAAAATTGTAATCTTAATTTCCCCCTCCCTTCTCGGAAAAGCTCGCCATCAGTAGGACAAAACATTACGGATTAGCGCCAGAAGTGCAGGCACTGTGAGTCCCTCTTTCTTAGGCATCTTAGGCTTTTAAAAAATTCCTGCATTTGATTGCGCTCCGAACTTAAACCGAAAATTAAAAAAAAAACACTTCTTCTTTGCATCATCTCCGTGGTCTTCTCCCTCTGATAATCTAATTTAAAGACCACTAAATCGTGTGCTGATCATTTAAAAAGATAAGCTTGAAAGGCCACCGCAGTGGCCCGAGCAGAAAGAGGACAAATTCTGAATGCTTGTTTGATGCACGTATATGACACAAAAATCACGAGCACATAGAACCCTAGGATAGAAACAAAAATCCCTGGTGCTACGTGGGATTGCAGAGAGAAATCGTAATTCCTCGACGCGTTGGGCACAGGTTCTCGCGGGAAGAAGCAGATCCTCGATCTGAGTACCGCACCCTGGATCCCCCAGCCGGATTAGGACATCGATTTCTCACAATCTTCCACACCCACCTCATCCTTTAAGGACTCTAATTTCTCTGAAAACTTTTGTTGAATCACTAAATTAAAATCAAAAAGATAACCGCTTCCGCGGCAATTTTTGTGTGAGTTGGAGAAACAACAAATTGCTTGGTGTTTGTGCTGTGTATGCTAGGTCGTAGGTCTCTGAAAAATCCAGTGCAACAACCATTAGAGTACGACCCGATTTATAGAAAAAAATCCAACCCATCTCCTTCAACTGATCTTGGAAACATGGGAGAAGAAAGACCAAATCCTATGGATCTCATCCTGCATCAATTGCAACTGCTGAGAGAAGAAAATGCCACAATTCGCCATACCATAGCACCTCTCATCCGACCGCCACCCATTAGTACACATTACAACCCGGCTGCAGAAGACTTAGTTCATTGGGTCCAAATCCCGCCTGAGGTAGGAGACTTTGAGATAAAGCCCGCATCACTCTCCTTGATCCCAAAATACTATGGAAATGACTCTGAAGATCCCTTCCTCCACATTCAAGACTTCCGATCTGCTTGTGACACCATGAGTATCCCTGGGGTAGAAAAAGAATACATCTACATGAAAGCCTTCACTCACTCACTCAAGGACAAAGCACTCCAATGGCTTAGAAATTATGGAACTCCACTCACATCCTGGGATGTCTTAAGGGAAGCTTTTATCAAGAAATACTTTCCCATAGGAAAAACCAACGCTCTGAGACAAGCTATTTCATCTTTCACCCAGAAAAACAGAGAACCCATCCACGAAGCCTGGGAGCGTTTTAAGGAATTACAAAGGAAATGCCCTCATCATGCAATCCCCAAATGGAAATTGGTTCAGATATTTTATGAGGGCATAGATACATCATTTAAGAGAGTGATTGATGGCTCATGTGATGGAAACTACATCAGTCGTGACGAACATTTCGTTTGGAATTTATTTGAAAATATGGCTGATAATTCGGTGAACAGTTCCTCAATAGAACAATACAGTGGAAATATGAGGACAATCAATATCATTGATCATGAGAGATCTAGCAATGCCAATCCTGATAGATGGGAAACCCTCTCAAAACAAATGAACCTCATGACTCAAGCCTTAGAAAAATTGGCCTTGAATAAACCCACCAGTCATGAAGTTGACCACACCACATTCACCGATAATCAAGACATGAATCTTGAGACTGTGAACTGGGTGCAAAGAAATCAAGGAGGATATTCAAGTAACCACAACACATGGAGAGAACAACCAAATTCTGGGTGGAATGGACAAAATAATTATCATTTTCAAAATCACACCCAACCCAGACAACCGATAGCACCGCCCGTGACTCAACCCTCCACCACTACGGTAAATTTCGACGCCTTGGCTCAGGCAATACAACAACTAGCTATAGCTCAACAACAGGCCACTGAAGCCCAACAAAAAGCCAACTCTGAGAATGCTCGTCAATTCGCTGAGATCAGATCGTACATCCCAGCCTTATCACCTCAACCGCTGCCCAATCCAAACACCAATAAGGCTAGCTCATCTGGAGTACTTCAAACTCCTCCACCTGTCGGATCTTTCACCTCACCACCTGGTTTTCAAAACCAGAGTCAAGGATTTTTTACACCTTCTAGGACAAACCAAGGGAACCCACAACAAGCGCCTAGAAATCAAGTCAATTTCAAAACCCCACCCCATCCAAACCAATCTGCTAATGCTGTCACTTTGAGAAATGGGAAAACCACTTCTGCCTACACCAGACCACTAGACTCTGAGGATCAAATTGAAATTGAGGATGAGTTTGATGATAGAGAGAAATCAACTGAAACAACCATGCTCCCTCCTTCCTCCCCAACCATAACCATCCCCTTCCCCGGAGCTCTTCATCGAAGAAAATCGCGATCATCCACCATTGATCCAGAGTTAGAAAAACTATTCTCGGACATCGTCATTGAAATCCCGCTCTTGAAAGCCCTCGAACAAGTTCCAGCCTTCTCCCGATTTTTGAAGGACAAATGCACACCAAAACGAACATCCAAAGGAAAAAGTAAAAAGGACAATGAACATATTGAGAGACATGTGCTCCCTCAAGCAACAACCAATGCCATCTCCCAATTCTTACCCACCAAAAAGAAAGACCCAGGAGCTCCTCTAGTTAGATGCACAATTGGCAAATTGACCTTTGATCACACACTGCTGGATAATGGCGCTTCTATCAATCTTCTTCCGTCTGCTATTCTGGAGCAATTTGACCTAGGAAAACTGAAACCCGTCTCAATGACTTTGCAAATGGCTGATCGATCTGTGAAAAGACCAAAAGGACTTCTTGAGGATGTGATAGTTGATGTTCAAGGTCATAAATTCCCGGTTGATTTTGTTGTGATGGATATGGATCAAGCAAATATATTGAGTGAGACACCAATCATACTAGGACGACCATTTTTGGCCACTGCTAAAGCTCATTTTGATTATGAGGTTGGAAGAGTTGAATTTAAAATCAATGGCCAAGTCATTCCTGTTGATCTTGTCACCCCTACTTTCACTGAATCTGAGACCGAAGAATGTGGTTGGATAGAAAGATGTGCTGTTCTCAACATTCAAAAAGACTTTGCCCCCATCCATCTCACCAAGGATCCTTTAGAGGTTAGTCTGAACACCTCTAGATCCACTTACAAAAACACTTTCCATGAAATTGCCACCTACAATCTGAATCTTGCACTAGAAGCTCCACCAAGCCCTCTCACCGGACAAGAAATTGAGGAGCTTGATAATGCCTGGGACACATTAGACTCTGAACTCTCATTAACCTCAACCATGATCATGCCCATGATGGAACCACCATTTGAGACTATTTCTGTAATAGACTCAGGAAACATTACAACTCTGAATCCATCGACAACCACTGTTGAATTAAAACCACTACCGAAAGATCTGAAGTATGCTTTCTTGGATGATGCCCACACTCTACCAGTCATTATCAATGCCAACCTAAATCATATGCAAGAGAGCCAACTAATGGAGGTGTTGAAAAAGAATTCTCAGGCTATTGGTTGGAAAATAACTGATTTGAAAGGAATAAGCCCGACATTCTGTACACACCACATATATTTGGAGAATGACAGTAAACCCTCTCGAGAAATGCAAAGGCGGTTGAATCCTAATCTACGAGAGGTTGTGAAGAATGAAATATACAAGTGGTCAAGTGCCGGCATCATTTATCCGATAGCTGATAGTCCTTGGATTAGTCCCCTCCAGGTTGTCCCCAAGAAAGCTGGATTAACAATCGTGAAAAATGAGAAAGGCGAGGACATACCTACCAGAGTAGCCACATCTTGGAGAGTCTGTGTAGATTATAGGAAACTCAATAAGGCTACTCGAAAAGATCATTTCCCATTACCATTCATTGACCAAATCATTGAGAAGCTAGCCGGAAAAGAATTTTTCTGCTTTTTAGATGGATATTCCAGCTACAACCAAGTTGCCATAGCACCAGAAGATCAAGACAAAACCACATTCACTTGTCCTTTTGGGACTTATGCATTCCGACGAATGCCTTTTGGATTATGCAATGCCCCTGCCACTTTTCAAAGATGTATGATGGGTATCTTTGCTGACATGGTTGGTGATTTTATGGAGATATTTATGGACGATTTTTCAATTTTTGGAGACTCTTTTGAGGAGACACTCGGATTTTTGGACAAAGTCTTACAAAAATGTATTGAGGTAAACTTGATCTTATCTTGGGAGAAATCACATTTCATGGTGAAACAAGGAATTGTGTTGGGACATATCGTATCGAAGAAAGGGATAGAAGTGGATCCATCGAAAATTGAGACCATCACTCACTTAGGTCCACCCGTGAATATAAAGGGTGTTCGATCCTTCCTAGGTCACGTCGGTTTTTACCGACGATTTATCAAGGATTTCTCAAAAATCTCCCGCCCTCTCACCAAACTACTGGAAAAAGATCAAGACTTCACGTTTACTGAGGATGCTTTTGAATCTTTCAAAACCCTGAAGAAAATCATCACTGAAGAACCCATCCTACAACCCCCAGATTGGAACTATGAATTTGAGATCATGTGCGATGCATCTGATGATGCTGTGGGGGCAGTATTGGATCAAAGGAAAGATGGGAAACCTTATGCCATTCACTATGCCAGTAAAACTCTGGATGCTGCTCAAAAGAACTACACTGTGACTGAGAAAGAAATTTTAGCTGTGGTGTTTTCCTTAGAGAAATTTCGATCTTACATCCTAGGATCCCACATCATCATCTACACAGACCACTCGGCTTTGAAATATCTCTTCACAAAAACCGATGCTAAGCCTAGACTCATTAGGTGGGTATTATTGCTCCAAGAATTTGATTTGGAGATTCGAGATAAAGCCGGAGCAAAGAATGTCGTGGCCGATCATCTTTCAAGATTCCCTTCCTCAAACACAGACACAAACCCGATTTCTGATAAATTTCCAGACGAAAGCATAATGTCAGCTTCTCAACTCCCTTGGTATGCAGACATCATCAATTACATCGTCACTTCCACATTCCCTGATGACTGGCCAAAACATAAGAGAGATAAAACCAAGGCCCAAGCCCGATACTATCACTGGGAAGACCCTTTGCTCTTCAAAGAGGGTACTGATTTAATATGGAGACGATGCATCCCTGAATCTGAAGTCAATAATGTCCTAACTCACTGCCACACTTCTGGGTGTGGAGGACATCACTCAGGGAAGCGTACAACCGCTAAAATCTTACAATGCGGTTTCTACTGGCCCACACTCTTTAAAGATGCCCATCATTTTGCTCAATCTTGTTCTGCCTGTCAGACTAATGGAACAATGACCCGCCGCAACATGATACCCCTCCAACCCGTACATATAGTTGAGATCTTTGATACTTGGGGAATAGACTTCATGGGACCTTTCACCACCTCACAAGGCTATCAACACATCTTACTCGCTGTTGACTATGTGTCCCGTTGGGTTGAAGCCATTCCCACTCGTGCTGCTGATAGCACAACCGTTGTCAAGTTCTTGAACGATTTATTCTCTCGATTTGGATTGCCAAAGGTGGTAATCAGTGATGGAGGCACCCACTTTCTGAATGCTTCAGTTAAGAATTTACTCAAGAAAAATGGAGTCGAACACCGTGTCTCAACTGCCTATCACCCACAGACTAATGGAATGGCCGAGCTGTCAAACCGAGAAATCAAGACCATCCTCCAGAAAATTGTTCGCTCTGATCGTAAAGACTGGTCCCAACACTTACCCGCTGCTCTCTGGGCCTACCGCACCGCTTACCACACACCCTTAGGTATGAGTCCATTTCGGTTAGTCTATGGAAAGCCGTGTCACCTACCTGTAGAAGTCCACCACAAATCACTCTGGGCAATCAAGAAATGTCATCTGGATTATGATGAGGTTAGGAAGAAAAGACTATTGGATTTATCTGAACTGGAAGAACTGAGATCACAAGCCTATGATAACAACCTGCTATACAAAGAGAAAATCAAGTTGTGGCACAATGCCAATATTTCGAGGAAAACATTCAAAGAAAATCAAAAAGTGTGGCTATTTGATGCAAAACTGAAGTTATTTCCAGGAAAACTGAGATCGAAATGGAAAGGACCATACATTGTAACTCAAGTATTCGATAATGGCTCGATAGAAATTTCTGACCCAAACACTAAAGTCACTTTCAGAGTCAATGGTCAAAGACTAAAACCCGTTGTTGAACCATCTGGTCCTATGCCTGTTTGCACAACATACCTTTTGCAGGAAAAATGAACCATCACATCGCCTAGCTAAGGCGTTAAATCATGCACCCTCGTGAGCCTCCCTCACAGGTATCTTTTTACCGCTCGCATGTTTATTTTCACTGCATTGCATTAGATAAGTATGGGGGTACTCCTCTGCATTACATTCCAAAAAAAAAAACAAAAAACAAAAAAAAAACAAAAATACATTTCACATCCCTTTTGATCCTCCTATTGCACATTATCTTCACCATGAGGACATGGTTTCTGTTAAGTATGGGGGGGTGTCTGCATAGTTTTTCAAAATTGCATACTCTTTCAAAAAAAAAAGAAAAGAAGAAAAAGAAAAGAAAAAACTCTCTTTTGCAAAAATTCCCCTAAAAATATTTTCAAAAGCAAGAAAACCACTAAAAATACATCCTTCCTAGTTTTATCCTATTTTGAGAAATCAGATCTTCATTGCATAAATCATAAACCGAGGTTGAATTGACCCTAATCCACTTAACTTCATCAGAATTTCACTAGGCATGAGTTTTAAGCTTTCTTCAGGTCCATATGGACTTTATTCTCTCAGTTCCACTAACTCTACTGGTGAATGAACTTCTGTATCTAACTAGATCACCTGAGCAACTAGTAGCACTCTTAAACTCTTCAGTGGATATTAAACAACTACACATTGCACTTAGCTTGAGTGAGTTGAGTTTATGAGATACAATTACAAACTAGTTGAGGTGAGGAGTTGTCCTCTTGGTTGTGCCAATGCCTGAACCTTATCTATAGTCAGTGAAGGAACCTAACTCAGGAGCAACATGATCTCTCTAGTCCAAGTGTGTCAGCAATTAAGCCAGTATCGTGCCTCCAAAGATAATATTAAACCGATACTACCTCTTGATGCCAAAACCCAAGACAAAAACACCACAAAAAAAAGCATATCACAATACAAATGCCAAAAACCACCAATCGTGCAATGATGTGCAAAGCAAAAGCAAGGAAAGAAGACCACCAAATAACCCTTCTCCACCAAAAAGCCGTGGTAGCAGCCCAATGATGCTACCTAAATTTTTAAAAGAGGCCCAAAGAGGCCCAGGGTTATGCTCTGCAAAAGGAAAAGAATGAGAGCAACGGACCAAAGCGGTCTACGGAAAACCCCGAAATTAAGTCCCATTCTCCAATAAACTATGACCTATTTTTTCTATGCTGACATACTTGGGTGAAAGGAGATTATGCCTGAATCTAGGTGAGGACTGAGGCTATTTGTATAGGGAATCATTCGGTACCTTGATAGATTGTGTTGTTAGCTCGTTCTCTTGACTCACGAAAGCTAAAATTATCACTAACACTGTTTATATCCACTCAAGGTCAAAGAGAATACCTGTTTCTTAGGGATGAGCTGACCTGATCGACCTTCTGAAACCATGTTTGATTTTGTTGGAACTGAGAGGCTGTTGAAACTACAAAACTCGAGTCAAGTTGACTATTCGAATAAATCATTAATCCATGGGTCAATTCTACTTAAGTTTGTGTGTCTGTGTGGTTAGGATCTGAAAACTCAAGACTTTGTGGGTATGTCTGCTGCAAACCCTCACCCAATCTATCTTGGCTATTTTCCTTCATTATTTTCTTTCTTATTCTTGCTCGGGACTAGCAAGACTTAAGTATGGGGGTGTGATGATTACATTTTATATGGTTATAACATGCTCAAAATATGTGAAGATCAACCTTATTGATTGATATATTTAAACCAATTTCACATAAATGACATCGTATTAATTCCATGTACACAAACAACGAAAATGACGTAAAAGATATGGTTAGTATAAATTGATATTTCTCGATGAAATATATCAACATGAATTAATTCAAAATGATCTATATTCTATAATCATTCATGTTAATGTCCAAACTATCTGCATCAACTAAATCATTTGGAGTTACATGCAACCAAAGAACATTATATTGTTTCTCTTAAAACATTTGTTATGGGATAGAAATTGGGAAGGTAGTTTTTGCAAAATACCCAAGCAATTCCCCATGAAAGATTGAGCCCCCCGTACTTCTCTTCCCCATGTTCACACCTTCTCCATGCATCAATTAAATCCCATGCAAAAGACAAAAAAAAACAACCATGCATATGTTATTCTCCATGCACGTGGGTGGCTATTCCAAAAAAGGGTAATAACTCCCATTCATTTCAAGCACCACCCATACACCCATAAAAGACCCACTCACGCATATGCCTTGGACGCCCTCTCTCTCTTCCCCCCCATTTTTTCATTCTCATGCACGCACAGGCCCTGGCGCACTCGACTTCTCCTCCCTCACAGTTTTGGACATTCACGCATACTCCCTCTCCCGTTTTTTTATCTCATGCATACCCTCTCCTCTCTCTGTTTTTCTTATGCAGATGACGCTTGATATGTAGCAGCCACCGCGAGAACGTCCAGCCACTGTCTTCCCTTTCACGTGCAAACCTCGACCTCGTCTCCTCCTCAACGCAGTGGGCTGCCACCTCCTGTACCTCGCGCGCCCACCTCCGCGCACCGGCGTCATCCTCGCGCGTATACGCCGCTGTGTGCAGCCCCTTCTCCTCGGTGCTTAGCTCCAGCCGCCCACTGCTGTGCGCGGCTTCCAACAGCCACCAACGCCCCCTCTCACGCGTCCTTCTCCTCCTTGCGCGCGTCTTCGGCTACAGCCGTCCACCTCCAGCTTGCTGCAGATACCGCAGCCACTGTTCAGCTGCAGAACAGCGCAGCCACCTCCCGCACACGGGCGTGCGTCCCCAGCAACCATTCTCCAAGAAGCGTCCAGCCATCGACACCTCCATCGTGTCGCAGTCTACAGCCATACAACCACTGCAACCAGCGGATTTCACCATCGACAGCCAACTCGCTCACGCCACTGGATGCACGTCTAGTTCCCATCCACCGTCATTCTTCCTCCAGGTCATCCGCTTCCTGTGTGTGGACATCATCTTTCCAGGCCCTCCTTCAACGGTCAAAGTGCACCCGTGCATGAGAATCACCTTACCCCTCTCTCTCTCTTTATTTGCTTATCTTTATTCAAATCTCATTTGCTTTTAAACCCTTGAACTCTCTTTTATTTTAAGTTATTTCAAGTATATTTTTTGTTTCAACATTGATTAGTTGCAAACATTAGATTATGTCTTTAATGTTCTCTCTAATTGCATCTACATTTTTTTTACATGTCATTACATGTGCTGAAACATTATTTTAAAACACTAGGAAGCATCTCTGTTATGTTTAGATAAGTTCGATCAAGTTTGACACCCTCTAAAGAAAATCATTATCATATCTCATTTCATCGGACTTAGATTGGAATCAAGTTTTAAATGTCGAATTAAAATCGCAAATTTGTTTAGTCTCTGTGGATTCGAACCTCTACTTACCGCATACATTTAGCATATCTCTGTTGTGCTCGTAGTTGTATTTTATTTGATTGACTTGATTATTCGTGGTAACACAATGACTTCATAAAATCACCATCTTAAACCGCGAAAAATCCTGTTATCAGGGACGTTTCTGTAGCTCTATAGGGGACGGTTACAACCGTCCCCAATAAACCATGACAGGAAAAAAATTCATATATTCTGGTTTCTTCCCTACATCATTCAATATTCAACATGACAACAATATGAATATCATAAACTCTGCAACATCCTGAATATCATCAACATGACAACATTATGAATATCATCAACATGACGACATTATGAATATCAACATGACATCATTCTTCTCTGCAAAAGAACTAACCACAACATTCAACATCTAAACATTCGCCATATCATAAACTCAACATCAAACAACACAACATTAAGATCATTATGAAGAAATACAATCATATAGTCAACATTAAGAAACGGTAAGAAGTCTACATAATGCTAGACATTAATAAAAAACATTATAATAAAAATATCAAAATTAAACTAAGATGTACTACATCCATGCTACCTACTTAGATGCGCCACTCCCGTCACTCTCATCGGTCTCCTCCTCACTCTCCTCATCGACGCCGAGATGTGCAGGTTGTACAGGGGGCGTGGCTTGACTTTGAAGACGGCTTATTAAGGACATGACATTCGCCATGTCCATACGTATCTAGGCCATCTCTGCATCTTGTGCAGTCATCTTTGCCTTTACTTCGCGCAGCTCCCCCTCTATCTCTCTTTCTCTCTGGCTTCCATGCGAGGAAGACTGCGACCCACATGCACCACCCATTCTGTACCATGTACGGATCGTTTCGCCCCGTCTTCCACAACGGATGCGTCCACTGTGTTCTGGACCAGTGGCTTGACGGAAGGCATCATCGGCCGTCAACGGGGGATTGCTCGTCCCCGTACTATCCAGCGAGGAGGTGGTAGAGAGCCTAATTATTTCTTCCTGAATATAAGAAATATTAAATTATTTTAGTATATTACCATAAGTAATCCTTTAAGTAAAAATTGTATTTATACTTACATGTATTGGTGCGTAGGCGTCATCAACCCACTACACCTCTCCTCCTAAGTCTCTACTCTTTGACCCAGCAAAAACCTCTATGCGGGTCATTTCTCTTTCATTTTCCCTCAACTATAAAAAATAAAACAACTTCTTAAAATTGTTTTAAGACTCAAAATTAATCGTTGTAAATATTTTTTAAATACTTACAAAGTCGTCCTTCAGTTGGTTGGTGTTCTTCCTTCCCATCTTATGCGTCGACCTAAACCCTTTCGAACGATTCGCCGTATTCTTGGAAGAAATCGACTTAAATTTCACAAAGTCAGTATAAAAATAAAAGAAATAACTAAGAAAACTATATACATACCGCAAAATCCTCACTGGATCAAAAATTAATCAACTCCCTCCATTGCTCTGGTGGAACACCAGGTGGGATATTCTGCACAAGCTGCTCATATGGAATCTAAAGGTTGAAGTACTATAAATGGAGAAATAAATATAGTCAATATCTAAATCTTTTGATATTAAATATTAATAAAAAATCTTACCTTAGCCTTTATGCGTCCCTTGTATCGACGCAACAACTCAGCAGCATGGGATAAAATCTGAGAATCGACATGGGTACTGCGTTCCCATGTAAATACAGCCTGATACAACAAATATAATAACGATTACCTCATTCAAAAACTGTTTTAAGATTTTAGAATACCTCCAGATCAGCAAGTATGGCAGCCTTGACAACATAAGGAAGCTGTCGGAAGTCGTGGGTGGTAATGGGGACGCGCGCACGGACAACCCGGCCAAGGTAGCTCTGGAACTCCGTGGAGTTCTCTCCTACCGCATCTCCGCCAACAATGCGTACAGGTAACGTCTGCCTTGGTGCAAGACGGTCTAAGAATCTACACTGAAACGGTCCACACCGTCTTTGTGTAGCTCCACTACCTGCATCAGAAGAACCGTCCTGTGGCTGCTGAGGAGGTTCAGGGACCTCCCGAATACGTCTAGGTCTAGGAGCCATGTCTGCAATTTAAAGAGTTATTTTAAATATATACATTTCGATAGATGACAACAATTTCAATTAATAGAAATTGAAAAAAAAACATTACCTGAAATTGCTAGTTCCAAGTTCCAATGTCGTTGTCTAATACCTAATGGAAAAAATCATTAGAGTTATTTTGATATGCAACATCATTGTATAGTGTATCTGCCTCTTCGTTTACGTCGAAGAAATCCCTCGGTGTTGTTCTAATTGGTATTATCCATCCACTAACTGAGTTATCTGGAACATAAAAGAACTGTTCGACCTAACTGACAAGCGTATACGGTTCATTTGTTTGTAACCTACCTGTTTGCTCTAAAGAAAGAACCCCATTTCTATCCTTCTTGTAACCTACTCCAACTCGACCAACATCGAACCAGATGCAATGAAATAGAACACACCTTGCATCATGTGTAAAACTGATTTCTAGTATATCAATAATCTCGTCATAGTATCCGTCAATTTCAGCATTGAGATCAGCTTTCACTATTACTCCTGAAAGTTGTGACGTTTTATTTTCATCAATTGAATTCTTTCGAAATCTAAACCCGTTAACGATATAGTCAGAATGTGATATTATCAATGAGTATGGACTCCTGTGAATTATATCGAGATTTGCGCTCCACCGTTCATCTTTGGTAACTTTTAATAATTTAATTTTATCCCCGAACCATTTCAGAAAGTCTGATTTGCTAGTGGTTGTTGACTGAAACTCTTCGAAGAAAGAATCAACCTCGTCTACTTGCATCAAAATATAATAATGAATAAGATCTCTTTCAATGTCTAAAATACTACGACGGGTACTCTTTAGGATAGCTCGGCCATTCTGTTGAAATATCCAAAGTTTATTTGGATCTTCTGTTCACAACTCACCATCATTATTTCGTTCGAACCTATCAAATCTAATACTCTTTCCATCACCCATATACATGTCACAAAATGTGATACATTCTTCACATAAATATCCCTCGGCAATACAACCTTCAGGTGCAGCTTTGTTAAATACCATATTCTTTAATTTCCATAGATATCTTTCAATTGGATACATCCATCGATACTGCACATGAACACATATCCGGGCTTCGCTAGCAAGATGAATAATTAGATGAACCATTATATCAAAAAATGTAGGTGGAAAGAGCTGCTCCAGCTTACATAAAGTTATAACTATATCTGTCTCTAGTCTGATCAATATTTTCGGGTCTAAAGTCTTCGAACACAAAGCTTTAAAAACTGACTGAGTTCAATTAGTGGCTGCAAAACATCTGGATGTACAACCTCCTCTGATTGACAACGGAAAATGAACTTGCATAAGACATGACAATCATGACTTTTTAATAACGATATCTTTCTTTCCGTCATATTTATGCATCTGCTAATTTGAGAGGAAAATCCATCAGATACTCTAATTGATTTAATAAAATTTAGTATCTTATCTTTATCAGCACTGGATAAAGTATACACTGCTTCGAGAATTATTACTTTATAATTGTCAGACTCAATCGGATGTAATTCGGGTCGGATACCCAATTGTATTAGATCACGTCTGACTCGCAAACTGTTTTTGGCAGTACTAGAGATATTCAAAATTGAAAGAATATTTTCCATAATATTCTTCTCTATATGCATCACGTCCAAGTTATGACGGACCTGTAAAGTATGCCAGTAGGGCAGCTTCTGAAAGAATATACTTTGTTTTCGCCATCCGCCAGTATTCTTCCTCTTAGTTAATCGGCATAGAGAGAAGTTGCCCAAATTTTTTTGTTCCATCCACATTATGCTTCCTGATCGGCGATTCAAACTTAAACGACGTCCAAACGACTGTCCATCGAACTTGTAATTATTTTCACTTCTTAACCATCTATGGCTGACCGGTAAGAAACGACGATGTCCCAAATAACAATGTTTCATACTCGCACTTAACCATGTCGAATGTGTTTATCCATACAAATCAGACATGCGAGTTTACCTTTCGTACTCCATCTTGATAAATTGGCATATGCTGGAAAATCATTAATTGTCCACAATAAAGAAGCACGCATTGTAAAGAATTCTTTCTTTACCGCATCATACGTACTCACTCCAGAATTCCACATAATCTTTAGTTCGTCAATTAAAGGTTGCATATATGTATCTATCGCATTACCTGGTCCCTTAGGATCAGGTATCAATAACGACATCATCATAAAGGAAGATGCCATTGACATCCATGGTGACAGATTATATGTAACAAGTATCACAGGCCAAATAGAGTAACTCGTACTCATATTTCCGAATGGATTAAAGCCGTCAGAAGCAAGACCCAATCGTACGTTTCTTACTTCTTCAGAAAACGATGAATACATTTCATCAAACTTGCTCCACTCCTCTGTATCTGATGGATGTCGCATAACACCGGTTACATCTTTCTTTTTGATATTACTGTGCCATATCATCATTTTAGCTGTTCTTTCGTATGAATACAATCGTTGTAATCGGGGAATCAAAGGAAAGAACCGTAAAATCTTCTCCGGTTTTTTCCTCTTCGAATCATTATCATTATTCTTATATCTGCTACTTTTGCAGTCAGGACATTTATCTAAATTTGAGTAATCCTTCCAATATAAAATGCAGTCGTTCGGACATTCGTCAATTTTCTCATAGTTCAGTCCAAGTGCACGAAATCTAGATTTAGCGTCCTTCCAGTCCTTTGAAAAGTTTTCTGGATTATTTAATAATGTCCTAATCAAAAGTAAGACATCTGTTATCGTAACCGCTGTACACCGATTCTTCACTTTAATCTTAAACATCTCCAGAAGAAAACGTAATCGAGACATTTTGACTCATGAGTATAATGGCTTCTCTGCATCTTGTATTTTTTCATGCAATGTTTCCGGAAGGGAATCCATCATTTCATCTGTGTCATGTCCTCGAATGTTATCTACCATCTCAAATATAGCATCACAGTCTTGTATTTCTGAGACATCTCTCTTCAGATCACCGTGGACATTACTATCTTCTTCTAAATTAACTCTTTCACCATGATATGTCCAATTCGTATAATGTAGACAAAACCATTTAATATCAAATGCTCGTAAACTGTGGCTCGATTTTGGGTCAAAGTATTTTTGCATCTTATGCAAGGACAATGTATCTTATCTCCTTCACCTCCTACAATATAATAGTGCGATTCATATCGAAAAGTCCAGTCTATGAATCCGATAACTCCTTTATTATATGTCCGATAGTCATCGAATCTTTTGTTCATCCAACTTTTGTCCATTGCCTAAAGGTAAGATCCAAAGTTAATTTAAAAAAGTTTGGTAATGTTCATAACAACAACATGACATCATTATTAACTAGGGTAGCTAACAGGTTTTACAACCTAACTAAATATTATGTGGCACACTTGACCTTCGATCCAGAGAGTCCGGTCTCGGTCTACCCCTCCTCCTCCCGACAAATCGGATTCAGGAGCAGCGCTTGGCAGGGCAGGCTGCGACAAGTAGGATCGAAGGAAAATGAATCAGCTATACACAAATATTCTACTTAATGAACAAATATTCTACTAAATATTATGTGGCACACTTGGCCTTCGATCCAGAGAGTCCGGTCTCGGTCTACCCCTCATCCTCCCGACAAATCGGGTTCAGGAGCAGCCCTTGGCAGGGCAGGCTGCGACACGTAGGCTCGAAGGAAAATGAATCGGCTATACACAAATATCTCACATTTGCATCATACCTCTACACGTTCACGTCATAAAACTTCACATTGACATCATACCTTTACACATTCAGAGCATACAACTTCTCATTCACATCATACATCTACACATTTTGGTGGTTTGTATAACAATGAACATGATTTATCCATCATACCACCGCATCTATACATACTACCCTCAAACTCAAATATGTACACCTTCACATACTATCATCACATTCACATCTATACGCCATCATTCCCAACAACTTTACATTCACATCATATGCATGCACTTTCATATATTACACTTACATTTACATCTATACACCTTAAAATATCTTCATATTCACATCATAAGCAAGCATAATAAGATTATGAAAATAAACAATGCTTTTACATTCGTGTTAACTATAAACAATAAACAATCCTTTTACAATAAACAATGCTTTAACAAATCTATACATACAAAATAAGATTATGAAATTAAAGCAAGCATAATATATTAATAAATTATCAGAAAGTTTAAAAAAAACTTACATCCAAATGAGGACGTGGAGGCCGGTGCCGGTGGGCGGAGGCTGGAGGGCCGAGGAGGAGGCCGGACGACGGAGGAGGAGGTGGAGGCCGGAGGACGGACGCCGGAGGGCAAGGGGCGAGAGGGCGGACGCCGGAGGGTGGAGGCGGAGGCCGGAGGGCAAGGGGCGTGAGGATGGACGCCAGAGGGTGGAGGAGGAAGCCAGAGGGCGGTGGAGGAGGCCGGAGTCGATTAGAGGCGATGGGGGTCGAATGGAGGAATGAGGAAGATGGGTTCGACGGGGATGGGTATATTACCATCGGGGACGGTCGTTCGACCGTCCCTTTTACTAATAATCGGCGGCGGTTATAAGTGGACCGTCCCCTCTGGTTGTTTTTAGGGACGGTTACTAAACCGTCCCCGATTATTATTGAAAGCGACGGTTACAACCGTCTCTTATAATAATAATCGGGGACGGTTACGAGGTGACCGTCTGATGAGCGGCCCGAGCGAACGAGGTAAAGGTACTAAATAGGTCGTTCCGACCTCTATCACACAGAGTCACTCAATCAAGAAAAATATCGAACCGCGAAAGAAATCAGAAATCAAAACACAAAGCGCGGTCCTAGCTATGGGATTAACCTGGTATAGCTCCCAGGGTCGAACACAAGGAGCACGGGTTGGCCTAGGGCCTACGAAGTAGTAAAAAGAAAATAAAAGGAAAAACAAGGATTTTTAATGGTTTTTAATAATTTTTATATATATATTTTTTGGATTTTTAATATATAAAGAAAATGAAAGAAGGCAAAATCAAGCACATTTGCACAATTTATTTAACACACCAAAAAGCAAGCAAAAATTTAAAGAAAAATTGTTTTTATGTTTTTTTAAGTTTTTAAGTGTTTTTGGTGAATTTTTAGTATTTTTCTAATGTATATTTTATTTTATAAAAATCAAACAGTGCTCAAAGGCCTAGGTACTGTCCAGCAAGGCTTGAAACCCAAAAATAAAATATTTATGGATCTCAACAAGCCCTGGAGGTAATTTTCCTGTAATCTAGAAAGAATAAGGAAAATTTGGGCACCTAAATTATTGTTTTTGGATTTTTTATATTATTTATTATAATTTTTATGAGTTTTTAGGGGTTTTTAGATTTTTAGGGTTTTTAAGCAATAAAAAATAGCCAAAATTGGCTAGAAAATCAAACAACACACAAGAAACAGTAACTAATTTTTTTGGAATTTTTAAGGTGTTTTTATATTTTTTTGGTATTTTTAAACCTAAACAGTAGCTAAAAAGGATGTTTTTGAATTTTTAAAAATACTAAATGAAATCAAAAATGTCCTAAAAAATTCTCAAAAATCCAACAACATGGCAGGAGCCATGTGTCAAATTTTCATCGAATTTGGAGGTGGTTTGATATTTATTCAAAAATCAAAGAGGGGACACTGTGCACAGGGACGTAAGTGCAAATACCCGCAAGCCTGGGGGCTAAGGTGCAAAAATCCCAGCTAAACACGCGTGTGGCGCGTGCCTGGGGCACTCAGGGACCTTTTGGTAATAAAAACCAAGTTCCTGGACCTTTTGGTAACTCGTACCAAAAGTCTAGGGGCTTGGATGCAAAAATCCCACTAAAATCCGCACATGCGTGAATAAAATGCTCACAGGGGCATAAATGCAATTACCAAAAAGTTATCATTCATTCACTAACCCAACAGAACTACAGGATAAAAGACGCAAATATCCCAAACAAGCACGTGGCGACGCACGTGAGATCACATACACAGGGGTATATATGCAAATAAAAACAAGCACAAGGTCCTAGTTGCAATTTACCCTACGTAAATAAAAGGACTAAAATATTTACAGGACTGACACGTAAAACAAAAAGCTAAGAGGGGGCCTAAGTAATTTACCCCTTTATTCGTCGATGGCTGGATGGGCGCCACGTGGAGGGTCCAACGGTCTCGATGACTGGCGCTCTTCTCTCTTCTCTGACTTGGGCCGATCGACGGTGCTGAGAGCACCACGTGGAAGATCTGACGGGTATGGCCTCAGCTGTCTCTCTCCTCAGCACTAACGGTCCTGATCAGCCCCTCGAGATGATCGACGGTCGCTGCTCCTCGGTGTATGGACGCTCGAGATGAAAACTGGGGAGCCGGGGCTGATCTGACGGCGACGGAGGATGGTGGAAGAACTGGCGGAGGTGGTGGCGTAGTCGGATGGTCGGATGGGTAGACGGAAACGACAGATGGCAGCGGCGGAGCTAAAACTACTGAAATGCGAAAAATCGAAAACTAAGCTAATCTATGGCCTAACTAAGCTACCTGATGGCTGATGTCGACTGGGCTGGAGCCAAGGAGGCTCCCGGTCGTTGCCTCAAGGGGTCGTCGAGCTCCCCGAGGCTCAGGCGCGCTCGCGGCTGCGCACGGCGGCGATTACCACCGGATCAATGGAATCCGTCCAACTCAGGCCTCGCTTCCACTCCAAAACACTCGCCTGTCACTCGGGTGGTCTGGAGGAGCTCCTTGGCGGCGAGCAGGGGTCCAGAGATAGCGTGAATAGGTCGCCGGTGACGACACTAAATAGTGTGGGAGGTCCGAGAAGGAAGAGGTCGGGCGGGCAGCACGGATCTCGGATCCTCCAAACCCACCCCGGGCGAGGATCCTAGATGATCGGAGAGCAATCGGAGCCCGGGGTTTGGGTAGATGGCGGCCGGGTTAGGCGGATGGAAAATATTGAAATCGGATCGGGCGCAACATACCGGCTCTGGTGGTCCTGGGGGGAGAGTTGACCGAGGGTCAACAATCCCCCGTGGACCAATCAGAGCCCGCCATGCAATAAACTTTTATTTGATTTTTTTGGGCCTTTAAATGGCCGAATTTTCAAAAACTTAAAACACAAAATATTTTTATTTTAATTTTTCCTATTTTTTGTGATTTTTAATTAATTTTTGGAAATAAAAATAAGGTATATACAATATAGGTCTATACATAGGTATATATACAATATATGATTTTTGATTTTTGATTTTTAATTAGTTATTTTTATACATTTTTATTCCTATTTTATATTTTATTTATTTATAGGATAAAATGAGGAATAAAAAGCTATTTTTATTTTATTTTTATTATTTATATACATAGGTGAAATAATTAGTTATATACAACTATATACATGGTATATGTACACATATTTTTGCATTTTTAATTTTGTAATTTTTATTTGATTTTTGTTTTGTTTCTTTTTATTTATTTTATTCACAATATATACATAGAATATTTACAAAAAGTTTTGGAAATAAATAAATATATTTACAAGGTGAAATAGATGAGGATGATGGTCTATGTACAAGGTGAAGGGTTCTTTTTGAATTTTTGATTTTTATCTTTTTGTTTTGTTTTTATACTTCATAAATATTTACAAATATTTACAACATATTTTTGGTTGAGGAAAATATAATTTTATTTATTTACAAATATATACAAGTGTGAGCCCCTATCTCCCTCTACTTGGCTTTTATGCGGTCAGGCCCATGCTGAGCCCTCCCTTGGGTTAGGTTGCTCAATATTTATTCTAAATATTTCCCTCTTTTTCTTTTTCATCTTTATTCTTTTATTTTTGCACAAAAACATGCTAATTATCTATATTTACAAAAATGCATGCTTTTGCTAACTTTTCCTATTTACACATATCTACATGCATTTGCATAGGTTTTTGTAGCTAAAATATAAGAATAAAGAGTGATGAATGGGTATTCATCACCGTCCCCTATGGTTACTGATATTTTCCCCAGCGCGCCATTTACAGAGGTTGTAGGGACGGTTATGCAACCGTCCCATAAAAGTAATCATATGGGACGGTTGTAACCGTCCCCTTTACTTTCCATTATATGCGACGGCCACAGTGAAGTAACGGGGACGGTTATGACCGTCCCCTAAAGGCTGGTTCCGGGGACGGTCATGTAACCGTCCCTAATTGTCATGTAAAAGGGGACGGTCATAACCGATCGTCGCTAAACCTTTACAGAGGGGACGGGCAGCAAACAACCGTCCCCTAAAATAGTATAGGGGACGGTTGCTGAGTGACCGTCCCCAATAACCGTCCCCAAAGGCTGTCTAGTTTGTAGTGGTTCCATTTCAAAAATTCTGAGATCGTTAAAATGTGATAGTCTTGATGGATATGATAAAAGTGTTGAATTTAGTTGAATTTGGCACGAGATCATGGTGATATATGGTGATTTAATTCCCCCTTGATTTCATTTCAAAAACACAAAAAAATCAATAAAAAATAGTCGAATGCAGTTAGGTGGCTACACGATCGGGTGCAACTTCCCTAGCCCCATATATATTAATAACAATATCATTAGATGACAGAAAATACAAACAAAAATGCGCAGAAATGCAAATGTTTATAAGCGTTTTTAAGTAATTTTGTCATTTTTTGATTTTCTACGGTAAGTAATGTAAAAAAATTTAAAAGCAATCAGATATTTCTAAAAATATAAAGAAAACTACACGCTACTGTATATAACGTATAAATATAGTTAAAAATATTTTTTTTCTGAAATTCTTACGTCCCGTTAATTTTGGCGGGTTTTACACCAACAACAATTTCAATTATTCTGCAATATTTGTCCCACACATTTTGATAAAATTAGGAACGTGAGCATGTTTACAAAAACTTTCTGATCAAAATTTCATCACACCGATCGATCTTCCTGTCCTTTTTGATGGTATGGATGAGAGGGCACTGTTCTTCATGTCTTCAAGTGCACCCTCGAAGCACTCCTTTAGAACATCCGAATCCGGCACGACATCCTTTGCGACGAGGATCTGCAAGTTGGCCTTACCGTTGTAGCTTATCATATGCAGGAAGATCGCTTGCGAGGCAGATATACAAACCGACGGATACAGATATATTTTCCTATATTTTTAATTAAAACGAACGGAATTGTATATATACATTACTCACTTGAGGTAAGCTGGAGCCAGTAACCCTGAGGTATGTTACTGGATTTCCTGCGTAGGAGATCTCCTCCAGAGGACCGACCACATTCGATAACGTGAAAGTTGTGTTTGAAATCAAACGATAGTTCATCGCTGCTGTAACCTACGATCGACAACCATCCAAAATGCTTAAGCTTAAGTTGTCAAGTAGCAATTCCTTCGCTTATAACTCAATCTCGAACTTCGTAAGTTTTAGATTTGAAAACTATATATGTTTAAGGTGTTGCATAATCAGTTCATGTAAGTATGTACCCGAGGACCAAATAGTGCCATGATGAGGGCTCCGACTGCATAGGGGAAATGCGCTTCGAGTGAGAGCTTCTTCTTGTCGGTCATCGCCTTCGCTCTCCTCACGTATTCGAGAGGGTCTCCATTGCCGGAGCTTCTTCTTCTCTGGAGGTGAACGGGAAGGATCATGTAACCTATCTGGTTTCCCCAACGTGCTCTTGATTGATTCGCTATCATATTTGACATCTCCTGGTTCATAGAATTATGGTTATCTGTTGATTTTTTCTTATAATCATTGTTAAATCAGTGATACAACGAATGCGTCGTTATATGAATTGTTATCAACAAATTTGACATTCCTTGACAATCATAAGAATCAAGAGTAATTTTACAATGTTGCCATATATAGGATGATATAACAATGATTGTTCAAATTATTCGCACATAGTCACTCACTTAAGTATATTGGTATACAAACTTAATGAAAAATATGCATATAAAAACGTAAGTATTTTTGTACATAGCTACTTACTTAAGTATATTTGAGAATTATCGAAAATTTATAATGATGCATTTGAATGAGAATTAAATTGGGAGCGGATCCTCTACTGACCAGCAGGGATCTGCTGTAAATGGGGAGGGTGCCCAAGCCGCTCGATCGAGATTGAGCGGTTCGTACGGTAAGGGCCCGCAACAACCCTGATTTCGTGCGAACCGCTCGATCTCGATCGAGCAGCTCGGTCACCCTCCCCACTTACAGCAGATCCCTGCTGGCCAGCAGAGGATCTGCTTCCAATTAAATTACGTGATTCCCAAAATCAATGCATGGATCGTGATGTAATGACAATGATTATAGGGGTTGTGCTTTATTTCGTCTAGAATTCAGGGATCATGGTGCAAAAATCCCTAGAATTCACGTTATTTTGAAAATACACAGATTTTCGATAATGGTCCAAATTAAGGTACAATAATAAGGAAAGAACCTGCAGTCCTGGTTGCTGTCTTGTATTAACCATTGCCATCCCTGAAATCCTTAGTGGTCTTCTTAGTTCTGCACATAATATGATGAGATAAATTATCAATAATAACTTGAGTTCCAACCAATATTTGAAATTATTTTTTAATAATTAATCAATGCATGGCCACTATGAATGTTTGTGCATCATGAATATTTTATTTAGTATTATTCGCATAAATAAACATGTTTACATACTATTAAATTTTATCACATTAAATTTGAACATAAATATTGGAGTATTTTTATATTTGTGCTATTATGTGTTTTTACCAATAGTACTTACACTTCACTTTTTTTACACTTGCACCTTCTTTGTTCTTACAAAATTAAAGGTAGTGCCCTTCCTTTCCAGCACGTGTCCCTATATCACACTAATGGACAGACAATACTTGAATTTTCTATGAATATAGGAGCGCAAATGTACTTGAAGAAGTTAGGGATTTTTACACCCATAATCCTGAGTAATTTTGCAATAACATTCATAATCCTGCATAATCATGAATTACATGGGAAACCCCGAGTAATGTTTAACTCTTACATGACATAACCCTGTGTTATATTCCGTTTGAGTTACTTGTTATAACTGACGGTTTCTGTTCAAAAAGACGAAATTGCCCCTAACGTTCATTCTTATTTGCAATAACATGTCATTTTTCTCTTCACTCGAGCCCCCGCCTCCCGGTGCTGCTCTCGGCCCGTGCTCGAAGCCTCCCACCACCGACTCGTCGAAGCTCCCTCCACCGGGGCTCGAAGTCCCCGGGCGACCAAGTGAGCGCGCTCCTCCTCCCCTCCTGCTCGAAGCCGCCAGCCTCCCTCCTCGAAGTCCCCCCATGCTCCTCCTCCCCTCCTGCTCGAAGTCCCCCGTCCTGCCAGCTCCCCCCTCGAAGCCCACCGATGCACTCAAGATCCCTCCTCGAAGTCCCCCTCTCCCAGCGCCGCCTCGAGCCCCCCGGCTCCCAGCTCCCCACCGGCTCCCGACTGCCCGCGCCCAACTCCTCGACGACTCCCAGGTCCCCATCGGCTCCCAGCTTCCCTCGCGCAACTCTTCGACAAGCCCCCCTACCCCCCTCCCAGCGCCGCCCCAGCCCCTCAACACCCCCTGACTCCCAGCTCCCCATCGTCTCCCTGCTTCCCTCACCCCCTCCTCGAAGCCCCCGGGTCAAAGCCCCCGGCTGCCTGCTGCTCGTACCCAAATCCTCGACGAGCCCCCTGCTCCCTAAGCTCCCTCCTCCCCTCCTTCTCAAAGCTACCAAGCCCCCTCCCCGCACCGAGCTGCTTTTCCTCCCCCGGCTGCCTGCTGCTTGCACCCAAATTCTCGACGAGCCCCTGCTCCATAAGCTCCCTCCTCCCCTCCTGCTCAAAGCTGCCAAGCCCCCTCCCCGCACCGAGCTGCTTCTCCTCCCTGCTCATCGCGAAGTGAGCCACACGCTCCTCCTACTCCTCTGCCCAAAGCCCCCCAGCAGCAGCACCGAGCTTTGCCCCCTCCCCCTACCGCCAATCCGAATTTCTCTCGTGCCCAAAGCCTGAAGCCCGTCTCCAATCAGGCGTAATTTTTTTATTTCCTAACCGTTGGATTGAAGGTGAGTTAGATTAACTCATTCATATAGTTGAGTTAACATATTAAACTAACGGAGGGTTATGGGCGTGAGACGGAGTAACTATCCAGGGTTTCTCATGTAATTCATGATTATGCAGGGTTATGAATGTTATTGCAAAATTACTGCGGGTTACGAGTGTAAAAATCCCAAGAAGTTAGTGGCATAAGTGTAATTGTAAAAACTTACAAAGGTTTAGGAATTTTTACACTTGTACCCTCCTAAGTTGTCCAAAAGCACTTATGCCCCTAACCTTTTTCAGCTAAACTTGTGCCCTTGTTTCTTACATAAATTCACGGTAGTGCTCTTCTGTTATTCCTCTCATGCCACTATATAACAACAATATTGCCAAATTTGTGGAAGTATAAAAGTACAAGTGTAACTGCAAAAAGAATCAGAACATAAATATTATTGGGAAAAATGAAGGATATAAGTGTAAAAAAACTTCATATTTTATCCAAATATTCATGTACTTGCCATGGAAGAAAAGATTATACCTGGAGATCGGAGCTCCAGATATCTAGAGAAGCCGGATTCTATGACTCCGAGTAGCACGTCATTTATGGTCTTCAAGAAATGCAATAAATTAAAGAGAAAACATCCGTACAGTTAGTAACATTTCCAAAGTAATTAAACAATGAATACCACGTTGAAATCAAAAGATAGTTTGAATTGCACGTCGAATGTTTTTTTTGTCAATAGTTATATAATGGGTTAAATATGGCTGCCCTCTTGGGGAGCTAACTTGGCTCCCACACGTTATTTCACCTAATTTTTTATTTTTTTGGAAAATTTTTTCCGTGAATATTCATCACTATATCTCTATAATATGGTAATAAAATTTCGTGCGAAACAGAGACTCCTACGACCTCCATCCAGATAGACATTTTTTAACGGTAACAGAATTAATAAAAACGCCCTTCTGGATGGAGGCCGTAGGAGTCTCTATTTCGCGTGAAATTTGAATGACATAATATATGGATATATAGATGAAAATCCACGGAAGAAATTTTGAAAAAAATAAAAAAGGGTAAAATGGCGCGGGGGAACCAAGTTAGCTCCCCCACGGGGGCAGCACCATTTTACCCATATATGATACTTTTTTAAGAATAAATGCTCACTTTTCTTTGAATTATGACGAAATGATATAATCCATGATAAGACATGAAGCTTGATCATACGAAAATGAATTTAAATAAAAGACCTACTAGGTGCACGAAATGAACAAGTAAAAACATAATAGAAAAAAAAATAGAGAGTTGTATCCAATAGTAATGGTTATTTCTAAGAGTTGCCAATGTATAAAAACAATAAGTATCGCAAGCGATATACCAACGGTGATTTTGCAATGATAATATTCTATTGCTATATCCAAAATATGCGTCGTTATAGATCGGGATGTAAACGGATGGATATTGTAATATCTCATGTTTATGTCCCAAGTTTGTTATTGACGAAAATTGGTCATGTCAACTTGTTGGACTTGGATTTAACTGGACTCGTTACCAACCACGAAAAATGCTTAAGCTTAAGTTATCAAGTAATAATCTCCATTACGTACAATTCACATCTACACTATGTCAATTCTAGATGTGGAACTATATTTGGAGATTGAAGTGGTTACAATCTCCCCTACTTATATCTGCAACATCCTCATTGCAATGTATCCCATTACTTATTCCTAGTGGCAGTAGCGGTTGCATGCTACGGGAAACCTTTTCTTCCTATCTGTAGGGGTGACTCCATCTCTCGGGTAGCCCTTTCCACTATCGGAAAATTGGCTATGATATTATTTGTCATGTTCCGGGCTCAGGTTTGCAGTCCGTTATTGAGGAAATTTGACCCAGACAACTTGTTGGGTTCGTGATAAGCCGACTGAGCGACTAAGGGAAAGGAGCTAATCGGTCGTTGCGACCTCAATCACTCAGCTAGGCTCGATCAAGAAAAATAGACCACCAAGAGAGATAAAAATCAATCAAAAACAAGATAGCGGTCCTGCTATTAATTTAACCTGGTATAGCGACCAAGGTCGAACACAAGGAGCACGGATTGACCTTGCGGCCTACGAAGTAGTCAAAAAGGAAATAAAATAAAAAAGGAAAATATTTTTGGTGGTTTTTGAATTATTTTATATTTTTTTGAATTTTTAATGTGTTAAGAAAATAATAAAAGAAAAGAAACTACACACTTCAACAAATTATTAAATACACTAACAATCAACCAAAAATTTAAACAAAAATATTTTTATGTGTTTTATAATTTTTAGTATTTTTGATGAATTTTTAGGATTTTTCTGATGTTTATTTAATTTTCTAAAAATCAAACAGTGACGGAAAATCTAGGTACTATCTAGCCGAGCTAAAAGAGCCTAGATAAAATATCTAAAGACTCCAAATTAGCTAGGAGGTAATTTTCCTGTAAAGAGAATAAAACAAGGAAAATTTAGGCATCTATATTATTATTTTTGGGTTTTTGGTTTAATTATTAGAATTTTTATAAGTTTTTAAGTTTTTTTCAATTTTTAGTGGTTTTTAGTAATGAAAAATAGCCAAAATTGGCTGAAAAATCAAACACAACAAAACAAGCAGTAGACATTTTTTTGTAATTTTTAGATACTATTTAATATTTTTTTGTGGTTTTTAAAGTTAGACAGTAGCAAAAATAGAGGTTTTTGAATTTTTTAAAATAACAAAACAACTCAGAAGTGTCTACAAAAATCCTCGAAAATTTTACACTATGGCAGGAGCCATGTATCCAATTTTCGTTGGATTTGAAGGTAATTTGCTATTTTATTCAAAAATAAAGAGGGGGCACTGTGCACAAGGACCAATGTGCAAATACCCAGAGTTCTGGGGAGTCTGGTGTAAATAACCCAGCAAAACACGTGCTACGCACGTGCCTGGGGTACTCAAGGACCCAAATGTAATGAAAATAAGTCCTGAGGGCTATTTGGTAACAGTTACCAAAAGCCCAAGGGCTTATCTGCAAAATACCCACAAATATTCGCACATGCTCAATTAAAATACGCACAGGGGTATAAATGCAAATAAACAAAAACTTTCATTCATTCACTAACATCCAGAACTACAGGGCCTATATTGCAAATAAACCAGAAAGCCACGTGATGAAGCTCATGTCACACAACGTACATGGGCATATCAGCAAATAAAACTAAGCACAAGGGTCTCTATGCAAAAGTTCCAGAAACTAAACAACTACACTACGTATTTACAAGACTAAAAATGAAATAAAATAAACAGAAGGGCCTAAGGGTAGTTTACCCTTTATTAATGCGGACCGCAGGATGGACGCCACGTGTGTGATCGGATGGTGGCGGGCGACTGGGGGTCCAATTATCGTAGGTCTAAAAAGGGGCCAACGCCTTCCGGGGACGTACAGTTCAAGGAACCGATTGAGGCGAAAGATAAGTCCTCTATAGTTGTAGCTACATTGTCATGTTATGTATTGTTATGAACCATTTGTGCCGGCGGTAAGCCATCAAAGCCATCAAAGCCGCCTAAGAAGTAATAATCAAGACCACTCTAAACATGAAAAATATCATGGGCCTATTGCAATTTATGTTAATATTAGATGCACCTGTGCAATTATGTTACTGTTATGGACTTATGTGTAAGTTCTGTTAAAGTTAAGTGCACGTATGCAATTTATGTAATGTTATGGGCATATATGCAATTTATGTTAATGGTATGTGCATATGTGTCATTTATGGTGATTTTAAAGGTACATGTGCAATTATGTTATTGTTACGTGCATATGTGCAATTTGTGTGAATATTATGGGCATACATGCAAATATGGTAAAACTTATGGGTATATATGCAAATATGTTATATGATTCATGGTTATGAAGGGAATTTAATTATAAGCATTAAATAAGTTGATTTATGATTCTTATGATAACGGATTTTGTGGCTTGTTTTCTACGCTAGCCGGCTTGACCCTAACTCGGCACATACTGAGCGTTAGGCTTATAACATGTATTGTTAATCTTTTTCAGGAGATTATGAGGATTAGATCATTAACTGTTTAAGGAAGACGACACAGTCTTCAAGAAGTATAATCGGTACGGGACTACTGTTGGTTCGATTTGGAAGGATGTCATTATGCCCACTGGAATAAGGAAATCGTAGATGTGATTCACCTAGTTTATTTAAGGAACTCTTGGACTCATGTCCTTATTAATAATATGGAAAGGAAGTTTTTTTTGGTCCATTATTTACTGCTCTTATGTTATGATTGATGCTATGAGTAACGATCCTGAGATATCCGTTGAGTTTTTGCTTCCGCATATTTCTCGGACGATAGGGTTTGTTACAGGTGGTATCAGAGCAGGAGTTCATCTGGACATGAGATATCCGACCAAATCAAACTTAGGTTCATTAGGTTAGAAAATCTAAGTATTCGATCGAACATTTCACACTTCATTATTGCAGATGGCCCATCGTCGTGGGAATAAGGCGACTGGAGACCGCGAGTCTTCATCGACCCATGAGATGGCTATGGACATGCATTGATAGCTACAGAGTGCACAATTTTTCTGTCTTGCATAATTAGTACAAAATCCTCTATGGTACAACTTGAGTATTTGGAGGTTGTACAAGCTTTTTTCGATATTTTCTAGACGACTTTTCAAGTCTTTCGCCTAGAAGAGAGATTGACTTCACTATTGATGCACTACCGAGTACTACAACCATATTTAACACACCATATAGGATGGCTCTTGCTGAGTTGGATGAGCTGAAAAAAGTAGTTACAAGAACAATTAGATAAATGGTTCTTGAGATCAAGTGTTTTGCCTTGGGGTGCTCCCATCTTTTTCATCAAAAGAAGGACAGATCATTTAGGCTCTACATCGATTACATAGCTTCGAATAAAATCACCAAAAAAATACCCGATATCTCGCATCGATGATCTATTCGATCAATAGCAGTAAGAAACAGTCTTCTATAAGATTGATCTTCGATGTGGTTACCATCAACTCAGGATTAGTGATGAGGACATATCAAAGACAACATTCAAGATAAGATACATGCACTATGAATTCTTAGTGATGCCTTTTGACCTCACAAATGCACCTGTTGTATTTATGGAGTTGATGAATAGGATATTCCGAGAATACCTGGACAAGTTTGTGATTGTCTTTGTTGATGATATCTTGATTTATTCACCTGATATGGAACAATACCGAGTGCATCTCATATTGGTTCTTGAGATATTACGACAATACCAACTTTATGCCAAATTATCCAAGTGTGACTTTTGACTTCAGGAAGTTGCATTTCTTGGACATGTTGTGTCTAAGAAGGGATTTCCGTGGATCCTGCAAAGGTAGATGATGTTTTAAGTTAGAGTCAACCAAAGAATGTCTCAAAAATCAGTAGTTTCCTAGTATTGGCAGGGTATTACAGGAGATTCATCCAGAATATTTCTAGGATCTCCCTACCTCTGATCCGATTATTGAGAAAGTATGTAAAGTTTGAACGGTCGCAAAAGTGCGAGCAAAGCTTTCAAGAGTTAAAGCAAAGATTGGCAAATGCTCCGGTGCTCACGCTACCATCGGGTAATGGTGGATTTGTGGTTTACACCGATGCATCAGGCTTCGATTTCGAATGTGTCCTTATGCAGCATGGAAAAGTTGTGGCATTTCCCTCTCGGCAGTTGAAGGAAGCTGAAAGAAAATATCCAACGCATGATCTAGAGCTTGCAGCAATAGTTTTTGCGCTAAAAATTTGGCGTTATTATTTATATGGAGAGAAATTTGAGGTATGTATAGATCACAAAAGTCTCAAGTATATCTTCTCGCATAAGAAACTGAATATGAGACAAAGACGATGGTTGGAGTTTTGTCAGACCATGATCTTTCCATTGACTATCATCCAGGAAAGGAAATTGTAGTCGTTGATGCTCTAAGCAAGAAATATGAAGGGAAGCTCACAAGTATGAAATTGCAATGGCGGATAATGAAAGATTTAGAAGAATGAAACCTATTTATTGAAAGAAAGACTAGGTTTCTTATGACTGGAATGAAGGTCCACTCATCATTGGTAGAAAAGGTTATATTGGCTCAGAAGAATGATAACGACCTTCAAAAAAATTGATAATCGCTGCTCAAAAAGAAGGATCGGATTTCTCAATTGGGTTGGATGGAGCTTTGGGGTTCCATAATAGATTGTGGGTTCCGGATAATGGTGAATTAAGATAAGAGATTCTTGTAAAGGCTCACAGGTCCATGTATACCATTCATCCCGACACTACAATATGTATAAAGACTTACAACGGAATTTTTGGTGACCAAAGATGAAGAAGGACATTGCAAAATTTGTGTCGATGTCTTATTTGTCAACAAGTAAAGATTGAGCACCAGAAGTCTGCAGGTCCTTTGCAATCGCTAGAGATCTCTGAATGGAAATGGGAGCATATCACTATGGATTTTGTCATCGCATTGCCAAAGACAAATAAAGGTCGCTTTGATACAATTCAGGTGATTGATGACTACTTGACTAAGTCGGCACATTTCTTACCCATTCGTTTAGATCAGTCTACAGAGAGCCTTGCTGAATTATATGTGAATGAGATAGTGAATTGCATGGTGTTCCGGTATCGACTGTGTCAGACAGGGATACGAGATATACCTCTCGATTAAAGTGAGCATGATGCTTTGGACACAGTTTGAAGTTCAGCATTTCATTTCATCCTCAGACTAATGGACAGTCCGAAGAAAAATCCGTACATTAGAAGACATGTCGAGAGCTTGTACCCTAGACTTTGCTGGAAATTGGGATCGACAATTACCTTTGGTTGAATTTGCATATAACAATGGCTGTCCTGCAAGCACTAAGATGGCTCCTTTTGAAGCTTTATATGGCCGCCATGTAGATCACCGTTGTGCTGGAGCAACGTAGGCGAAAAGTATATATTGGGACCTGAATTAGTCCAAGCATGTACGGAAGGTGTGTAGGGGATTCGAAAGAGACTTTTAGCTTCTCAGAGTAGATAAAAGTCTTATGCCGATCGTCGAAGATGAGATTGAATTTTGAAGTCGGTGATCGCGTGTTCTTAAAGATTTCTCTTACCAAAGGAGTAGTGCGATTCGACAAAAAAGTAAAATTGAATCCTAGATATGTTGGACCTTTCGAGATAATAAAGAAAGTGGGAGAAGCAACATATCAGGTTGCTCTTCCACCTCATCATTCCAAGCTCCATGATGTTTTTCACGTATCAATGTTAAGGAAGTATAATCATGATCCATCGCATGTGATCGAGCATGAAGTTCCGGACATTCAGTCGAATCTGACATATGAAGAAAGACCAGTTTGCATCGTAGTAGACCGTAAGGAGCATCAGTTGCATCGTCGCATAATTCCGATGGTCAAAGTACTTTGGCAGCACCATCAGAGGGAAGAAGCGACTTGGGAGATGGAGGACGAAATGCATCAACATTATCCAAATCTTTTTGGTAAGTCTCTTTTAACAGTATAAATTTCGAGGACGAAATTTATTTAAGGAGGGTAGATTGTAACGGACGGAATTTTTTTGAAGATAATAAAATAATTAAAATAAAAACTAAATCACATCACCCTTAAAGATAATACATGATAAGATAAGAAAAGATAAAATAGCAAACAACTCAAGTTGGTTGTTTCTTTATCTCGTAATTAAGTCCAATTTATTATTATCAATTATCTCATTGATTGTGCCTATAAATACTATGAGACTCCATTGACTTCCCCACACATTATCCTCTTTGAGAGAAAGTAGATAGAGAGAGAGAAGCCGGCGACAACATTCTTTCGTCGGGCCTTTTTTAAATTCAACATCGACAACATTCTCCGTCAACGTTGGAGCTTTGATCCGATGAAATTGGAGGAGCTACGACGTGGCCGACAACGGCCCGGATTGGTGGAATCTTGATCGACAAATTTCTTTCGTCGACGAGATATGTGTCGAACACATATGATTGTTAAGTGACGTTTTGTGTTGATCCATGGTTTAGAATTATGATTTATAGATGTATGTGTTGAATATTTAGGAATGCGATTCTAGGGATAATAATCGTGATTATCTCGATTGTTCTGCTAAAAAAATAAAGGATGCATATGCATATACTTAATATCACGGACATCATGCAAGATATTATAAACTGGACAATGTTTTCTCTTAATTTCTGTTTTATGCACTTTCACGGCATTAATTTAGATCTTTGAATGACTTAGGGCTGAATATTATATGTGAGCATCTAATTGCCTGTGCAAAAAGTTATAAAACCCTGACTCGTTGTATTTTTTAATCTCATTAAAAAATAATATTTTCCCTTACGGTATATAATGTTGAATACATGTTTAACGCCCTTGATGATATCCCAGTTGGAATTAGTACTTTTTTTGTCACGAAAGGCATCTTAACGGAAATAATTATTAGTAATTATCTAATTAGTTCAACCATATTAATGGTCTTATTTAGTATGTGTACCTTAATTGATATTATTTTGAATCCTTAAAGCAGTATGCAAGATCACGAGTTGGCATTCACTTATATGCTAATTACATGCATATTTGTTTCGAAGCAAGGAAATCGATTACATTCCATGTTCTGGTTACATTGGCCACCACTAAAATGATGATCTATATTTTACTAGGGCTAAACTATTGTGTTCGTTCCGTATTTCCACAGGAAGTACATTTAAACTAAAATACGATATATATTTTAAAAGATGGATGTTAAGGGTATCATGTCATTTAAGTGTATATTAAAATGATGGTTTTGAAAACAATGCCTGTTAAATTGATATCAAGAACTAAGTAACTATAGGTGCTATATAAATATTCAATTGTCTACGATCATTAAGAAATAAATTATAATGAGTAATTAAGCTAACAAGTCATAAAAGTCGGTTTACTGTAAAATTTGGAATTGCACTGTTCACCTGAATCATTATGGCATGAATAAGGAAATGATATTAAAATAATTGATTTTTTTTAACATGAGTAATGGCACGATACGATAAGCGTAGCTAAGTACTACACCTAAGGGTGGGAGCCACCTCTAGAGTCCAATTATCATAGGTCTAAAAAGGGGCCAACGCCTTCCGGGAGTGTACGGTTCAAGGAACCGATTGAGGCGAAAGATAAGTCCTCTATAGTTGTAGCTACATTGTCATGTTATGTATTGTTATGAACCGCTTGTGCCGGCGGTAAGCCATCAAAGCCGCCTAAGAACTAACAATCAAGACTACTCTAAACATGAAAAATATCATGGGCCTATGTGCAATTTATGTTAATATTAGATGCACCTATGCAATTATGCTACTGTTATGGACTTATGTGTAAGTTCTGTTAAAGTTAAATGCACGCATGCAATTTATGTAATGTTATGGGCATATATGCAATTTATGTTAATGGTATGTGCATATGTGTTATTTATGGTGATTTTAAAGGTACATGTGCAATTATGTTATTGTTACGTGCATATGTACAATTTATGTGAATATTATGGGCATACATGCAAATATGGTAAAACTTATAGGTATATATGCAAATATGTTATATGATTCATGGTTATGAAGGGAATTTAATTATAAGCATTAAATAAGTTGATTTATGATTCTTATGATAATGACTTTTGTGACTTATTTTCTACGCTAGCCGGCTTGACCCTAACTCGGCACATACTGAGTGTTAGGCTCATAACAAGTATTGTAATCTTTTTCAGGAGAACATGAGGATTAGATCATTAACGATTTAAGGGAGACGACACAGTCTTCAAGAAGTATAATCGGTACGGGACTACTGTTGGTTCGATTTGGAAGGATGTCATTATGCCCACTGGAATAAGGAAATCGTAGATGAGATTCACCTAGTTTATTTAAGGAACTCTTGGACTCATGTCCTTATTAATAATATGAAAAGAAGTTTTTTTTGGTCCATTATTTACTGCTCTTATGTTATGATTGATGCTATGGGTAACGATCCTGAGATATCCGTTGAGTTTTTGCTTCCGCATATTTCTCGGATGATCGGGTTCGTTACAATTAGAATGATATATAGACTATCTTTAATATACATGTATTGGATAAAATATACATGGCATTGGATATTCTAAATGTAGTTATATAAAACATAATAATAATTATACCAAATATGCTAAAAGATATACGTTAAAATAAATCTACAATATATTTATATATGAAAATGGACATACATATACATATACATATGTTTACGAATATCAAAGCGACATCCATATGTTCCATATCCATTTTAAACGGATACGGATATCAAAATTTGTATAAAACGGAGACGATAGCATATCCCATCCCGTTTAGACCCATTTTATCACAGAGACCGCACTGAATAAATTTTAAAAATCAACGCTATATACGTATATTTTGAAGTTAAATATTAATTAAGAGGGGATTAACTTACAGCGCCAACAGCTTTCTTGACGATCTTCATGCCATCTAAATCGAATGTTGCGACTTGAAGCTTTCTCGGCCACAGCTCGACCCCTTCCCCTCCACTAATCGGCGTGATCTCGTCCTTAATCCACACACTCCTCAGCAATAAATCCACAACGTACAACAAAGTGTACCACATCACGAGGATTAACCTCCGCACGGTCGCGATGGCCGATCTCCGATCGGCCTTATCGGCATCCTTCCCTCCACCAGGGATGGTGGGCGGGAGCCGAGGGTCGTCGACCCTCCGAGCTTGCGAGAGGAGGACCGACATGAGCGAGATACCGTCCCCAAGCGCGTGGTTGTAGCCTCATAATGTAGCACTTGTTGAGAGCAGAACATGCACCTCCCAAAGAGGCTTGTCGAAGCCCAATGGCATTCGAGACCGTTAGGGAGGCCACATAGTCGTTCACAAACTCCGCGCTGACTTCATCTTCCTCGACCTCAAAGATGTGCTTGTCCATGTCGACGCGTTCGACCTTTCCTCCAGTACTCCCTCTCATTCTTGTCCCTCACCTACGAGAAGCACACGATCGATAAAGAGTGTATGTAAATATGTATGTACGTATGTAAGTATGCATACCAGTAAGCTGCTAAAGTGGGGGCAATGCTTGACGTAGGTGCGATCGATCTCGTGCTTGAGAGCCTCTATGTCGATCGGATTCTTCGTACCGAAGATGGCGTGTATGATCTGATCCACTCTGGGTTGCAGGAAGAGTCGGCCGCCCGGAGTGACGGGGCTCATCGGCGGCGGAGATCGTTGTGGATCCGGTCGTCCAAAGAGGTCAAGAAGAAAGACCTTTGTGCTTGGCAGCTATTTTCTTGCACCCACGTCTCTACTTATAGATAAAAGCCTAAATTGCATAACATGCCCCATTGTTCGGAAAAATTGTCGAATGGATCTGAACGAATAACATCTCATTCATTTGGAAAATAACAAATTGGTCTGAACGAGTAGATATAAACATTCTGTTTTAGTTTGACAATAAACAATCACAAGAATTGTAAGATTTGCATTCTAATAGTTTCCTCGACATACTCATCTTGGTCACCATGTGCTCATTGATCAGCGGTACGTCCATAAAATAGAGGAGATTTTAAGAAGAACAGTACATGTAAAAAAAGATGATATGTACGGACAGTGACCGTCTGCTGTGGCACAGGAAAGGGGCTCGCCCAAAGCCGGAACCGGTGTGCACTGCTCGATCGTGATCGCTGTTACAACAGACCTGATATGTATTTATTGCAAAGGTTTGGACATCACATTGGTTTGTGATGGATATCCAACTCAGAAAGGTAGATCAAGTTACCATGAGTAACCCGGGTAACCAAACAGACCCGAGTGATCTGATGGTAGTGCACTGTGCCTATACTTTAAAGGATCCGGGTTTGAATCTCAAAAAACACGCTCCAAATTTTTGAAAGTACTGGACCTATTATTAATAAAAAGTAGGATTAAAGATAGTGGATGTAATTAGCCAACTAGATCAAATGGCTCCCTTCCAAAATATGTATATTTGCACGTTGAACTTACCAAGTATTCGTCCAGCTTATAACAATCCACCTTTTACATTTCCCACGTGAAACTATCTTTGATGCAACTTCTCTACTCCCATATATTACTGTAAGGCCCTGTTCGTTTGGGGTATAAGGAGGAATGGAATAAGGGGAATAAGCCTCCAACACGCTTCCCCGTGGTACGACTATTCTTCATTATTTCATCTTATTTCACTCTTATTCCTATCTTTATCCCACCTTACCTACTTTTATTTCACCTTATTCTCCTTATTCTTATCCTCCAGCCGAACGGAGAATAGACCCTTATTCTCCTTATTCCCCATCCTTATTCCTGCTTATTCTCCTACCGAACGGGCCCTAAGGGATTTTTACACCCATAATATTGAGTAATTTTACAATTACAATCATAATCCTGTATAATCATGAATTACGTGAGAAACCCCGAGTAATGGCTAACTCTTACATGACATAACCTCGTGTCATATTCTATTTGGGATACCCGTTATATTTGACGGTTTCCGTTGGAAAAAGACAAAACTACCCCTAAAGTTCATTCTTGTTTACAATAATATGTCATTGTTCTCCATCGGAACCCCCCTCCCGTCGAGTTCCTCTTGGAAGCCCTCCACGCCCGCCCTTGCTCGAAGCCCTCTGCGTTGAGCTCCTCCTGGAACAACCCCCTCCCTCAAGCCCAGCTCCTGCTAGAAGCCCCCTGTCGTCGAGCTCCTCCTGGAACAACCCCTCCCTCGAGCTCAACTCCTGCTCTACCCCACGGAAGCCCCTGCTCGAAGCCCCCCACCCCTGAGCTCCTGCTTGAAGCTTCCCCCCGAAAGCCCCTGCTCGAAACCCCCGCCACTGAGCTCCTGCTCGAACCCCCCCCTCCCCCAGCCTAGGCCAGTGCCCCCCTCAAGGGAGAAGAGATGAAGAGGCAGTGTAGTTGGAGGGGATGCAGAGGAAGGAGGGAGGATTTTTCCCATGGTTAATTCTAGCCATCCGATCGCGGATTGGTTAGATTAACTCAAGCATCTGGTTGACTTAACGAACTAAAGTAACTGTTATAGGTGTAAGAAGACGCATTTATTTAGGGTCTTGGATGTACTTTGCTATTATGCAGGGTTGTGAATGTAATTACAAAATTACTCGATTATGAGTGTAAAAATCCCTTATTGTAATTATTATTTTAAGGAGATGTGTCCGTGTCATGTTTCGAAAGGTCAATGTAATCTGCCGACACATCCTTACCCCAAAATGACTATTTGTTAGACGCAAAACTAGAAATGATCGAGAAAGAATAAACGTACAAACAAACAACACAATGAGTATAGTGGTTTGGCAATATGCCCATGTTTGCTACTTTTTCTCACGAGAGCTTTTCTTTCTCTTCCACAAAAATTTCTCCTACTAAAATTAGTGGCTCCCTCTAAGGCACTTATTCTGCAGTATTAGACGGTGTTTGGACGGAGGATTATCTTTTTTTGAGAAGAAAGAGAGTGAGATCTCGAGTTGGGACTCACCGCAAAAAACTCTTTATTTCATGACGGAGGATTATCTTAAAAGGATAACCTTCCAAAAAAAAGTTTCGCTGTGATGTAATTTCATTAATGTTTGGAATACTGATTAGATGTTGAGTATTTTTATAATTTTTAGATGATAAAATGGGATATTATTAATGATGAATCTCATATTCATCATCTTTATTCATGTTATTTAAGCCTCTATCTAAAGATATTCATTTAATCTAATAACTAATTAACTAAAATTGACATTTACACCTTTTAGTTAATTAAATCTAATTATTGTAAATAATTAAAATATTTGAATAATTAAATATATGTCTATAGTTCTCTTTATTTTCTATGTTTCTCCTATTCAAAATCCAATAAAAATTAGTGTAATATCATATATAATATATGATATTATATATTATTAAAAATATAAAAAAAATCACAAACAATTAAAAAAGTATTTTATTATTTATAAAACTACTTATAAAAGAACAAGTATGTAGATGTGATGTATTCTGATTTTGTATTCTACATGAAAGTTGTTGATATTTAAAAATTACACAACTTTTATGTAGACCACTTTTTAATTTGAATCTATTTATTATTTAATTTTGATTTTCTATGTATTATTCATTTATTGACTAGGCCATGTGGCTCCTTCTGGTGGAGCCATGTACCCCAGCTCTTTAATCCTTACTACCCTCTTTGTGGCTTGTCTGATCTTTTGATCAGACTGTCCTGGACATAGCAGACTCGGCTCCATTCTAGATTGCTTGATCTTATGATCAAATGAATCTCAAACGTTCGCTTGTGCCTTCATCTGGGCCATTGGATCTCTCGGTCCAATGGCCATTGGTTGTTGACTTTTCCAGGCAATTGCCCTTCCAAAGCATTGTGACGCTTCTTCAGGCCAACTTCTCCATGTTTCCTTCATGGATCCACGCAGCTTCTAGCCACGATTCCAGTGCTTTTCACCACTTATCCACGCCATAACCTCCATCTTCACTATCCCTCTCATGTGCTTCACTTCTTGGTGGTTGAAACCACTCATTCAACCACCAGCTTCCTCTGAACAAAACCACTGTGCAACCCACTTTTTGCCCCATCCACGTGTATGAGAGCATCACTATGAGTTTCCTCTTTCCTCTAGTGACAATGAGAGCGTCAGTTGAGAAGAGATGAAGGAGGTTGGCCTCCGACGTGATCCACTATAGTCTGGCCATGTTACAACTCCATCTGGAAGGCTGCTTGAGTTTCGAGCCTTATCCAGGCTTGTCAGGCAAAGATCATGAAGCTTGCAAGCTTCGATCAAAGGCCAAGATTCATCCCCGATTGACCTTCTTCTTCCTAGGTAATCTTCAATTGTTCTCCCCTTTGAGTTTCTTGTATTTTTCCACACCGTTTTGCACTTTGTCATACTCATTTAATGGCATGTACACCTTCACTGCACAATCCTCATGTATGCACACCCACTCAACACTACTTTCCTCTTCTTCATAACCTCCTCCGCCTTGAGCCACTTCTCCTCCTTGCACAGGAAGAGAACCCAACTTAAGACTACATTCTCTCCACATCAACATCCCTCCATTCATCCCCAGAACACTCCGAATCTGTCCCATGTTGCTTCGACTAGACCTTTAGCAACCACAGGTACTTGGATCCCTCATTGATCGAAGCGTATAAAACACTTCCGATCTTGAGTTTTCGCTCCGACGAGCCTTCATCAACCCAAGGAGCATACCATTTCCATGGACATATTTATGGATAAGGCCCTAACAACTTTTGATTATTGCATTCTAGTCATTTCAGGATTGTTTTGTGAGACTTTATATGTTTATTTAATTAATGTTTTATTGCATTTAAGCCCCTAAATTGATGAACATACAATTTTTGCATATTGTGTCCAATTTAAAGGAAATCGATTTCATTGGATTTGTATTTTAAATTCTCTACATATTAATGCATTGTATGTTCTGATTAGATGCTTGTACATCGATTAATTCACAGAACCATGTCCCTAATTGTGTAGACATGTTTAACTTGACCTCTGAGTTATTTTAGCTCTTTAATATACATAAAGATAGACAAATTAACCTACGATTAATGTAATTCATGTTCAATTGGATATGACATAATGTTGAATCACTTGTCACATAATGTCAATAGGAATAGTTATGCATGTTTGTGTTGGACATGAGAGCCCATTGGCGAGCCATTATGCAATAAATGTTATTGTGAATATCATTCCCTGGTCTGAAATGAAGAATAACTAATTTTCATAATAGGTCCCTTAGTTCAATTAGGGTTATGTACCATGACCATCTTAATGATCATACAGCTGTTGATTCAATTATTGAATCATAGAGGTTGGTGCTTGGATGAATATCTAAAGAGTTAGATAGAAGACTCATCAAGTACCATCAAATGATTGTTAAGAGAGGATCTCCAACCTGAGTAGGAGATGGCAATCCTTTCTCACTTGGATCATATCTGACCGACCTCTTGATGCAGGTCCTTTGCATAGGAATAGAGATTTAGAGGTGTCAGATTAATTAGGTCAAAGAGTTGACTAAACGAGATCGAGATAACCAAAGTCCTATGTCGTATGCTGTCACGATATAGGCACGCATCCTCTGACCAGAGACAGATGTGTTACTATATGTCTGAGTATGGACATTTGGCAGACCAATAGGTTGATGACCTAACCAAGGTCTATACACTAGCGCGCTGGTTGCATGCAAGGGCATATGAGTAATACGATCTCTCAAAAGAATCATACAGGTTCATTACTAAATCAGAAGAAATGAGCTCACTCATGAGATATTAGGAAGAATCAAATTCCGTGCATGGTGGTCTTGCTTTGAAAGCTTGACTGAATTTGTAGGTTTGATATATACTTTTGGAAAGTATATGATCAACACCTGGGTATGATATATGCTTTTGGAAAGCATGTGATCGATACCAACTCCCAATAGTCAAATGAGAAACTTAATGATAAAACCTTGAAGGAGACAGTCTAAAAGAGATCTAAAACTTCATGTTTATTCTGGGTCTTCCAGTATGCAGGATGTACAGGTATTAGGAATGCCTGAGAGTGATGTGATCATAAACGATTGTAGATGGAGTGATGAAACATGTCTGGATTTTAGTGACTCCTCTCATAGAGAAATAATCTGATCTTAGTCCAACTAATGGACATTAATCTGAATGTGATTCAGATTAATGAGAAGATTAAATTTGTGGTCTTGATTTAATCAAGCATCTATGGGAGGTCCGTAGGATCTGAATTTGAGATTTGATCTCAATATCCAAGTCACTATACGTGAAACAATACAATTGCCCTGTCATTATCTCCAAGTATCCATGGAGAAAGCGCATTATCCTTAAAAGAGTTCATGGATAATTTCATTGTTGATATATGTATCCGAGTATTGAGAAAAATAGATAGTTAAATGTGATTTAATTATCATGAATAATATGAATTTGACTTATATTATTACGAGAGTTATCTGAGATAATTAAATATGATTTGATTATCAAAGATGTGAATAATGTGAATGCGATTCATATTATTTGGGCATATGAGAATTAAGATCCAAGATGATTAAATGTATTTAATTTTTATGGATAAGAATAATGTGGATAGCACTATCCATATTATTCCGGTGTATTATAAATATAATTTATAATATATTAAAGAGAGCATATTATGATTTATATTTCTTGATTAATGGTTAATGTAAATTTGATTCACATTGAATTATTAATTGAAAACATAATTACATTCTGTTTTGGGGTGTGAATGAGATTCACATAATTTCAATGGCTTGGTTGAATTTTTCACAAGATAATTGTGAATTATTTTTTGTGAAAAATATTTACAATAAGAGTTATTTGTAAATCATGAGATAATGAGATCTCATTATAATTAGAGGAGAAAGATACATTCCACTCAAGAAGAGTGGATGGCTACAACTCTCCATGAGGAGAAAAGTAGTCGTCCCCCCTATTTTATGGAATGTGGTTAGTCTCCTCATTATCTCATCTCTAGTCAAATGTGATTTAAATTGTGATTAATTATGTTGATTTATCAATATATATTAATTCAAAATTAAATCAATTATTGTTGTGTTTTACAACAACATCTTAGCCATTGAAAAGAAACACAAATCAATCTCAACATTGATTGTGTGTTGTCCATGGATTGAAATCCATGGAGTCCCAAAACCCTATATAAGAAGAGGCACCCCTTGCTCTTCGAGAGACATGTTTACAACGTAAAGTAATGCTCTCTTCCTCTCTCTACACACCAGGGCTATCTCCCTCTCTCTCTTTTGGTCGTCCACCATGGAGCCATTGAGAGAGTCGCCATCACCGCAGCATCGTCGTTATGCTGTCGAAGTAGTTGCTTGTGGATCTCTGTCTCCTTCGGTGTGTATCGCTGGTGAAGAAGACGTCGGATCTTGTGTGATGAGATCAGGAGATTGTTGCTTGGATCATCAACTTGGATTGCGAGAAGGACGCGTCTCATCAACGCGCTAGCAAGCATCTCCTCCGTCGGATCGGACTTGAGACAAGAGGTCTCTTAGTTTAGAGACTTGATCGCAACCACGCTTCAAGAGTTTAAACCTTATACCTATTGTAAATTAGATGAAATGATCCGAGAAATGTTCTTGGATCATGTGGTTTCATCACATTAAGAATTTTAAATTCCGCTGCTCGGAGCAACTAGTGCGACTAGTCGCTCCCGATCGCATTCGATGATACACAATCCCGTGATTCTCTTGAGGATCTTCACATATCCTTCAAGTGGTATCAGAGCCAGGTTGGAGGTTTTGGATACGATCCATAAACCTGAGAAGACTTGGGTTCATAAGGATTGTGAAAATGTTATCGCATTTCAATTTTCGCAGCCCAATTTTGTGAATATTTTCGACTCTGTTTAAATGGTTTAAACACAAAACATTCACTTGGATAATGTTTCCCATTATCTAAGGAAATTGTGGATTTTAGTTTGCGTGATTTGGAATCCGATAACTCAAGATATGCTCGTTTTAATGAACCTTCATCCTATGTTTCGGGGATGATGAATAATGAAGTAATTAAGTGATGAATACTCATTCATCACTCTTTATTCTTATATTTTAGCTACAAAAACCTTTGCAAATACATGTAGATATGTGTAAATACAAATAATTACCAAAAGCATGCATTGTGTAAAAATCTATAATTAGCATGTTTTTGTGCAAAAATAAAAGAATAAAGATTAAAAAGAAAAAGAGGGAAATATTTAGAATAAATATTGAGCAACCTAACCCAAGGGAGGGCTCCATGGGCCTGACCGCATAAAAGCCAAAGTAGAGGGAGATAGGGGCTCATGTGTGTAAATATGTATGTAAATAAATAAAAGTATTTTCCTCATAAAAATAGGTTTGTAAATACTTGCACATATTCATAAGTATGAAAACAAAAGAAAAAGGTAAAAATCAAAAGAACAAAAACACCACTTTCATCTTGTATATGAACCACTCTTCTACATTTATTTAACCTTATAAATAAATAAGATTAATTCCCAAAATTTGTATAAATATTCTATATTATAGAGTGTAAATAAATAAAATAAAAACAATCAAAACAAAAATCAAATAAAAATAGCAAAATTAAAAACACAAAAACATATTGTACATATACCATGTATATAAATGTATATATGTATTTATTTTACCTATGTATATAAATAATAAAAATAAAATAAAAATATCTTTTTATTCCTTATTTTATAATGAAAATAAATAAAATATAAAATAGGAATGAAATTGCATAAAAATAATAATTAAAAAATCAAAAAAAATTAAAACCCTAATAGTGTACATATATGTAGGTACCTTATTTTTTATTTCTAAAAATTAATTAAAAATCACTAAAAAATAGAAAAAAATAAAATAAAAATATTTCATGTTTTGAGTTTTTGCTAAATCGGCCCCTAGCTACCCTAAAATTCACTCCTAAGATCTAGCCACGTGGCCGATTCCTGTTGGCCCTGGGGATGTTGACCGCCCGGTCAACTACCCCCCCCAGGACCACTCCACACGGATCCTTAGCGGGTACCCGAGTTCTCGAAATTTTCCCATCCATACCCGATCACCATCTCCTTAAACCCCGGGTCCATTTCGCTCATGTCACATCCGACTCCTTCGCCGGGGTGCCCGTCTTGGGGTCCGCGCTCCGACAAGCTTGCCCGAACCTCTTTTAGCCGGACCCCTAGCCATATATAGCCGTTGCTCCGCCACCTCATTTCCCCATCTTTGGCTCCTTCATTCCACTCCCAGTGACCTCCATCACATCGGCGAGAGTGACAGCTCGTCCCCCGTGGTGTCGCAGCGAGGAAGGAGGGCGAGACCATCGATCCGGCGAGCTACGCCGCCGTCGCTCCGCCATCAGCTGGAGCTTGAGCCTCGGAGGGAGACGCTCCTCGAGGCTACGACCAGGAGCTTCCCCAGCTCCTCCCCAGTCTCTTCGACCACTCAGGTAACCTTGTAGGCCGTTATTTTTCGCTGATTTTCATTTGCCCCCAAATCGTGCCGCCGCCGTCCATCTTTGATTCCGACCACTCCATCACCCCTTTCGATCATCGGAGTCGACCATTGTATCTGCCTCTCTCCGACGCACCTTCTTCGCCACTCCACTCAACCCAGCTCGCACAGGAGCTGGGAGTCGAGCTCCTCTGTCCACCCCCTTCGTCGGAGCTCGCCATTTCGACTCACGAGCCACCGTCACCTCGCCTAACCGGGTCGAGGCAGTTTGCCCTCGACCCACGAGTCTTCTGGATCGCTTTGCAGGTCAAACGAAGGCCATCTGAGGCCCTTCGTCATCCAGCCAGGAGGCTCAGCTCCGCCAACCTAGCCCGAGCTCCTCGGAGCTCGGCTGGATCATCGGAGCCTACCGGCAGACGCGGGAGCACCCCACCTTTCTTCTCCGATCTTCAGAGTGCTTCCAGGAGGAGTCTAGCGCATGCCCGAGGCCGGCGAGTCTCGCCGGTGACCTATTCATCCAGCATCCTCCGTCGCCGTTCGATTCGTCCCTCCGGCTCCAAATTTCATCTGAACCGTCCATCAGGGGAGCAGCAGACACCGCCCGATCATCAGGAGGATCGATTCCAGCCATCCGATGCGCCAGGTTTAGCCGCAGAAAGCCACAGCCGCTCGATCAGACACGTGGCTGAACCCCGAGCGTCGGATCACCTCGAGGACCCTAGCGTTGGAGCCGCAGCTGATCCACACCGTAGATCCCTCCACGTGGCATCCATCCAGCCGGTCCGCATAATAAAGGGTAATTTGCCCCTAGGCCCTCTTAGTTATTTTATTTCATTTTTAGTCTTGTAAATATTTAGCGTAGTTGTTTAAGTTTTGGTACATTTGCACTGATGACCCCGTACTTTATTTTCCTTGCATTTATGCCCCTGTGCGTTGTATGACACGTGCTTCGTCACGTGCTTTTCTGGTTTATTTGCAACTCATGCCCCTGTAGTTCTGGTTGTTATCAATGGAATGAATGTTTTAGTTTATTTGTATTTATACCCCTGTGCGTGGTTTATTTCGACATGTGCGTGATATTTGTGGGTATTTTGCAGATAAGCCCTTGGACTTTTGGTACCTGTTACCAATAAGTCCTAGGGACTTATTTTTATTACATTTGGGTCCCTGAGTGCCCCAGGCACGCGCGTGCGCGTGTTTTGCTGGGTATTTTGCACCAGACCCCCCAAAACTTTGGGTATTTGCACTTTGGTCCCTGTACACTGTACCCTCTCTTTATTTTCGAATAAAATAGCAAAACACCTCCAAATCCAACGAAAATTGGACACATGGCTCCTGCCATGATGTAAAATTTTCGAGGATTTTTGAGGACATTTTTGAATTCATTTGATATTTTTAAAAATTCAAAAACCTTTAATTTAGCTACTGTCTAACTTTAAAGATCACAAAAAATATTAAATAGTGTCTAAAAATTACAAAAAAAATTATCTGCTGTGTATTTTGTTGTGCTTGATTTTCTAGCCAATTTTGGCTATTTTTCATTATCTAAAACACCTAAAAATTGAAAAATACTTAAAACTTATAAAAATTCTACTAATTAAATTAAAAATCCAAAAATAATAGAATTGGTACCTAAATTTTCCTCATTTTGTTTTCTTTACAGGAAAATTACCTCCCAGCCATTTTGGGCCCTTAGATATTTTATCTAGGCCTTTTTGGCTCGGTTGGACAGTACCCACTATTTGGTTCACTTTTTGATTTTTATAAAATTAAATAAACATCAGAAAATTCTCAAAAATTCATCAAAAACATAAAAAAATATAAAACACATAAAAATATTTTTGTTTGAATTTTTGGTTGATTTTTAGTGCTTTAAATAATTTGTCGAAGTGTGTGTTTGCTTACTTTTCTTCTTTTCTTAATACATTAAAAAATCAAAAAAAATATAAAATAATTAAAAACACCTAAAACTATTTTCCTCTTTTATTTTTATTCCTTTTTACTACTTCGTAGGCCGAGAGGCCAACCCGTGCTCCTTGAGTTCGACCCTGGTCGCTATACCAGGTTAATCCAATAACAGGACCGCTATTTTGTGTTTTATCTGTTTTATCTCTATTAATGGTTCATTTTTCTTGATTGAGTGCATCTGAGTGACCGAGGTCGCAACGACCATTTCTGTACCTTTACCTTAGTCGTTCAGATCGCCTCATCAGAATGGCGCCGTTGCCGGGGAGCACGGCTTAGTAGTTTTCTTTTTATTTTCATTTTTATTTTCGCGGCTTTTCGCGGCTCTTTCAGAGCTCGTGGCTTTTGTTTATATTTTCTTTTATTTTATTTTTGTTTTATTTTCTTTTCTTCAGCTTTTATTTTTGTTTTATTTTGAGTGTTTATTTTATCTTGCATTTTTGCATATATACCCTTATTTTTATTTCCATTTATTTTTCCTTATTATTATTTGCTTATTTTGGTCTGACCACTCTGTTCTTTCTTGCGAGGGCCCGAGGACCGAGGCGGCTGATCTCGAGAAGCCGACGCAACCGCGAGATTTGGAGGCGGCTCCTTTCTTTGCGGAGCCGCAGGAGAGAGTGAGAGAGAGTTGAGTGGGAGAGGTTTTCTTTTTATTTCATTATTATTATAATAATACAGGGACTCAGACTGGACACTTGTGGACTTGAACTCTTAGCGGGTCTGTTTCGCCGAGCACCGGTGTGCTCGGGGGACCCTTAGGATTTTCGCGGCTTTTTACACGGTTTTGTTTTCTTTTCATTTTTTCTGCCTTTTCCGGTGTTTACGCGGTTTTTGATCGAGCCCCTAGACTTAGGAATTTCTCTTGCTTGTGTCGTAATTAGTAGGGTCCCCACACTTAACTATTTGCTCGTTCCTATAGAGCGCTAATTGGACTCACTAATAATCAATTAATAAAAATAATCGACTCATCTCCTTCGTAGCCTACGTGCCGCAGCTCACCCTGTAAAGCGCTTTCTCCTACCCCCGATTTGTCGGGCAGAGGAGGGGTGGGCCAAGACCGGACCTTTTGGCTCGGAGGTCGGTGACCGATTAGACGGTTCTGCGATAGAAGTTGCTCATCTAGGACTCGGCTTTTCCCGCTGCATCATCTAGGTAGTTTTATTTCCTGTCTTTAAATTCTGCGCGGATCACTTGCATGTAGAGTGCTGGAGACAAGGTACGCATTTCTGACTCAGCATGCATCATTGATTTCATCGCGCATCGGCTTTTTCGTCTTCTCCCCCCTATTTTGGATTAAATAACCAGGAGAACCGAAAAATTCATTAGGTTTTTGTTTTCTATTTAAAAAATATTTAAAAGAAAAATCATAAAATTGGGACTGGTTAACACTATTGATCCTAAAAGACATTCACCATAAAAATTTGTCTTGGGAAGAGCAACCCCCTCATTGTATGGTTTGGATGCGCGAGAGAGTGACCCGCACCCTAGGTAGAGACCTCCAGTGCTAGTCCCGACTGATTACCGACTCTTCCGTGCGGGCCAGTCGGTTGGGGTAGCATCGGGTATCCTAACAGGTCACGTAAGTGCTCTGATATTTTGTGTGTTCACCTAATAAAAATTGACAAGATAATTTGACCGAACTTTCACGGTCTTCAGCTCGCGTTGCGTTGGTGAATCGGGGGTTTGCTTTGTGATCATAGTTTCTCCAGATCTCATCCGCCCAACTCGCCAGATCAAGATGATGGGTAGACGCTCTCTTAGGCAGCCTCTGGCTGTACCGCTTTCGGGCACGTCTACCCAATCATCTAGGTTGGCCCGCAAGAGCCGAGACCAGCTCTCCGAGCCCGAGTATGACTCCGCCCTGTTCCCCCTCGACCCCCTTTCTTTCAGACCTGAGCGACATGAGCCCGAGGAGAGATTGATAGATTTGACAGCACCTGAGTTGGGCTCATTTGATTTTGCAGCAGACGTCATGGCCGGTAGCTCAGAGGACCGCTCCAGGACCGAGCACATTGTGATGGACCAGGGAGCGATCAACTCCACCCTGATCGCCTCGTTAGAGACAGTGCAGCAACAGCTGAGGGATCAGGGAGCGTTTATGATTGAGATGAGTAGAGAGTTGGAACGCCTCAGAGCAGAGAGATATCAGAGCGATCCTGAGGACAGACCAGATGCACAGGCACGAGCCGCAGCAGCCGCAGCAGCCGCAGCAGCAGCAGCAGCTGCAGCGGCAGCCGCCGCGGCAGGAGGACCACCGAGACCGATGCGGGAGTTGCACAACCCCGGATCTACACTGATGCATCATTGGGTGGTGGTACCTGCTATCGTGGGGGACTTCAAGTTCCCCCCGAACACCCTGCAGATGCTTCCCCGTTTTCACGGACTTGCCACTGAGGAGCCCCATCTCCACCTCCAGGAGTTTTTGATGATCTGCAGTACTGTCCACGACCGCCATGTGGACCAGGATACGATTCGGATGATTGCCTTCCCCTTTTCCCTAGCAGATAGAGCAGCCACCTGGCTGAAGCATTTGGGGAAGTTCGTCTACACCTGGGAGCAGCTCCGGACCGAGTACTTGAACAAGTACTATCCACTCGGGCGGACGAATGCAGCGAGGGCCCTGATCAGCAACTTCTCCATGCTCCCCAACGAGCAATTCCACGGGGCATGGGAGAGGTTCCGAGAGCTCACAGACAGATGCCCGCACCACGACATCTCGAAGCCGAACCTAGTTCAGAGCTTTTTCAGCGGGTTGACACCAGAGCTTCAGGGTATGGTGAACGCTTCTTGCGGCAGGTCCTACTTTGCCAAGGACCACGACCAGGTCTGGGCCATCTTCGAGGAGATGGCTGAGAATTATATGGTGATGTCCCAGACCCGGTTGTACACTCAGGGGAGGCCCCAGCAACAGCCATGACCCGTGCAGTACCAGAGGATAGCACGGGTCGATGCAGGTCCATCCAGTTCATCCGCAGTTGCAGCAGCACAGGCAGAGTCGTCCGCTGCGGATATGGGTATCATCAGCGAGAAGTTGGACCGCATGGAGCTGATCGAGAAGAAGCAGTGCCAGAGCATCACTCAGATGGAGCAGATGGCACAGACTCTGAGCGACATGAAGACCCAGCTCATGTGTCTCCAGGAGGCACAGACGGCTTCCCAGCCCCGTCTTCAGTCGCGAGGCGATACCGGCGGCAGCAGCAGCTCGTCCCAGCGCTCCAGCTCCTTTCAGCAGCCTAGATAGGTTCACCTTGTACAGACGGAGCCGTACCAGCAGCAGCAACCCTCTTACCAGTCCCCACCATCTCCATACTTGCAGATGGTGGTGTACCAGCCGGATCAGCCTCTGGCAGTACTCCCGCCAGCCCCGTACGATGTAGAGCCGTTGATGGATGTCAACGGGATTTGGTATGACCGTCCCCATCCTGGGATCCGACGAGACCATCCCGGATGCAGGTGGGGAGTGGAGGTACCCAGCCCCAGCAGCAGTCATCCGGTCAGGGAGGGTAGTATGGACAGCAGAGGGATCACCAGCAGCAGCAGCAGCCCCCAGCCTACCAGTCACACCAGCAGTCGTCCTTCGGTCCACGTCCCTATCAGCAGCAGGGACAGTCTTGGAGACGTGAGCAGCAGGCTCATCCACCATACTAGCAGCAGCATCCTACCTCCTACCCCTCTCAGCACCAGCAGCACCAGTTCCAGCAGCCTCAGCACCAGAGAGGCTACCCGTCGGGCTCCCATGAGAGCCCCGCCTTGGATGACATAGCCCGCCTCCTCACGGACCAGCAGGATACCTTTAGACGGGTGATGGACGAGTTCCGCCAGGAGATGCGGGACTTGGTGAGAGGGAAGGCCGCCATCCCTGCACAGATAGAGCCCAACCCCAATAGCCTTAAGAGGAAGTCTGAGCAGGTAGTTCACACTGAGCATGCCACTCCTAGTGATCCATTTGATGATATGTCTTCGGATCTATTTGATGTTGATTTTGTTACACTTAGGAGCGGTAGAGCACCAGCAGGCAACGCCTCATCTGAGCGACAACACGAGGATCCACCCAGGGCGCCAGATGAGGAGGAGGAGAGCGGTACTGAGGCCGCACATGATGATGATGATGGTGGTACTGACGCCACCAAGGATGCTGATTCCACCGACGGTACTGAGGCCGCCGCTTCACCAGTTCGAGGAGGTGGTGCTGATGCCACCAGATTAGCCGAGCCAGCCCGTGGTACTGAGGCCGCGAGACGTCCAGGAGCAGAGCCAGCCCGTGGTGGTACTGAGGCCACCAGTGTTTATGTAGAGAGATCTGATGTTTTTCCTCATTCTCATGTATCTCAGAACACTGTTGTGAATAAAGGAAAATGTTTAGTTTCTTCTGGTCCCACTGTGGTGATTGATGTATGTGCGGATCCGGCCGTCGAGCCGTCTAGGCCTTTCTTAGTCCTTCATCTGCGAAGGACCCTGTGATCCCCTTCCCTAGAGCCCTTCAGATGGGGAAGGGGAAGAAAAAAGAAAAAGACCCAAAAAAGAGAGAGCAGGAGGAGTTCAGCCAGAGCATGATCGATAGATTTCACATCCAGCTGACCCTTCATGAGGCTTTGCAGCACATCCCCCTTCTTCAGCATTTTTGAGAGATAGGACTACAGTCAGAAGGAGGAGGAGGAACCACACTTCAGAGATTCATGTGCTGACGAAAGCCACGTGTTTCGCGATCCAGAACCGTCTGCCAGCCAAGAGGCCAGATTCAGGGGCCCGTATGTCAGATGCCAGATTAGTGAGCAAAGGTTCGACCGTACTCTACTGGATAGCGGATCGTCTATCAACCTCCTTCCGGCAGCCCTTCTCGACCGCTTCTAGTTGGGCACTCTTCGACAGAGCAGGACAGTCCTTCAGTTTGCTGATCGATCTGTCAAGAGGCCGAAGGGGTTGTTGCGAGACGTTATCGTCACAATTCAGGGCCTGAAATTCCCCATGGACTTCGTAGTGTTGGACATGGAGATCCCTGATTCAGTGGCCGATACCCCCATCATCCTCGGTCGTCCGTTCTTGGCCACAGCCAAGGCGGTGACTGATCATGACAGCGGGAAGGTATACTTTCACGTCGAAGGTGAAAGTGTACAAATAGAGACGGTCGAGGACTACAGAGCCAGAGAGAGAGAGAGCATGCTCAGAGACCAGCACAAACACAGAGCAGCTGACAGAGGCAGGGTTAGACATCCATCAGGACTGTGATTTTGTGATCACAGATGACGAGGCAGCATGGGCAGACCCTTCAGCACAGGCCATCCTCTCATTTCCAGACACCACTGATGCAGAGATGACAGCAGAGGAGAGCTTGGAGAGCATAGCCCTGGTCCAGGATACTACAGAGGCAGTAGAGCTGGTTCTTGACCGCGACACGATTTCTAGTGATGGTGGTGCTGAGGCCACCTTGTGTTACGGTGGTACTGATGCCACCGCGTTTGATGCAGATCCCTCGGATTCAGAGTCTGATTGGGCAGATTGCGATGATCAGATGCCAGACCTGAGTCCACCTGAGCCCACAGATGAGGAGGAGGTAGATGCAGAGCAGATCAGAGACAGTACAGTTGAGCAGCCCCCTCCAGATCCAGTCTGCAAGAGCTCGCTTTCTTTCTCCCAGGCAGATTTGGCAGACTTAGCAGCATTGACACACTTTCTTCCGCAGCCAGATTTGCCAGCACCCAGCTGTCCAGAGCTGAAGCCGCTCCCTACTTCGCTGAAGTATCGGTTCCTTGTGGGAGAGCCTGAGATGTACCCAGTCATCATCTCCGCCGATCTGACTGGAGAGCAGGAATCCCGTTTGATGGGGGTTCTTGAAAAGAACCGCAAGGCAATCGGATGGAGCGTAGCAGATCTCCATGGGATTAGTCCATCAGTGTGCTCTCACCATATCTATCTTGAGGAGGGGGCGAAGCCGTCGCGTGAGTTCCAGCGGCGACTGAACCCCAACCTGAGAGAGGTCGTGATGAAGGAAATATCAAAATGGTGGAGTGCAGATTTTATTTATCCCATTTCCGACTCCAAGTGGGTTAGCCCCTTGCATGTGGTGCCCAAGAAGACGGGCATCACGACTGTGATCAGTGAGTCGGGAGAGGAGATTGCTACACGAGTACCCACCTCTTGGAGGGTCTGTGTTGACTACAGGAGACTCAACCAGGCCATCAAGAAGGACCATTTCCCCCTGCCTTTTATTGACCAGATCATTGAGAGACTGGCAGGGAAGAGCCATTATTGCTTCCTGGAGGGGTACTCGGGCTACAACCAGGTGGCCATCGCTCCTGAGGATCAGGAGAAGACCACCTTTACCTGTCCCTTTGGTACATATGCCTTTCGACGCATGCCATTTGGGCTATGCAACGCCCCTGCGACTTTTCAGAGGTGCATGCTGTCGATCTTTTCGGACATGGTAGGGGAGTGTTTGGAGGTCTTCATGGACGATTTTCTCGGTCTACGGCGACGGATTCGATTCCTGTCTTGACTGCCTAGACCGAGTACTCCAGCGATAAATTGAGTTCCATTTGGTTCTATCTTGAGAGAAGAGTCACTTCATGGTGACTCAAGGGACGGTGCTTGGCCACATCATCTCTAACAGGGGCATGGAGGTTGATCCGGCCAAGGTGGATGTCATTAGAAAACTCGCACCACCGTCCAATCTGAGGCAGCTACGGTCATTCCTGGGGCACGTTGGATTTTATAGGAGATTTATTCAGGATTTCAGCAGGATTGCCCGTCCGTTGACTGACCTCTTGACGAAAGACACCGAGTTCCTTGTTGATGACAAGTGTCTTTCGTCTTTTGCGACTCTCCAGCAGTGTGTGATTGAGGCTCCTGTCCTCCAGCCGCCTGATTGGTCTCTCCCATTCGAGATCATGACGGACGCCTCCGATTTTGCCGTAGGGGCAGTGCTGGGACAGAGGAGGGATGGAGTTCCATTTGCCATTCACTACGCTAGCCGCACATTGGATTCCGCCCAGCGGAATCACACGGTCACAGAGAAGGAGATGCTAGCCGTACTGTTCGCCCTGGATAAGTTTCGATCGTATATCATTGGATCTAGAGTGACTTTGTATACATATCACACCGCCATCAGGTACCTCATGGCAAAGAAGGATGCCAAGGCCAGATTGACTAGATGGATCCCTCTACTACAGGAGTTCGACATTGAGATCAAGGATAAGCCTGGAGTCATGAATGTGGTGGCGGATCATCTCTCCCGTTTAGAGCAGCCTGAGGAGTCTGAGCAGATTGACCCCATTAGAGATACCTTCCCAGATGAGGCGATCCTTGCTATCGCCTCACTCCTGTGGTATGCCGATACTGTGAACTTTCTCGTTGCTGGGAAAGTCCACAAGATTGGCCCAGGCAGAGGCTTGAGACCTTCCTCGCGAAGGCCAAGTCCTACCATTGGGAGGATCCCATCCTTTACCACGAAGGAGGGGATAGCGTCTGGCGTCGGTGTATTCCTCAGGAGGAACACCATAGCGTCCTCACTTACTGCCACAAGCTTGAGGCAGGAGGACATCATTCTGGGAGGAGAACAGCACAGAAAGTGCTCCAATCCGGTTTGTGGTGGCCTACCCTCTTCAAGGACTCAGATGAGTTTGTGAAGAGGTGTACTGACTGTCAGAGGATGGGCACTTGTGGACAGCGTGATATGATGCCGATGCAGCCCATTCACTTCTGTGAGGTTTTTGACGCATGGGGCATCGATTTCATGGGTCCATTCCCTAAGAGTCAGGGATTTGAGTACATTCTGTTGGCCGTGGATTATGTTAGTCGTTGGGTTGAGGCTATCCCCGCCCGAGCTGCTGATGCGAGGACAGTTTGCAGATTTTTGAGGAAGCACATCATCACGCGGTCGGGGTTCCACGAGTTCTGATTTCTGATGGGGGGTCTCATTTCATCAACGACCAGGTGAAGGCCCTTGCTAGCGAGTTCGGTATAGACCATCGTGTTGCTACACCTTACCATCCCACAGATGAATGGTCTAGCCGAGGTGTCGAATAGGGAGATCAAGACTATATTGCAGAAAGTCGTCCGCCCTGACCGAAAGGATTGGTCACAGCTTTTGGACTCGGTCTTGTGGGCATATAGGACGTCTTTCAAGACACCATTGGGCACATCTCCCTTTCGCCTCATTTATGGCAAGCCATGCCATTTACCTGTTGAGCTGAGGCACAAGTCACTTTGGGCAGTTACAAACATTCTTATGGATCCAGATGGTATGGGAGACCAGAGGAGGGCAGAGTTAGCCGCCCTGGAGGATCTTAGAGATACAACATTCTCAAACAGCCTACATTATAAGGAGAAAGTGAAGGAGTGACATGATTCTCATATCAGCCACAAGCATTTTGAGATGGGACAGAGAGTGTGGCTGTTTGATGCGAGGCTACGTTTATTTCCAGGGAAGCTACAGAGAAAGTGGAAGGGACCCTACTTGGTCAGAAAGGTACACGACAACGGCAACATTGATATATCCGAGTTGTCTTCTGAGAGTAACTTTCGAGTGAACGGCCAGCGGCTCAAGCCATTTCTAGCTCATGACCCGCGGGTCGTTGATCTTGCCCCTATTCATTTTGCGTGAGATGTGGTCTTTTGACTCACATCTAATGCATCTCATGCCTGAGTTTCACTGATCTTCCGCCTTGTATAGATCCAGATGTCCATATCACTACATTCTTTAGTCCCACATCCCTTTCTTCATCTTGCGATTATGCTATACTTAGGGTGCACTTTACCCTAAGTATAGGGGGGATGTGAGACCTTTGGGTATTTCTTCTATTTCTGTCTACCCCTGTTTTTGCTGCCTATACTTAGGGATATCTTACCCTAAGTGTAGGGGGGGTAGACCCTGTACATTCTCCACTCGGTTTTTCTCTTAGTATACAACCTGCTATACTTAGGATTACTTGATCCTAAGTATAGGGGGAAGACCCGAGACCCTTTTGACTTTTCTAGTTCATTCATTCATCTTTGTATGTAGCCCCTTCTTTTCACTTCCCTATACCTAGCACGAGTTATGTCTTCTTCATCGCTCTTGACTCTGAGGACATCGTTCGAGCTAAGTATAGGGGGGTGTGTATATATTTCATATATACTTTAGCCATAACTCGTACTTTGTGTGAGTGTGTTAATAAATAAAATGGCTAAAAATCACAAAAATTAAAAAATTTTCATGTACATAAACTTCTTTTATTTGCACAGAAATAGCTAGGGTACAAATTATTTTTGTAAAAATGATTTCAAAAATCTTTTGTGTAAAGCTTGTGTAAATATTTTTGTATCAAAATTATGTATATAGTACAAAATTTTTCCAAAATGTTTTGAAAATCAAAAGTTTGCAAAAATCTTGTGTAAACGTGTGTAAATATCTTTTTGCAAAACTTGCACTTCATGCATCATCCATTCATGATTTCAAAACATTTTTTTTTAAATTTTGCATGATTGTAAAATTGTGTAAATAAGCATCTTTTGTACATATGTATATAGTTTTTCTGGATGATAGTTGACATTTAAACTAGCCTGGAATCAAATTGAGAAATGGAGCTTGATTAAGATCTTAATCCACCTAACTTCTAAGCGGAACCTTATAGGGCTTAGGTTTAAGGCTTTTCAGGTCCAAGGTGACTTCTTTGAGTCCACTAGGCTATGATCACATGTCATCTCAATGAGCCTAAGTAGAGCACTTAACAACAACACATGACTCATATAGATTATGGGCTTTACTTGGACACCAGCACTATGCACCGAGCTCTCTACGGATGAGGTGGTGAGGAGGCAGTCTTCCTTGACTTGGGGTAGCATATGAGGGTAGTACTTCTAGGCGGAACCTCTCTTCTTCTTTTAGGAAGTGCGTCTCAACTTGGTCTGGTTGCCATGAGGTCTAACGACGGGAGTTGTGGGTTGCAATAAAGCTTCAAAAGAGGGATAGTCTACTGGCTCAAGAGGAAAAACTCCTTGTATATATGCTGCACATGTATATGTTGTACAGATGCACTTGAAAAAAAAATGTTTGAAAAAGAAAATAACTCCAAAAAAGTGGTGGGTCTGATAGAAAATAATAACCCCACCGGAGTATGTATATAGAGTGCAATAAGCAAAGCTTGAGTTTCATGATCCACCTGATGTAGCATGCAGCAGGGAGACTTGGCTACACTGGTCGAGCTCCCAAGGGTACTTGGCTACACTGGCCTTGACCCATTCTCTTCTTCCTCCTCTTCTTGAGCCGGTTGAACTTGAACTTAGAAGGGAATACCCCGCTCCTCGAGGAAAGAGTGGCCAGATTGAGGTCATAGAGTTACCTTGTTGGGGAGGGTTGTCAAGTTGCCATTTCTGAGGTGGAGAGCTTAGACCTCACTTTCACAGGACAAGAAAAGATTCATGGTCTTCAGGGTTTGTGATTGATGACTTGTTCTGATCTGGAGCATTGAGGAGTCTTGGTTATAGATTAGTGGAACTTAGAGGCTGTTGAGTTTTAGACTTAGGTCCAAATAAGGTTCCGACACATGAATAATCCAAAGATCTTATCGAGCTCCATACCCCAATTTAATGAAGGCAAGTTTAGTAATAAACCTTGATCCATGTACATCCTCTTTTTCTTTTTCTTTCTTTCTTTTTCACTTCTTTTTCAAATAAGTGTTTGCTAAGGGACTAGCAAAGTTAAGTATAGGGGGGTGATGAATACTCATTTATCACTCTTTATTCTTATATTTTAGCTACAAAAACCTTTGCAAATACATGTAGATATGTGTAAATACAAATAATTACCAAAAGCATGCATTGTGTAAAAATCTATAATTAGCATGTTTTTGTGCAAAAATAAAAGAATAAAGATTAAAAAGAAAAAGAGGGAAATATTTAGAATAAATATTGAGCAACCTAACCCAAGGGAGGGCTCCATGGGCCTGACCGCATAAAAGCCAAAGTAGAGGGAGATAGGGGCTCATGTGTGTAAATATGTATGTAAATAAATAAAAGTATTTCCTCATAAAAATAGGTTTGTAAATACTTGCACATATTCATAAGTATGAAAACAAAAGAAAAAGGTAAAAATAAAAAAGAACAAAAACACCACTTTCATCTTGTATATGAACCACTCTTCTACATTTATTTAACCTTATAAATAAATAAGATTAATTCCCAAAATTTGTGTAAATATTCTATATTATAGAGTGTAAATAAATAAAATAAAAAAAATCAAAACAAAAATCAAATAAAAATAGCAAAATTAAAAACACAAAAACATATTGTACATATACCATGTATATAAATGTATATATGTATTTATTTTACCTATGTATATAAATAATAAAAATAAAATAAAATATCTTTTTATTCCTTATTTTATAATGAAAATAAATAAAATATAAAATAGGAATGAAATTGCATAAAAATAATAATTAAAAAATCAAAAAAAATTAAAAACCCTAATAGTGTACATATACCTATATAGTACATATAATGTAAGTACCTTATTTTTATTTCTAAAAATTAATTAAAAATCACTAAAAAATAGAAATAAATAAAATAAAAATATTTCATGTTTTTAGTTTTTGCTAAATCGGCCCCTAGCTACCCTAAAATTCACTCCTAAGATCTAGCCACGTGGCTGATTCCTGTTGGCCCTGGGGATGTTGACCGCCCGGTCAACTACCCCCCCAGGACCACTCCACACGGATCCTTAGCGGGTACCCGAGTTCTCGAAATTTTCCCATCCATACCCGATCACCATCTCCTTAAACCCCGGGTCCATTTCGCTCACGTCACATCCGACTCCTTCGCCGGGGTGCCCGTCTTGGGGTCCGCGCTCCGACAAGCTTGCCCGAACCTCTTTTAGCCAGACCCCTAGCCATATATAGCCGTTGCTCCGCCACCTCATTTCCTCATCTTTGGCTCCTTCGTTCCACTCCCAGTGACCTCCATCACATCGGCGAGAGTGACAGCTCGTCCCCCGTGGTGTCGCAGCGAGGAAGGAGGGCGAGACCATCGATCTGGCGAGCTACGCCGCCGTCGCTCCGCCATCAGCTGGAGCTTGAGCCTCGGAGGGAGACGCTCCTCGAGGCTACGACCAGGAGCTTCCCCAGCTCCTCCCCAATCTCTTCGACCACCCAGGTAACCTTGTAGGCCGTTATTTTTCGCTGATTTTCATTTGCCCCCAAATCGTGCCGCCGCCGTCCATCTTTGATTCCGACCACTCCATCACCCCTTTCGATCATCGGAGTCGACCATCGTATCCGCCTCTCTCCGACGCACCTTCTTCGCCACTCCACTCAACCCAGCTCGCACAGGAGCTGGGAGTCGAGCTCCTCTGTCCACCCCCTTCGTCGGAGCTCGCCATTTCGACTCATGAGCCACCGTCACCTTGCCTAACCGGGTCGAGGCAGTTTGCCCTCGGCTCGCGAGTCTTCTGGTTCGCTTTGCAGGTCAAACGAAGGCCATCTGAGGCCCTTCGTCATCCAGCCAGGAGGCTCAGCTCCGCCGACATAGCCCGAGCTCCTCGGAGCTCGGCTGGATCATCGGAGCCTACCGGCAGACGCGGGAGCACCCCACTTTTCTTCTCCGATCTTCAGAGTGCTTCCAGGAGGAGTCTAGCGCACGCCCGAGGCCGGCGAGTCTTATGTTCATCCAGCATCCTCCGTCGCCGTTCGATTCGTCCTCCGGCTCCAGATTTCATCTGAACCGTCCATCATTGGAGCAGCAGACACCGCTCGATCATCAGGAGGATCGATTCCAGCCATCCGATGCGCCAGGTTTAGCCGCAGAAAGCCACAGCCGCTCGATCAGACACGTGGCTGAACCCCGAGCGTCGGATCACCTCGAGGACCCTAGCGTTGGAGCCGCAGCTGATCCACACCGTAGATCCCTCTACGTGGCATCCATCCAGCCGGTCCGCATAATAAAGGGTAATTTGCCCTTAGGCCCTCTTAGGCCCTCTTAGTTATTTTATTTCATTTTTAGTCTTGTAAATATTTAGCGTAGTTGTTTAAGTTTTGATACATTTACATTGATGACCCCGTACTTTATTTTCCTTGCATTTATGCCCCTGTGCGTTGTATGACACGTGCTTCGTCACGTGCTTTTCTGGTTTATTTGCAACTCATGCCCCTGTAGTTCTGGTTGTTATCAATGGAATGAATGTTTTAGTTTATTTGCATTTATACCCCTGTGCATGGTTTATTTCGACATGTGCGTGATATTTATGGGTATTTTGCAGATAAGCCCTTGGACTTTTAGTATCTGTTACCAATAAGTCCTCGGGACTTATTTTTATTACATTTGGGTCCCTGAGTGCCCCAGGCACGCGCGTGGCGCGTGTTTTGTTGGGTATTTTGCACCAGACCCCCAGAACTTTGGGTATTTGCACTTTGGTCCCTGTGCACTGTACCCTCTCTTTATTTTCGAATAAAATAACAGAACACCTCCAAATCCAACGAAAATTGGACACATGGCTCCTGCCATGATGTAAAATTTTCGAGGATTTTTGAGGACATTTTTTGAATTCATTTGATATTTTTAAAAATTCAAAAACCTTTAATTTAGCTATTGTCTAATTTAAAGATTACAAAAAAATATTAAATAGTGTCTAAAAATTACAAATAAATTGTCTATTATGTATTTTGTTGTGCTTGATTTTCTAGCCAATTTTGGGTATTTTTCATTATCTAAAACACCTAAAAATTAAAAAACACTTAAAAACTTATAAAAATTCTAGTAATTAAATTAAAAATCCAAAAATAATAAAATTGGTACCTAAATTTTCCTCATTTTATTTTCTTTACTAGAAAATTACCTCCCAGCCATTTTGGAGCCCTTAGATATTTTATCTAGGCTTTTTGGCTCGGCTGGACAGTACCCACTGTTTGGTTCACTTTTTGATTTTTATAAAATTAATAAACATCAGAAAATTCTCAAAAATTCATCAAAAACATAAAAAAATATAAAACACATAAAAATATTTTTATTTGAATTTTTGGTTGATTTTTAGTGCTTTAAATAATTTGTCGAAGTGTGTGTTTGCTTACTTTTCTTCTTTTCTTAATACATTAAAAAATCAAAAAAAATATAAAATAATTAAAACCCCCTAAAACTATTTTCCTCTTTTATTTTATTCCTTTTTACTACTTCGTAGGCCGAGAGGCCAACCCGTGCTCCTTGAGTTCGACCATGGTCGCTATACCAGGTTAATCCAATAGCAGGACCGCTATTTTGTGTTTTATCTGTTTTATCTCTATTAGTGGTTCATTTTTCTTGATTGAGTGCATCTGAGTGACCGAGGTCGCAACGACCATTTCTGTACCTTTACCTTAGTCGTTCAGATCGCCTCATCATTAAGGAGTTAATTACTGTTTTAAAATGCCGGGAAATGCATGCTAATCAAATAGTTTCTGTTTTAAATCAAGTTAGAAAACTTTAAAACTGGTTTTGATTAATTTAGATTTAAAATGAATGAGAAATGCTAATTTTAGTAAGTGAGGGTCACTGCTGAAAATTGCAATCCTAATCATGAACCTTGTGATAGTCATTTAAGAAACTTGTGAAATTAATGATCAATTTCCTAGATAATTATGGATAATATTTGGGAAATATTTGAATGATAATTGTTCCCTTAAATGACATTGCCTCAACCAATAAATGATCAGATTTGTTCCAGATCACCAATTGGTTACTTGATACACTTTCAACAAACATGTTGCTTGAATAGGTTTGGGAATTTGTCTAGCAAATTTCCTTATAATCAAAATGGTTTTAATTATTATTATATGGTGTAATTTCGGTTGAAGAACCAATGAACATCTCAAATACACAATGATAGATTTGGCATTATCCTTTCCTGAGGTGGATATGGTATTTAGTCGGGGAGCGTTGGGGTAGCAGGTTGCACCATGTGCGATCTGCCCCACTCCCATCGGTATTGGCCATGACAACGGGTAGGGACTCGATAGTGCTGGAGAAATCAAGGTGTATTTTCTAATTATTAAAATACGAATTAATACGTACTTTGAGATAATACTATATATTCAAGTAATAATCAAGTTTGTTGATTGAATTGGATTGATAATTGATTTAATATGATTAAATAAATTATATCCAATTAAAAACACTCTATTATGAATAGATGTGTATTTCCCTTGGAATGATTAATTATTTGAATATGATTCATAACAATTAATTAGAATTTGAACAAGATATGGAGGATCACATAAGTGACATCCATGGTCTCCCGTCAAGGGGAAGAGTTCCATCGTCAAAAATTGTATGTAGGAGACGCATGTCTGAAGTGACAGCTCCTGCATACAATCAATTTGGATTTGGCTCTTCGCTTCTCGAAAGAGTAAGGACGTATGCATAGTGACCCCAATATCGGGTCCTCATATTATTGGAGCGATATTGGATTGCGCATAAAGAGTTGTATTCTTGTTGACGGTTGGTTCAATTAATGACGGGTAAACATCACCTTAGGGGTGGTGGGCCCAGGTGTTAAAGATCGAATTGGGAGATGCAAGTTGGAATTGCAAGGCGGAATGCGTTCTCGCTTCTTTTTATCCGAGTTATAGGTTCTCATATTATTGGGATGTGACAAAGTTAAGAAAGGAGATCCAAGATCTTGCTTGAGATATAATGGTAAGTATATCTCTTACATTGAAGTGATTAAGGGAATGAACTTTCAATGTTGACAAGGCAAGACAACTTTGATATAAAAAATCCTAAATAAAAGTGAAATGTGTATATATATTTATATATATATTTATGTAAATTTCTTATTTCAGATAATCCTTCATTAAACCCACTCAATAATATACTCAATAATAACTAGTAAAATATCATGGATTAGATCCATGATCAAAATATTATACTTGCAGTTGGACACATAATGTATGTGGTTGCAATATGCAAGTTTACTCATAATAATGAGAAATGACAATTAGATAGACAATAGGACTACAATCCTAGGGTTTGTATGCCTCTATAATCTTGATCTCTCATCGAATGTACTTTGGAAGTGACATGTCGATGATGATCGCAATTGTCAAATAATCCTTATAAAATTCTAATAAGATGTTCTGGCATACATATGTGCTCTCGGCATTTAATCATGAATGACATGGTTCACTGCATCATGCAGAATGGTAGCTCTATAAGAGATGATGTGTTCAAAATGTTTGAGTACCTACCTGAACCTAAGGTGCCGTTCGGGTAGGGCCCGTTACCCCATTCTTTCTCTTTCCAAGTGGGTCCCACATTTTCCCTTTTTTAAAATATTAAATAAATTAACTTTATTCCTTCTATTCCATCAAAAAATAATATATTATACCATCATATCATATAAAATTATAAACTACTCCACTTCTACTCACTTTTTCAAACTCCAATACAATCACATCACAATAACTACTCACTTTTTCAAACTTCAATACAATCATATCACAATAAACCCACTTCTAACCCACCCCCAGTGTAACCCTCTATCCAAACACCAAAACCCAAAAATGGGTTACCTGCAACCAGTTTAACCCATCTAAACCCACTATCCAAACACACCCTAAGTCTTTAAGAGTTATGATGTATGTAGATATGATGAGTGTCATCATTCTACTATTTATACTCTAGTCATTCATGAAGCTTCATAATATTCGTATTGTATGAATTGAATGAAGCATATATAAATGTTGAAGTACTCTTATATTGAAATCTTTTGAATTCAACATAAGAGATCCTTTGTCTTAAGCAATGGTTGTTTAGAGATGAAAGGAGCACAGTGGAAGCATGGGTTAGACCCAGGTTAGAAGGAAAGTCAAAGGGTTGGCTGTACTTCTATGGTTTCCACACACATATGACATCAAAATAGTTGGATGAATGCCAATACTACAATGAGCCGATGTATTGATAGTATGACTGTCAAGTCTATCTAGAATCCTTAGAGAAAGACTCGGATAGTGTATCAAAATAATTTACATCTACATATAACCATTTAAATTGACTTTCTTATTTGATAAGATCAAAGTCTAATAATTATATCTCATTCTTCTAATAACACTTGCAATTAGTTGCATATGTATTGGAAGACTGGAATTTGATCTTTAGGTTTAATAGTCATCTACATGGATATTGATGCAATTGTTGAAACAATCTCTATTGGATAGATAGACTTCATATTTTCAGTGGGAGAGCCCTCAATCTTAGAGAATGTCTCTATGATCCAGATATTAGAATACACTCATTGTTTATTTCTAAATGTGTATTCTGGAATAGACCTATCATAAAGAGTTATGATGGATATATTTCAGATAGTATTCTGATATCTGGAGGAATATACTAAATTAGAAAATTAATGAATGGTTCATTAACATTTTTAATACTGAAAATTAAAACTTATAAGATCAATAGGAAGATGAAGATCATTTGACAAAGATTTGGCATCAAGTCCTAGACATTAGTCTGCTGATGAGATCGATTGACTAGTAAGAGATGGACTTTAAAATATTTAAAATAATATCAAATCTGACATACTTTTGAATATTGTATTCAAAGTAAAAATGTCCAATGCACCCTTCTCTAGGAATGGTGTTAGATGTCGAGGTACTCAAGATCTCATACTTATTGATGTATGTGGATCATCTATATCATAATGAACATTAATGATATGTGATATCATTTGATATGAGATTTCTTTTCCTTAATGTTAGAAAGCTTTGAAATGTTCAAAGATTTCACAATTTTGATGTAGAACCAAAGTTTGAAAGAAGATGAAAATGAATTCGATCTAACCAAGGTAGCATATATCTGTTAGATGAATTCATGGAATACATTATGGAGAAAGGAATTTTCATTCCTATCTCAATCCTCCAAATGACACCAAAACTCAATAGAGTTATAGGGAGATACAATTGATCATGTGTGAAATGATTTGATCAATGATTAATCTTAGCATAATTACCTCTTAGTTTCTAAGGTATATATGTAGTAGAGACTGCAATATATATCCTTAAAAGGTTCCATGCTAGTAAGATGGAATCTAACACCAGAGAGTGCTACTTGAAGGATATGGTGAGATCCTTAAGCGCATCACGGAAGCATGAGGATCGCATCGTATATGATCGGAAGCGACTAGTCGTACTAGTTGCTCGAGGCAGCAGAAATTAAAATTTTTTCATGTGACGAAACCACATGATCCAAGAGTACTTCTCGGATCATTTCGTCTAAACCACAAACAAGTAATAGGATTACCTCTTGAAGCGTGGTTGGATCGAGTCTCTGAACGAAGAGAACTCCTGTCTCAAGTCCGATCTGATGGAAGAGATACTTGCGAGCATGTTGATGAAATACGTGCTTCTCTCAATCCATGTTGATGATCCAAGCGCGAATCTCTTGATCTCGACACACGAGATACAACATCTTCTTCACGAGCGAAGCACACCGAAGGAGATGGAGATCCACAAGCAAATGATCCGGCAGCATGACGACGATGCTGTAGCGATGGAGACTCTCTCTAGGGCATCTATGGTGGACGACTATATGAGAGAGAGAGAGGGATGGCGTGTAGAGATAAAGAGAGAGAGAGAGAGAGAGCCTTGTGTTTCTCATTAGCATTTGAAGAGCAAGGGGTGCCCTTCTATTTATAATATTTTGGGATCCATGGATCTCAATCCATGGGTAACACAAATCCAATGGCTCACATTGATTTGTGTTTCTTTTAACGGCTAAGATTTTTATTGGTAAAGACAAACAACAATTAATTTAATTTGGATTAAATGTATATTGATAAATCAATATGATTTAATCCCAAATTAAATCAATCAAGCATGGAGATTATGGAATGAAGATTGACTCCTTCCATAATATGGGATTTGGTGGCAATCTCATGTAATCTCATGATATCTCATGAGATTACATTATTCCATGGAAATCTCCAAGATTTACAACAACACTTGTTGTAAATTATTCAACAAAGATAATTCATTTTTTTGTGAATATTGCAATCTTGCCATTGGAAAATTGTGAATTACATTCACAACCTAAAATAAAATGTGAATTACATTTTCAATTAATTGTCCAATGTGAATCCAATTCACATCAACATTTAATTAACAAATGTAAATTACAAATTGCTCTCTCTTATATAAAATCACATTTATAATATCTATGATTAATATGGATAGTGCTATCCACATTATCATATCCATGATAATAAATCATATTTAATCATTTTGGATCTCTATTCTCATGTACCCAAATAACATGAATCACATTCACATTATTCACATCTTTGATAATCGAATCACATTTAATTATCTAAGATAACTCTCTTTATAATATGAATCAAATTCATATTATTCATGATAATTAAATCACATTTATTTATCCATTTTCTCAATGCTCGGATACATATATCAACAATGAAATTATCCTTAACTCTTTCAAGGATAATGCGCTTTGTCCGCGGATACTTGGAGATAAGGATAGGGAGATTGTATTGTTCCACGTATAGTAACTTGGATATTGAGATCACATCTCAAATCCATATCTCGGGCCTCCCATAGATGCTTGATTAAATCAAGACTGCAAATATAATCTTCTCTTGCATCTAAATCACATTCAGATCAATGTCCAATATTTGGACTAAGATCAGATTACTTCTCTACTGAGAGGAGTCACTAAAATCCAGACTTGTTTCATCACTCCCTAGGAATGGAAGCGTCATGGTTATATAACCATTCATGATGACATAACCTTCAGGTATTCCTAGTACCTGTATATCCTGCATACTGGAAGACCCAGAATAATTCTGAAGTATAAGATCAATTTTACACTGTCTACTTCAAGAATTTATCATTAAGTTTCTCATTCGATTATTGGGAGTTGGTATCGATCATATACTTTTCAAAAGCATATATCATACCTAGGTGTTGATCATATACTTTCCAAAAGTATATATCAAACCTTACAAATTCAGTCAAGCTTCCAAAGCGAGACGACCGCACACGGAATTTGATTCTTCCCAATATCTCATGAGTGAGATCATGTCTTCCGGTTCAGTAAATGAACCTGTATGATCCCTTTGAGAGATCGTATTACTCATATGCCCTCATATGCACACCAGCACACTGGTGTATAGACCTTGATTAGGTCATCAACCTATTGGTCTGCCGAATGTATATACTCAGACATATAGTAACACATCTGTCTCCGGTCAGAGGATGCGTGCCTATATCGTGGCATCATACGACATAGGACTTTGGTTATCTCGATCTCGTTAAGTCAGCTCTTTGACCTAACTAATCTGACACCTTCGAATCTCTATTCCCATGCAGAGGACCTGTATCAAGAGGTTGGTTAGATATCAACCGGTGAGAAAAGATTGCCATATCCTACTCAGGCTGGAGATCCTCTCTTAACAATCATTTGACGGTACTTGATGAGTCCTCAATCTAACTCTTTAGATATTCATCCAAGCACCAGCCTCTATGATTCAATAATTGAATCAACAGTTGTATGATCATTAAGACGGCCATGGTACATAACCCTAATTGTACTAAGGGACCTATTATGTAAATTAATTATTCTTCATTTCAGATCAGAGAATGATATTCGCAATAACATTTATTGCGTAATGGCTCACCGTGGGCCCGCATGTCCAACACTACTTCATTAGGAAAATAAAGGATGGTATTGGATACGTACTTTATGACCTTGAGACTCTTAAAAGATCTCATCTCTAAGGATATGATTCTTAGAGGATAACTCTCTTAAGAATCAAGATGAAAATGAAGTGAAGGAACTCATTTAATCTTGAGAAGATAAAGAGGCTCCTGAAGTTGGAAACTAAAATGACAACTAAAGAAGAAACACTAATACCTCTTCAAATGAGTTTGAGGATGTATTCCATGTATCAGAGAAATTTGACAATGATCGAACTTCATGCGATGAAGCATCTAAATATCATGATATGGAAAGATGGATTTTAGCAATAAATTCTATAGTAGACTTCATATATAAGTGTTGTATATAGACGCTCGAGGATCCACCTATATGGGTAAGACCCGTTAAGGTGTAAATGGATCTTCAAGAGAAAGAGGGAACCTGATGAGAAGGTAGGGACCATCCAAGCATGACTCGTAGCCATGAGCTACACAATGAATAGAAGACATCGCTTGCGATGAGACTTTCTCTCTAGTGACCGTGCTTAAACTCATCAGATTATTGCTAACTATAGCTACACAACTTGACTTTGGCATCTTCAATATGGAAGTTAAGATTGCATTCCTCCATGAATATCTCTCCGAGGATATTCACATGAAGTAGCCCCAGGGCTTCATGATTGAGGAAAGCAAGCTGTGCAAGCTAAATAACTTCATATGTGGACTCAAATAAGCTTCTTGTAGTTGGAACATAAGATTTGATGAAATTATAAATGTTATAATTTCAGATAGAATCTTGATGTATTATGTGAAGCTTAGTGGGAGTGCCATTGTGTTCATCGTGCTAAATGTAGATGATACCCTAATCATTTAGAATGATATAAGGATAATAATATGAGTGTTTTATAGACTGGCTATTCCATACCTTGAGATATGATCTCAAAGATGCCTCTTAGATCTTAGTTTGAAGATGTTTAGAAGCAAAGAGAAGAGGATATTGGGAACGTCACATTAGTATTACACCTTGGACATGTTCCATTTTATAGAAAATTCCAAGAAAGGTTTCCTTCCCTTAAGATATGATACTGACCTATCTAAAGGGATAACACCTCAAAGAGTTGAGGAAGTGAATGCTAAAACTGCTTGCCCTTGTGCATCAGTTACGAGAAGCCGAGTGTATGCTAGATGTGTATGAAAGTTGTATATCTGCCATGCAGTGGGAGTAGTAAATGTTACTAATCCTTCTAGGGAGATAAAACACTTGATGCAGTAATAACAATATCTTCAAAGATGAAAAGATTTTTGAGATAGTGATATCAAAAGTCTTATCTTTAAAAACTTAAGACTTTATAGATAGTGATCTAAAAGGTCTTAACTGTGGATACCTTAGGAGATAGAGATCTCCATGAATAAGGGTATTCTGACAAGGATTATGGAAATACTGGTTATAATAATTATTAAGCTGTAGTGTTAAAGGACACTATAACTGAAAAGATTGAGTATTGGTTGCATATGATGCAATATTCGCATCGGATGCGAGCACTGTTACTGGGGATATGCAAGTGCCGTAAAAGGACTTAGCATAGTCTCTCGGGAACAGAGTGACTGATCAACTTACCTAGCTATTTTCTCAAATAGCCTATGATTGTCACATATACGGGTTTAAATGATTAGCCCATTAATGGCTCTTTGGGCTAGTGGGAGATTGTTGGACATGAGATCCCATGGTGAGCCATTATGCAATAAATGTTATTGCGGATATCATTCCCTGATCTGAAATGAAGAATAACTAATTTGCATAATAGGTCCCTTAGTACAATTAAGGTTATGTACCAGGCCATATTAATGATCATACAGCTGTTGATTCAATTATTGAATCATAGAGGCTGGTGCTTGGATGAATATCTAAAGAGTTAGATTGAGGACTCATCAAGTACCATCAAATGATTGCTAAGAGAGGATCTCCAGCCTGAGTAGGAGATGACAATCCTTTCTCACTTGACTGATATCTGACCGACCTCTTGATGCAGGTCCTCTGCATAGGAATAGAGATTCATAGGTGTCAGATTAGTTAGGTCAAAGAGTTGACTTAACGAGATCAAGATAACCAAAGTCTTATGTCGTATACTGTCACGATATAGGCACGCATCCTCTCACCAGAGACAGATGTGTTACTATATGCACATGTATGTACATTTGGCAGACCAATAGGTTGATGACCTAACCAAGGTCTATACACCGACGCGCTGGTGTGCATGCAATGGCATATGAGTAATACGATCTCTCAAAGGGATCATACAGGTTCATTACTGAACCGAAAGACATGAGATCACTCATGAGATATTGGGAAGAATCAAATTCCGTGCACGGTCATCTCGCTTTGGAAGCTTGACTGAATTTGTAGGTTTGATATATACTTTTGGAAAGTATATGATCAACACCTGGGTATGATATATGCTTTTGGAAAGCATGTGATCGATACCAACTACCAATAGTCAAATGAGAAACTTAATGATAAAATCCTGAAGGAGGTAGTCTAAAAGGGATCTAAAACTTCAGGTTTATTCTGGGTCTTCCAGTATGCAGGATGTACATGTATTAGGAATTCCTGAGGGTGATGTGATCATAAACGATTGTATAACCATGATGCTTCCATTCTGACAGAGTGATGAAACATGTCTGGATTTTAATGACTCCTCTCATATAGAAGTAATCTGATCTTAGTCCAATTGATGGATATTAATCTGAATGTGATTCAAATGTAATGAGAAGATTAGATTTGTGGTCTTGATTTAATCCAGCATCTATGGGAGGCCCGCAAGATCTGGATTTGAGATTTGATCTCAATATCCAAGTCACTATACGTGGAACAATACAATCGCCATGTCCTTATCTCCAAGTATTCGCAGAGAAAGCGCATTATCCTTGAAAGAGTTCATGGATAATTTCATTGTTGATATATGTATCCGAGCATTGAGAAAAATAGATAATTAAATATAATTTAATTATCATGAATAATACGAATTCGACTTATATTATTAGGAGAGTTATCTGAGATAATTAAATGTGATTTAATTATTAAAGATGTGAATAATGTGAATGTGATTCATATTATTTAGGCACATAAGAAGTGAGATCAAAATGATTAAATGTGATTTAATTATCATGGATAAGAATAATGTGGATAACACTATCCATATTATTCAGGTGTATTATAAATGTGATTTATAATATATTAAAGAGAGCATATTATGATTTATATTTGTTGATTAATTGTTAATGTGAATTAGATTCACATTGAATGATTAATTGAAAATATAATTACATTTTATTTTGAGGTGTGAATGAGATTCACATAATTTCAATGGCTTCATTGAAACTTTTCACAAGATAATTGTGAATTATTTTTGTGAAAAATATTTACAATAAGAGTTATTGTAAATTAAGGAGATATTATGAGATAATAAGATCTCATTATAATTAGAGGAGAAAGACACATTCCACTCAAGAAGAGTGGTCGGCTACAACTCTCCATGAGGAGAAAAGTAACCGTCCCCCCTTTTTTAGGGAATGTGGTTAGTCTCCTCATTATCTCATCTCTAGTCAAATGTGATTTAAAGTGGGATTAATTATGTTGATTTATCAATATAGATTAATTCAAAATGAAATCAATTGTTGTTGTGTTTTTACAACAACATCTTAGCCATTGAAAGAAACACAAATCAATCTCAACCATTGATTGTGTATTGTCCATGGATTGAGATCCATGGAGTCCCAAAACTCTATATAAGAAGAGGCACCCCTTGCTCTTCGAGAGACATGTTTACAATGTAAAAAAATGCTCTCTCTCTCTCTCTACACACCAAGGCCCTCTCCCTCTCTTTCTTATGGCCATCAACCATGGAGCCATTGAGAGAGTCGCCATCGCTGCAGCATCGTTGTTATGCTGTTGGAGTATTTGCTTGTGGATCTCTGTCTCCTTCGGTGCACCTCGCTCGTAAAGAATATGTCTCGTGTGACGCGATCAGGAGATTCGCCGCTTGGATCATCAACTTGGATTGCGAGAAGGAAGCATATCATCAATGCGCTCGGAAGCGTCTCCTCCGTCGGATCGGACTTGAGACAGGAGGTCTCTTAGTTTAGAGACTTGATCGCAACCATGCTTCAAGAGGTAAACCTTATACCTATTGTGTTTATATGAAATGATCCGAGAAATGTTTTTGGATCACGTGGTTTCATCACATTTAAACATTTTAAATTCCGCTGCCCTGAGCATCTAGTACGACTAGTTCTCCTGATCGCATTCGTTGCGATCCACACACTTCCGTGATGCTCTTGAGGATCTTCCCATACCCTTCAGTTTGTAGGGATTTCGATGCATTATTGATAACTTGATAAATCCTTAATCTTGTTGACCAACTTAAGCTATTTTAACATTTAATTCAGGAACTTAACATGTGATTGTATTCTTCTATGTTGTATGTTTATTTGTGTGTCATAATCATCCATTTGTTGCCTTATATCTAACTTGCATTCAAAAATCCTAAAAAAAGATTGTGCATCCATGTATTTTTTCCCTTGACTTAGATAACACAATAAATTACTTAACTTATATATTTAGGCTTAGTTTAGTAGTCCTAATTGCTCGTATCTTTGTATTTGATTCTAAACTTATCCAGGTATAAGCTATACCGAGCTCTCTTCATCAAGAACATTTCAACTAGGTTCTGATCAATTGTCATTAACTCATATTACAACGATATGATATTAACTCAACCAATTAACACTCAATCAGATAGCACAATGATGATGCGATAATCGAGGTGTCTAAAATGAGCCTTATAAGGTGAGGACTCAGTTGTTGTTACGACTCCTCAACAATTGCGCCCAATCAACAATCAACCCACATAATGAATAAATCAAGGAAAATAGTGTGAATCAAAATTTATTATACCCTATTAAATCTATATAGAGACAAGCAAGTAGGGGTTGAACACAAGAGGCAATGGTATAGAGCAATGAGCTAAAAAAATCAATCACAATATGCCTCTCAAATACTTAGCCAAAATATGATTTTGTGGGTTTTTAATTTTGTTTTTTTATTTTATTTTTTTATATTTTTACATATTTTTTTAAATTTTATATTTTTGTCTTTTCTTTTTATAATTTCAATTTTTTATATTTCTTTACTTTTAAATATGGAATATAGGATATATAAGATTATATATACAATAATAGATAATATGATTATAAAAACTAATAAAAATAGTCAAAATAACAAAAATAAAATATTCTTGGGTTTTACTTTTATACTATTTTGTGATTTTTAGATAATTTTACTAAATTTTAGATATTTTTAAAGTAAAAAATACCCTAAATTAGTGATTAAATAAATAGCTGAAATTGAAATGAAGAGTAGAAATAGCAAAATAAGTCCAAAATTCTTCAAATAATTCTTAATATATAAATAATAAAATAAAAAAAATATAAAATAGAAAAAAATATTTTTGGAATTTTTAGGAATTTTATAGATTTTTATAAAGGATTTTGGGGATTTTTAATTTATAGGAGTTTTCTTTTTCTATTTTGAGTGATTTTTAGTCTGAAGGTTAAAATATACTTAAATGAACAAAATATATATTTTTGGGATTTTTTCAAAACATTTTTGTATTTTTAGATATTTTATACCGTAGAAAGGGCAAAAATGTGCTTTAAGTGATTTTTATAAAATAATTAAAGTGTCTAAAGTTACAGTACAAAAATATGGCGTGAATCCATGATAGATCAGGCACCTATCCTATTTTTTCTGAGATTATTTTGGAGCACAATTGATAATTTAATAAACGAGAGACTACAAAAAGAAACTACAACTTGACAATGGCATATATTTAAATATAATAAAGGACATGGGCCAAGATGCAATTAAACCACAAAATATATAACTGAATTAATAAGTTCTTGATCCTAATACAAAATACAAAACACGCAAGGGCCCAAATGAAAAAATCCAAGCTTTGTAGGCTGACGTGGAAGAGGACCAATGTGTTAATACAATAAATGCGAGGTTTAAGTTGCAAATAATACACAAATAATAACATGACAGATGAAAGATTTAGTTCTAAATATTGATTACATAATTCGCTGGGTGAAATAAGCAAAATATCCAACATTGCGCGGAGGCGGACAGTGCGATGGCGCTCACTTAACCATGTGTCACGCCCTCGTGCGACGTTGATGCTTCGCGTCCAACGATCAGGATCAGATCTCCTGCTAGAGATTTATGGTGGATGCACGATCAGATCGGACGATGCATGTGCTCCTTGAAGAAATGGGATGATCGAAGGCAATGAAGCCCTCTGGAAGAGCTGGGGGGAACTCATGCGTGTGTGAACTTCAATTGGCCGAACCTCCACTCCTGAGCTCTTTCTTTGCTTATGAGGGTCCAAAAAGGTTCATGGAAGTATACTCTATCGGCTGGAGGGCGCAGAAGGCCTCGAGGATCACCGGAGCTCCTCCACGAAGTCGGGGAAGGTGAGGAGCTCCAGGTCTCTCTGGCGAGGGGTCAAAATCGCTCAAGCGGGGTCTTTGAGCTCCAAACCTGCACAAGAAGCACATGATAGTCGAGGCAAACTATCTCGATAGTAAGAGGGGCGAATGGTCGCGTAGCAGGGTGAAGCGGAGGTGTCCCGGCGAGGTGGCGGAGGTGGGACACCCAAGGTCTGATCCTGCTAGGATCAGTTGATCTGGAGTGGGGCAGGTGTAGGAAATCGAGAGGGGATGAAGATGAGGTCAGAAGGCATTACACGAAACACATGAACCATAGTGAATGGGTTTGCCGGAGCGATGCTCGAAGAACTTCGAACAGGGATTTTGAAGCTAACTAATGCGATTAATGCATAAAAAAGGTAGGAAATAAACATGCAGATTAAAACTAATATAAGAAAGTAGTAAAAGACTACCTCCTATGGACGGAAGACCACGATGCAGGGACCTCAACGGCGACTTCGCCGGAGGTGGTGGAACACACCTTAGGCTCGCTCGATTACGTTGCCAAGAAGCAGGAGAGGGACCTGTCACCTCCCTCGATTCAGAGCTCACAAGGATAGGGCCAAAGGAAGCCAAAAAGGGGTTCCAAAACCTAGAGGAAAGAGGATGGTAGCTTATGTACACAGTGACTGGAGCAGGCCAAAGATCAAGAGACAACAGATGATACATTGATCCAATCCTCGAGGTACAAGCGGGCGCGCCAGAGGGAAGCTCGAGGAGAAAAAGTCATCAAGAAATCGGACCGATTCGATGCTCACATCGACTTGGAAATAAGAGCAAAGATGGGTCAAAACAAGGTCTGTCAGAGTCTAGGCTGGGTGTCAGAGGAGTTGACTGAGGTCAACCCTTGACGCCCCCGGTTGGTCCACGTGGACCAACCAGAAGAAAGCCAGCCTGAAATTAATTAGAAAATGAATAATAATTAATAAACATCTTTATTAAATTAAAGTTAAAAAATAAAAAAATGTTTTTTATTTTCTATGTTATTTATTATGATTTTTATTTATTTTTTTGAGGTTATTAATTACAAGTTAGTTTTTAGGGTTTCCTTTATAGGTATATTTACCTATGTTTTAAGTATTTTATTTTTATTTTGTTATTTTATTACTTTATAAAACTCTAACTTATTTTTACATACTTAAATATATTTTAATGATATTTTTCTGATGTAATATATACACTTAAATAAATAGACCTATTTAATATATAGGTATAAGTGTAGGTATTTCATCTATGTATTATATATACATCTTTTATTTTAATATATTATTTATTGTTTTATTTTAGTTTTAATATGTACACATACTACAAATAATATTTACAAAATTATAAAAATATATAAATTATAAAAATAATAAAGAATAAATAAAATGAATATTTTATTCGGTATATTGTACAAAAGGGGTCCAAAATCTAACTTTAACACCTTAACTCCAAAATATGTGAAGCCACCTTCATTAAATAGCTTATTAAAAGTTATATGCAATTAAAGACGATTTTGATACATTTTTGACTTTTATTTGAGATACATTTTGACTTTTATTTGAGAGATGTGGGTCTGAAAAATTGAGATTTTGGTGTTTTATTTAGAGTATAACTTTTACACTGTGTATTATTTTTGTATAAATTCAATTTTGTATTTTTCTATATATTATTATCTACAATTTCATATACAAAGTTTCTTTATTTGAGGTATAAAAAGTGTAAAATAAAATAAGTCCAAAAAATGAATAAATAATGAATTAATAAATGTGATTTTTATTGTATTTCTGACCCTTATCTCCCCCTACTTTATTCCTTATCGACCTAGTCATCGAGATGCCTAGGTCTTAGGGTTTAGGGTCATAAAATACCTTTGGCATTTTATTTTTTTCTTTTATTTATTCTATAATTTTAGCATTAAAAATAACATTTTATACAATATTTATACAACAAATAATGAATGTTAATTTGCACAAATAAAGGGTATTTACATGCATTAGGTAGTGTTTTTAAGGTCAAATGATAGAATAAAGGTGATGAAAGGGATAATCATCACCCCCCCTATATTTACCTTTGCTGGTACCTAGAAAACACTTATGCAATAAGTGCAGAAAAACAAAATCTAAGAAAAGAAAAAGAAATAAAGTGGATTAAGTTTAATTCTCAAACTTATCCTCACCAAATCAAACTTTGGAGCTTAAGCCAGACCTTTGGAGTTTTAATGCGGTCGGAACCTTGTTGGGAATTAGAATTGAAACACAACAGCCTTCGAGAACCCAAAACTTTGCTCAAGTCTCCTCAATAGCCATGACAGAATACTTCAACTCATAAGCAAACCCTTATGACTATGAGTCTCTCTTGTACAATGTATGTGATGGTGGCTCTTCCCAATTGAAATGCCAAAGAGAGTGAATTTTCTAGCATGACAACCCAATGATTCCCCAATCCGACAAATCTTTCCTCGAGGAGTGGGGTATTCCCTTCTAAGTTCAAGTGGCAACCAACTCAAGAGGAGGGGGTAGAGAAGAGAATGGACGATAGCTAGTATAGCTACCTATCCTAGGATGCATGACCAGTGTAGTCAAGTCACCAAGCTGCAGGCTCACAAGATATGACTTTGAAGCGCAAGCTTGCTTATTGGCTATACAAATATATACACTCCGGCAGGCATTTTATTTTCAATCATGCCTAACCACTTTTTTTGGAGTTTTTGCTTTCTGCTATTTTTTTTGAAATACTATATACAACATTACATAAGGAGTTTTTCCTCTTGAGTCAGTAAACTATCCCTCTTCTGAAGCATTATTACAATCCACACTCTCCAGTCTTTAGACGTATCTACTACTGGACGGATTGGGGTGCACTTCCCTCCCTAGTCGAGGACAAATGTTTCCATGTATGTGCGTCTCATACCAACAAATCCAATCCCCTCACCTCTCCACTTGAGTTAAGCCAAGTGAAGGGTGCACGTGTCCAAGTTAGGTCATTATCAACAAGAGCCATACATGTGTTCTGAAATACTCTACGTAGGAAGTCAAGAATACATTGAACCAAGTCTCACGATTCTGAAAGAATTAAGTCAACTAGACCTGAAGTACTTCAGTTCCAGTTCCTATAAGGTTCCTGTGATTAGGTCGATTTAGGTCCAATCAAGCTCCAATCTCCGGATTTTACGTAGACTTGTTCAGTTATCAAACTCAATAGTAAAAATGTGAATGCTTTGCAAATTCTATGTATAATACAATGAAAAATTTTTGTGATGCAATTTTCAAAGTTTTGAACTTTTTATGGATTTTTCAAAAAGATTTTACAAAATTTTAAGATTTTTTCAGAAAGAATTTTGCAAATATTTTTGTGATTTTGAAAACAAAAGATTTTGGATTAAAATAGATACAACTTTTTACACGGGGATGCATCTTATTTCACAAGAGTTGGATTTTTAAGAACTTATAAGGGATATGTGATTATACATATATATATATATTGTTAGTAAAGAGTTTTTGTGTGTTGCATATATTCCTCAAACTTATTTGAAAATCCGTTTACAAACAATTTTGAAAACTATAGTCCAAAATAATTTTCACAATTTTTTACAAACAGTTACACACATTTGAAAATCATTTTGTAAAAGTTTTTCAAATAGTATATATAGATTTTTCAAAATATTTTCACAATCATTTTCAAAACCATTTGCAAATAGTTTTTCAAATATTTTTTATTACACACAAATAAAAGAATTTTTACAAATAAAGCAATTTTACAAAGGTTGAAAATATTTAACAAATCATTTTCCAAATAGTTTCTAAAAGGTTTTTCAAAAAGATTTTCAAACTATTTTTCAAACATTTGCCAAAAAATATTTTTACCTTATTTATTAATTAGTAAAAAGAATTTGAGGAATAATACGCATCTTTTTATTAGGCAATTTTAATGAATTTTATAGTATAGTATTCTATATAGAATTTTAGCCATAATTATTACTAAAAATACGAAAGTATAAGTTATGGATAAAGTATGTACACAATATAAACAACCCCCTATACTTAGCTTGAGCTATGTACTCATAGATCAGAGAGAAAAAGAGAAGACATAACTCATACTGAGTATAGGAAAGCCTAAAGAATAAATGAATGAAGAAATGAATGAAATAAGGAATCGATGAATGTGAAGTCGACCGTCGCCCCATACTTAGGAACTAATAATCCTGAGTATAGCAGACTGTTGACGAGTCCGAAAATGCCAAGTTAAGAATGTGTTTTTATCGTTCGGTTTAAAGAATGAGTAGTCGTGTGTTGTCGGCGGCAATCGAAATCGGTCAAGAAAATAACCACAAATAATACGTTCAATTTTTAATCATGTGGTTTTATGTTTATTTTACTGGGGCAAGTCCCAAGGTCGATCACAAGGAGGCAAAGGAACAACCTAGAGAGATGTCTATCAAAGTTCGTGTTCAGTTTTCAAGGCGGTCTTTTTTTTTTTTGGAATTTTCAATGTATTAAGGGATGCAAAATACAGTTTTGGCCTATTTTAGGGACTAAAATGTAAATTACATTCAAACGATGTCCGAAAAATACGAAATTTGGCCACAATGTAAAAGATGATGAAATGAATGTACTATATTTCTTTTGGAATTTTTTGATGCAATATGAATTTTTTATGGATTTTTAAATGCAAACAAAATGAATTTCAGTATTTAATTATAATAAATATTAAACCTACTTATTTTCAAGGGATAAAGTTATCTAAGATCCATCACTAAGTGATTGATCTAAGAAAAATCCTAAACGTAGAAAATGTGAGATCTAATACCTATTAAAAATTAAACACTGAAATATGCCAAATGATTTTTATAGGGCAAACTATGTATGCAAAAACAAATCTTTTTGGGCACAATATTAAGCACAATTATCTCTACGTTATATGATTTTTCAGGGATTTTTAGAGCAACGGTTAATCAATTATAAATTTCAGAGTAAGAAATGGGCAAAATATGAAAATTTCCACAAAACAATAATTTATTAATCAACTATCAATCACAAAAATGCCCACAATATGTCAAAGTGTAGAGAATTAATTAACAAACATCATGCTATTTTTGAATAAATAAAACAAGGCATAGAAGAGGTTCAAAACAAAGTGGGAACACATGGGTATAACTGCAATTTAAATAAATATAAAATGCAAAGGGGTTTTATTTGTAATTACCGATAATTTGGGCGGAGTTTCTGTAAAATCTCCAAGGGAGCACGTGCTGCGCACGTGCCCTTGGAGTGGCTGAACTGCGGTGCGATTATACGAACCCTGGGGGGGCTTTCTGCAATTAACCCAACAGGTCGCGTACGATGCTCGTGACCTATGAGTTGATGGGCCGTTTCATTATTCTTTAAAGCTCCAGGGGTGTCTATGCAAACGTCCCCCCGACGCATGTGAGGAGCACGTACGTGGGGGTCTCGGCCTCTGTGCCGGCCTAAGGCAGTGAAGCAGAGGAGGCGCGGTCCAGCGATGCGACGGAGGGAGGTCCGGCTACAAGTGGCGTTGGCGGAGAAGTTGACCTCGTCATTGGTGGTCGGTGTCGAGCGGCGGCGTGGACGAAGGCGGAGCAGGTTGACTGGAGGAGATGGTGGCCGACAAACGGCCGTGGGTCGTCGATGAAGATGGAGATGCGGACGACGTGGCAGTGCTGGGCTGCAACTGATGATGCAGAGGAATCTTGTAGTGGTTGTCGAGGGTCGAAGCTGCTGTCGATGGCGTGGCACGGCGGGGCAGAAGTAGTGTCGGTGGCGTTTGGAGCGAAGCTGGAGAACGTCGTACGGTGGTTGACGAAGGCGGATATGGAACATCGTTGGCGAAGTCGGGGATGAAGGCGCGGTTGTAGGTCGGTGGCGGCGTAGCGAGGCAGAGAGACGGTAATAGAGAGAGAGATAGAGAGAGAGAGAGTAGAGAGATAGAGAGAGAGTAGAGAGATAGAGAGAGTAGAGAGAGAGTATATCTGGAGGAGTGGATCGACGACGTGAATGGCCGAAGCGGAGCAGCAGCTACGGGGACGGCGTTGCGACGAGGACGAGGAGGCCTCGGATCACGTCGAGGTTGGGTTGTCACTACCACAAGGGAGAACGACAGATGGGAGAAGTCGATGGGGTGGAGTTGGTTAAATAGGATCGGGCGGCCAGCGATGGAAGGTTGAGCGCGAGATTTGGGGGTTCGCCGGCGATGGAAACAATGGCCGCAGATTGATTGGAGAGATTTGGAGATCGCGTCGAAGAAGGAAGGAGATCGGAGATGGATTCGAGGCGGCGGTGCGATCTGTGATTCGCGGCGAGGAGGGGGATTCGATCGGCGAGATTCGCGGGGAAGGGGATCCGCGGCGGAGAAATCCACGGAGGCGGCGTCGATTTGGAAATGGGCTGAGGAGGACGACGCACAGGCGCCGTCTGATCGAGCGTGATCGGATGGCGCCTGTCGCGCCACATGGCAAGCCAGGGGGAGAGAGAGAGGCACGTGCGACACACGTGCCTGGTTTTAATTAAATTTTTTTAAATAAAATGAATATATAAAAACGTGGAAAATAGCTAACATGTGGCGGCACCAGGTGCTGTCACGTGTCAGCACCAGATAATTCAGAAAATAAAACCTTTGTAAAATCGATTAAAAATAGTAAATGACCTCAGATCAAAAAAGTTTCTTCACGAAAATTGCTCGTCTCGATGAGTTCTACAACTTTCATGAGGACATCAAAACCAAAATCGATCAATTGCGCAAAGTGAATTTTTGGGGTATCCCATGTACATAGAATACCATGATTTTTGGGTTTTATAATTTTTTTGTCATTTTTAAAATAGATAAAAAAATCCGCAAAAAATGATAAAATCAAGAGTAAATATTTACACATTAATCTAATTTTTTTGGGTTTTTATTAATTAAGAAAATATGTACATAAAATATTAGGTCAAAAATAGCTAAAATATACAATATACAAAAGAGGCCCAAAAACCCAACTTTCACATATGAGCTTCGATTCACATGAACTTGGTCATTTTTAAGGTAATTGAATGTACATTAGTGCAAAAGTGAGTAGGATTAAAACGGACACTGGATGAGGGAGATATGAGGATTTTAGTCCGAAAATCCTGAAATTAGGATTTGGGTTTTTGGTCCACTTATTTGGGTTAGTTAATTTTTTTGTATTTTTTCTTTATTCTTGTTAGTGAGATGTACACAGTGGAGGTGGTTTTGGATCATTCGGAGTTAGCATGAATGAGTTAAAAATCCGGGAAGTCAGGCTATTTACAAGTCATTTTGGCATGGATTTTTGGCTTCTTATTTTGTGCAGATTTTTGTGCTAAAATGTAATTCTTATGAAATCATGCACTAATGCTAATTATGCAGAATAGATGCAAGAATGTTGTTGATTTTGAGGGCTTTGAGCTTAATAAATGAGATTTAGAGTGATGAATACGTGATTCATCATCCCCTATACTTAAACCATGCTCGTCCCTGAGCATCAAAAAGAAATGCCATGAGGTGAAATGAGATTGGGTTCCATACCAAGACCATGAGCTGAAGGTGAAAGTGAACCTAAACTCAACCTTTGGATTATTTGTGTGTCGGAACTTCTGTGAGACTTAGAATTTTAAAATCAACTGCCCTCAAGTTCTACATGCCATTGCTACTGCTTCGGCTCATAAGTCATCTTAGACCGATCCTCTTCCCAAAGTATACCCTATGAACATTGAATAATCGACTCATGTATGTGAAAGGTTTTAGCTCTTCCCATCCAGAATGCCGGACTACCGCGCAAACCTCGTCTCCAGTAACTCGTCCTCGGGGAGTTAGGTATTTCCTTCTAAGGTCTGTCGCGCTGTGTTCACAATCGACTTGGGGGGAGAAGATAGAAGAAGGGGAAAAGAACTGGAGGGTGGCCAGTGTAGTCACCTCTCCTTGTGAAGATGGCCAGTGTAGCCGAGTCTCCACCAAGATCTGCAGGTTTTCTTGAAGCTTGGACCTTTTTGGTCAGATATTTATTTGGTAGAATACTTCTTTGTATTTGGAATTTTTGGTGTTTCTGCTTGGATCTTGTTGTGCCCCTACGGATATAGAATCTTTTTAATTCTGTACATTTTTTGGGGTCTTAGAAAAATTGTGCCCAGCTGTCCATCACTTTTTCGAAGCTTTATTTCAACCCGTACTCCGGTCTTTAGATTTCCACGCTACCAGAAAAGAAACTCACACAGTCTTCCAACATCCCGTCTGAGTTGAGCTAAGTGCATAGTGCGAGAGTACAAATTAATTTCCTATTCCAGAGTTGTACCCAGAATAAAGAGACCAGGTTAGAAACTAAGAGTCAAATCCTGCACATTGTCATGTGGAACTCAAAGAATTAAGTCAAAGACCTGAAGCTTCTAAAATCCTATTTCTCGGTGAAGTTCCTCTGAAAATTAGGTGGATTAAGGTCAAGTCCAGATCACTCTCAGTTTTGGCTCATAACTCGGTTCAGAACCCGATGACTTTCTACATATGGAAATGCGATGCTGGATGAAGTGCAGGTGTGTGGAATGCAGACTCATTTTTTCCTTTGATTTTGTTGTTTTTTTGTTGTTTTTTTAATGCAAAAATGAATAAGAAGCCAATTTCAAAAATTTTGGGCATAGCCAGTGTTAGTAGCAAATCTCTTTTTCTTTCTTCTTTTTTTTGTTTTCTTTTGTTTTTGTTTTTGTTTTGTTTTTTGTTTTTTTGATTAATTACCCACCCCTTAAATACATATAGACTTATGCGAAAGTACAAGGTATGGCTAAAATATATACACAGTATATATACAAACCCCCTATACTTAGCGAGTGCTGTGTCCTCAGAGCACAAGAAGCGTAAAGAAGACATATCTCGGCCTAAGCGTAAGAGAGTAAACTTTTTGGTATACAATGATCCGCCCCCCTATACTTAGACTGTGAATAGTCTAAGTATATAAGAAGAGCGCAAAAAGAGGCGGTCGGGATATGGAAATGAGGAGAGTATATGCAGGTGATCGTCGGTTCCCCCTATACTTAGGCTCTGGTAAGTCTAAGTATAAGAGAAAGGTGGAAATGGAGCGATCGAGAGAAGGAGTGTGGTGCGGGAAAATGATATATACAGATGGCATCGGTCCCCCCCTATACTTAGGCCTTGGCCTAAGTAGAGGAAGAATCTGTACAAGGAGACTGATGTGGTCGGAAGGGAGGGTGGGATTGATCTGATAAATCTTCAATGTCCTCGCTTTGCGTGAAGTAGATGACCTCAACTTGCACTGTATGCTCTTTGGATGATTCTATATATGGCTTCAGTAATTGTCCATTCACTGAGAAAGGTTATGCATCATCTTTGAGTTCGGCAATATCCATACTTCCATTGGTATGCACATCGATGACAATGTAGGGACCCGTCCATTTTGATTTCAGTTTCCCATGAAAAATCTTCAACCGAGCATTAAACAACCATACTTTCTGCCCAGGGACAAAGGTTTTATCTCGAATGTGTCTATCATGCCATCTCTTGACCTTGTCCTTGTAGATCACAATGTTATCATATGCTCGGTTTCGGATTTCAATTAGCTCATTCAAATTTAACTCTCGACATAATTTCCCAAGGTGACAACTCCAATTCAACTTTTTGATCGCCCATTCAGATTTGTGAATCAATTCTGCAGGTAGATGGCATGGCTTGTCATAGATAATCCTAAAAGGTGAAGTATCGAGTAGAGTCTTATAGGCTATCCTATAGGCCCATAGAACCTGATCCAATAGTTTTGACCAATCCTTCCTATCTGGACGAACCAATTTTTGAAGAATACCCTTCACCTCTCTATTAGAAACCTCTGCCATGCCATTAGATTGTGGATGATATGTGTTGTCTATTCTATGCTCAAATTTATACTCTTTAGCCAAAGATCTCATTTCCTTATTCACAAAGTGTCTACCTCCATTAGAAATCAAAATTTTTGGTATTCCGAACCTTGCAATGATATTATCCTTGATAAACCTACAGACGGTTTTGCTATCTGCGGTTCGGGTTGGAATAGCCTCTACCCATCTAGATAAATAAACAATCGTTAACAAGATGTAATCAAATCCATTGCTATTGGGAAAGGGACCCGTAAAATCAAGCCCCCATGCATCGAAAACATCACAGAAAATCAGTGGTTGCACGGGCATTTCATCTCTATAACCAACAGTCCCTCCCATCCTTTGACAAATCGGGCAAGACCATACAAATTCATTAGCATCACGAAATAAGGTCTGCCAGTAAAATCAACATTGGAGTACCTTGTGTGCGGTTCTCTTTCCCGAATGGTGCCCTCCAGCCTCGAGAGTATGATAATGTGTGAGGACACTCTGGTATTCTTCCTGAAGAATACATCTTCTCCAAACACAATCCGCTCCTTCATAAAAAAGGAAAGGATCGTCCCAATGGTATTTTCTTGAATCCGACTTCAGTTTATCAATCATTCTCTTGGTCCAACCAAAGGGAACCTTCTTGGAGACAAGATAGTTCACGATGTTGGAATACCATGGGGTTGAATCCATAACGCAAACAGATTCGTCTGGAAAAGTCTCCTTAATAGGTCCAGTGTCAAGATAATCATTTTTCTCAATTCGGGAAAGGTGATCGGCAACAACATTCTTTATTCCAGGTTTATCTTTGATCTCCAAATTAAATTCCTGGATTAACAAGATCCACCTCAAAAGCCGTGCCTTGGCATCTTTCTTATCCATAAGGTACCTATTGCCGTATGATCAGTGAAAATTGTCACCTTGGAGCCCAATATATATGATCTGAATTTTTCAAGGGCCCAAACAACTGCGAGCATTTCCTTTTCAGTCACTGTATAATTTTTCTGTGCAGGATCCAATACTTTGCTCGCATAGTGAATCGCATAAGGGATTCCATCCCGTCTTTGTCCAAGAACAGCTCCGACAGCAAAATCCGATGCATCAGTCATGATCTCAAAGGGAAGAGACCAGTCGGGAGCTTGTAATATCGACGATTCACATATTTTCTTTTTCATGAGCTCGAAGGCCTCAAGACACTTGTGATTTACAATAAACTCGGTGTCGTTTCCTAAGAGCTCAGTCAGTAGGCGGGCGATCTTTGAAAAATTAGGGATAAACCTTCGATAAAATCCAACATGCCCTAGAAAATACCACACTGACTTGACATTGGTTGGTGGCTCAAGTTTCTTGATCACATCCACCTTGGCAGGGTCGACCTCCATTCCCTTTCTGGAGATTACATGCCCCAACACGATACCCTCAGTCACCATAAAGTGACTCTTCTCCTAGGAGAGTACCAAATTAACCTCCCTGCATCTTTTGAGGACTCGGTCCAAGTGCGCTAAACATGTATCAAATGAATCACCATGGACCGAGAAGTCATCCATGAAGACTTCCAGGAAATCACCCACCATTTCGGCAAATACGACAATCATGCATCGCTGAAATGTGCATGGGGCATTACAAAGCCCGAATGGCATGCGCTTGAATGCGTAGGTACCGAAGGGACATGTAAATGTGGTTTTTTCCTGATCCTCGGAAGCGATAGCTACTTGATTGTAGCCAGAGTACCCATCAAGAAAACAGAAGAATGCCTTCCCTGCAAGTCTCTCCAAGATTTGATCAATAAATGGCAGTGGAAAGTAATCTTTCTTGGTCGCAGCATTCAGGCGCCTGTAATCGACACAGACACGCCACGACGTGGGTACTCGGGTCGCGATCTCTACCCCCTCCTCATTGGTGACCATCTGGATTCCCGACTTCTTCGGGATGACATGAAGGGGGGGCACCCACTTGGAGTCAGAAATGGGGTATATAAAACCTACTTTGCACCATTTTTCTATCTCTTTCTTAACTACTTCCCGAAGATTGGGGTTTAATCTTCTCTGAAATTCACGGGAAGGCCTTGCGTTATCCTCAACATAAATTTGGTGCGAGCAGAGAGCAGGGTTGATTCCTACAAGATCCGACACAGTCCAACCGATGGCTTTTCGATTTCGCTCAAGAACTTCTAGAAGTCTGGATTCTTGGTCCATGGTTAATGATGAGCTAATGATCACAGGGAATTTATCTTTGGGTCCATTAAGAAATGCATACTTCAGTGTGGGAGGGAGAGGTTTCAGCTCTGGTAAATCTGAATCATCAATCAAGTCTGGCTGAATGTCTTTTAAGTCTGGCTCTGTGCTGGTTGACGGTGAATCATTCTGTAATATGCTAGCCACTAATCCTGAAGGGATGTGAGCCGGATCACAAAAGTAGTGTGGTTATTCGGCCAAAGCCGCGTCCGACTCGTCATCGATTTTTCTTGATTTTCCTGAAGAGGATGGGATTGACAAATCCGAAAGGATTTCTGTGTCATCAAGATTATAAACATCCGGTTGTTTGGATTTGTTTGACAATATCTCGCATACTGACTGGTGCACTTTTTGTTCTTCTGCCGGGGTGTTAGCAATATGAAGGTCCGACAGTTGGTCCCACAGTCCAGCAGTGCTGATGAGATTACACTCGGATGTTTTGGCATCTTCAGTGGTGGATTCAGAATCTGATCTTTGCCACTTTGTTTGTTTCATTTCCAGATCAACTTCTCCATCTAGGGAGCGGAATTTTATCATTCCGGTGCCGTAATCAAATACAACCTTGGCGGTTCTTAAGAATGGTCTTCCAAGAATGATTTGCGATTCCTTCCAGTTGTTCGGGGTCTCCATATCAAGGACAGTGAAGTCCACTTTGTATTCCGTACCCTCGACCATAATGATAACATTTTTCACTTCTCCCTTAGGTCTTTTAGTAGATTTGTCAGCGAATTGGAGTAAAGATAATGATTTCTGGAGAGGACCTAACTCCAGTAAGTAATATAAGGCTAAGGGAAGAAGATTGATGGAAGAACCATTGTCGAGAAGTGTGCGTGTGAACGCAATACCGCCAATGCAGCTTTCCACATAATGAGCACCCAGGTCCCTTTTCTTCCTTGGTAAATGCTGATTTCTGACACATTTGGTAGTGTCCACTGTCAGGACATGAGTCTCTACAAACTGATTTGTTTTCTTTGTACGAGTCCTAGTGGGAGTACATTTCATTTTCAAGTATTTCTGAAATGCTGGATTACTGACTACATACTGATCAAAGGGTACTTTGACTGTGATATTCTGTTGATAGAACTTTTCCATCACTGGGTCATTTTGAATGTTTTTCTTTTGTTTTCCTTTCTTCAGAGCATGGGGGAAAGGAATGGAAGCATTTGAGACAGGAGAAAAAGAGCCAGAATCATAAATAAGAGCATCTTTACTAGATTTAGAGTTCTTATTACAATCATAATAATTATGTTGCTGAAATGATGACAAAGGTATTTTTGCAGCAACTAGAGGTTCAAGGTCCTCTGTGGTCTCTATAGATGCCTTTCCTTTATCCCGTGCTGAAATCTTCGGCCATCCTTCTTCTTCGTCCTCAGAAGCATCCTCCGGTTGATCTTCCGAGTCTTGATTGTCCGATTCCCTTGCCCGGTCAGGTATGACCATGGTCCTTCCGCTCCTGAGTGACATGGCATTGATATTGTCAAACGAAAGGATCTCATGCTCAGATGTGGAGAAATCTGAATAGTATACATGGCCATTGTGTTGAGATGATTGAGACCTGTTCAAGCTATTTGGGTTAGCTTGAACTTGAGCAGGAATTGTGGTGGCTGGGGCTGTCTGTTCATCCTTCCATCGGGACAAGCGATTAACATCAACCCGTTGATCGTGCAACTCATTTTGTAAGCTGCGAATTTCTTCAAGCATTTGCCTCTGGATATCGACCGGTTCTTCTGGAGGGTTGGATGATTGAGCTTCTTTATTTGGAGCTTGATATTGCTGACGATGTTGTTGAGGTTGGTTCTGACGGTTGTATGGCTGCTGCTGCCTCGAGTGCTGAGTATGCTGTGGAGCTGTAGGGAATGCGGCATTATAGAAGGTGGGCGGACGTTGATATTACTGACGGTCGCCCATATTACCCTGTCGGGTATTGTCCTGTGTGTACCAGATGTCGTTTATCTCGAATGTCAGGGGTGGGGTTTCTTCGACTGTTTCGGCTGGTAGAGGTGACTGCTGGGAAGGTTGGGTATAGGATTGGTCCTGAGCCCATGGTTGATGTTGTACTGACCCTGGCTGCTCCTGGACATGATGTACATGATAGATTGGGACTGTAGGTGCAGTAGGCATCCCTATTTTGGATACCTTCTCAGTTAGATCCTCCATTTGCTTTGGAAACTGGGAGATTCGGTTGTCGATGTCGTTCACCCTTTTATGAATGTGATCCACCACTGTTAATTTATCTGCGATGATGTTCATGTTGGGAATCAAGTCCTCTGCTATTTCTACGATAGTTTGCTTTCCTCCTTTGGTTTGAAAGGTGTTCATGGAATTAGTGTAAGCTCTACTAGCGATTTGTGAACGGCTAGTCTCCGCCATTTGCTCCAGTATTTTCCAGACGGTGTCAGCTCCTTGGGATGTGTAATTTCCTCCACAGGCAGCGCTGACTAGACCCTGAATCCCATAGTTAAGGCCAGAATAGAGTGACTGAACCAGGATGTTATTATCTAGGTCATGGCAGGGACATTTCTGCAGCAGATCTTTAAATCTATCCCATGCATCACAAAGTGGTTCATTAGGCATCTGAGAGAAGCTGGTGATGCAAGTCCTCATTTGATTGGTTCGACTCAGAGGGTAAAATTTCTTCAAGAATAGGTTCTTAAACCTATCATAAGTGGTCACCGTCACTCCCAAATTTTTCACCCAATAATCTGCCTTACCTTTCAAGGCGAAAGGTAATGCAGTGAGACGAATGTAGTCCTGGCTGACTTGTGGGTGCCTCTGATTAGAACATACTAGCTCCAAATCACGCAAAAATTCGTATGGTTCTTCATTTGCATTACCATGAAATTGTGGTAATTGACTCAGGAAGTGTGGCTTCAGTTCATGGTGAACCTCGGGCTGAGGTGGCTGTAAGTAATTTCTGACTCTATATTGCCCGGGATTGTATGCGGCTTCCATTGGTGGTTCTTCCTCTGCATTCAACCGTTCTAGTTGTTCCCTCATCAAATTTTGTTGCTGCTCAGACACGGCTAGTCTTGCTAGAACCATCTGCATTGGATCTTCATTGAGTTCATCTTCCTGATTGCTCTTCTTTGGAGGCAACTTTCGTGAGTACTTCTTTTCACCTTCAGATTGTGAAAAATTGGAGTCAATATTTTGAAAAGGATTATAAGAGGAGGATTCAAGGGGAAGGTATTCCTGAACCCAAGGTGGTTCTGAGTAAGAGTGGCTCAGAACGTTTGAGACTGGAAAGTTTGTGGTGGTCAGAAAAGGGTTCGCTGAGTCCGAACAGAAATTACCACAATCTTCCATTCTCGAATCCAAAAGATTATCAAGAGGTGTACGATTCATGATCTAGGCACAGGTGTGCGGTATTCGATGATCAACTAAATTTTACGCACAAATCAAACACAATACAAAGTTTTGTTTCACCAACTCACTCAGTGAAGGCCGCGAGAGTTCGACCAATTATCTTTTCAGTTTTAATTGGTGAGAATTCAAATCTTGCAAGCCATTTAAACAAGCTGTTAGGTGCCTGTATTTCCCGACCGACTGTCTTGAATTCTTACGACTAGTTGCACCTACTTTCAGCCAGTATGGGAGTAAGTAAGGACCGTAGAACGGCTACCATTTACTTGAGGACGGAGCCTTACGCAGTGTCCTCTAAACCACCCACTCTACTATGGAAATCTGGACCGTTTACTGGCTACCCGTTAGATCCTCACTGAGAAGTAGCTAATTGCTTTTGGTAGAATCAGTAGTCAGTATGAAAATCCTGGCTTGGCTCTATCCTAGTGTGCGTCTCTCTCCTCGCTGCAAGATAAAATCAAACAATGTCGGGGTTGCTCTCCCGCAAGAATTCTTGATTTTATGGGTTCTTAAGATCGGCTATATTTAGCAGTCTCGAATTTAGTTAAGTGATCACTGAAGAATTAAGTGAGAAGAAATATACGTCTACCGTCCAGTCCCAATTTCCTTTAAAAATTATGTGACAAAACAAGAGGGAGAAGTTAGGGAAAAGCCGATGCACGCGTAAAACTATAATGTATGCTCAGTTAGAAGACTTACAATGAATCCTCACAATCACCATGTGGGATGGTAGACAGAAATTTAAAATTATTCTATATGAAATGCAAGCCGACGAAAAACCGTACCTAAGTAGATAGTTCTATTAGCGGGAAAGAATTGAGTCAAATTTGGCTAAGTTGAACGATCTATGTGCGTCTCAATTAACAGTGCAGTGTGGCTTAATCCTACGAGCACAATCAAAAATTAAATTGCTCTGAGAGCCGTATGTGCAGGTCTATCCTATTCGCCACTCAAGTCGGGCCCCACCCTCACCGGAGAGTTAAACAGGCCACGACACACCACAAAATAAAGTTAGAGGTCTTTTTACACACGCGAGAGTCCAAAAGGACACCGCTGTAAATACACAATTAATTACAAAAATTTAAGTTCAGAAAAATAAATCCTAGACTCTACGCTCTCTCACGACTCGACTCGATCTTAATTTTAATTGCGTCTTTTTGCGGAAGTTAGTGAAGTTGCGTCGGTTCTTGAAAAACCGCTCCACGTACCGGGTACCTCACAAGAAAAAATAAGAAAGATAGTATAAGAGAGTAACTCAAAAACATATAAGAAATAAAGGCTGAAAATAAATTGCAAAAAAAGGAATTTACAATTAAAAATTCGGGGGTCAGACTACCCGAATGCGAAAAACCGAACAAAAAATTTCAAGACAAAAATCTAAGCCGTTTGCCTCCCCGGCAACGGCGCCAACTGACGAGTCCGAAAATGCCAAGTTAAGAATGTATTTTTATCGTTCGGTTTAAAGAATGATTAGTCGTGTGTTGTCGGCGGCAATCGGAATCGGTCAAGAAAATAACCACAAATAATACATTCAATTTTTAATCGTGTGGTTTTATGTTTATTTTACTTGGGCAAGTCCCAAGGTCGATCACAAGGAGGCAAAGGAACAACCTAGAGAGATGTCTATCAAAGTTCGTGTTCGGTTTTCGAGGCGGTCTTTTTTTTTTCGAATTTTCAATGTATTAAGGGATGCAAAATGCAGTTTTGGCCTATTTTAGGGACTAAAATGTAAATTACGTTCAAACGATGTCCGAAAAATACGAAATTTGACCACAATGTAAAAGATGATGAAATGAATGCACTGTAATTTTTTGGAATTTTTGGATGCAATATGAATTTTTTATGGATTTTTAAATGCAAACAAAATGAATTTCAGTATTTAATTATAATAAATATTAAACCTACTTATTTTCAAGGGATAAAATTATTTAAGATCCATCACTAAGTGATTGATCTAAGAAAAATCCTAAACCTAAAAAATGTGAGATCTAATACCTATTAAAAATTAAACACTGAAATATGCCAAATGATTTCTACAGGGCAAACTATGTATGCAAAAGCAAATCTTTTTGGGCACAATATTAAGCACAATTATCTCTACGTTGTATGATTTTCTGGGGATTTTTAGAGCAACGGTTAATCAATTATAAATTTCAGAGTAAGAAATGGGCAAAATACGAAAATTTCCACAAAACAATAATTTATTAATCAACCATCAATCACAAAAATGCCCACAATATGTCAAAGTGTAGAGAATTATTTAACAAACATCATGTTATTTTTGAATAAATAAAATAAGGCACAGAAGAGGTTCAAAACAAAGTGGGAACATAGGGGTATAACTGCGATTTAAATAAATGTAAAATGCAAAGGGGTTTTATTTGTAATTACCGATAATTTGGGGGGAGTTTCTGTAAAATCTACAAGGGAGCATGTGTTGCGTACGTGCCCTTGGAGTGGCTGAACTGTGGTGCGATTATACAAACCCTGGGGGGCTTTCTGCAATTAACCCAACAGGTCGCATGCGATGCACGTGACCTATGAGTTGATGGGCCGTTTCATTATTCTTTAAAGCTCCAGGGGCGTCTATGCAAACATCTCCCCGACGCACGTGAGGAGAACGTGCGTGGAGGTCTCGGCCTTTGTGCGCCTAAGGCGGTGAAGCGGAGGAGGCGCGGTCCAACGATGCGGCGGAGGGAGGTCCGACTACATGAGGCATTGGCGAAGAAGTTGACCTCGTCGTTGGTGGTCGGTGTCGAGCGGCAGCGTGGACGAAGGCGGAGCAGGTCGACTGGAGGAGATGGTGGCCGATAAACGGTCGTGGTGAAGGATATGGAGAGATCCTCAAGCGCATCACGGAAGCGTGAGCGTCGTATCGGATACGACGAAGAACGACTAGTCGTACTAGTTGTTCGGTGCAGCGGAATTTAAAAAATTTATTCGATGAAACCACATGATCCAAGAACGATTCTCGGATCGTTTCATCTATAACCACAACAAGTATAATGCAATACCTCTTGAAGCGTGGTTGATCGAGTCTCTAAGAGAAGAGACCTCCTGTCTCAAGTCCGATCGTCGGAGAGATCGCTTGCGAGCGCGGGGATGAACCGCGGTGTCCTCGCAATCCAAGAAGTTGATCCAAGCGCGGTTGCTCCTGATCTCGTCGCACGAGATCGAACGTCTCCTTCGCGGGCGAAGCACTTGAAGTAGACGGAGAACCGCAGAGCGTCGAAGCGGTAGCACGAGGGTGAGGGCGACGACGTTTCTCTCTACCAAGGTGGACGGCCACCAAGAGGAAGGGGGAGAGAGGGCTGTCGAGTATGAGAGAAAGAGAGAGAGAGAGAGTTTTGCTACAATAGCATGTGTAAAGAGAGAGCCAAGAATGCCTCTCTATTTATAGGGTTTTGGGATCCATGGATCTCAATCCATGTGTCATATAAAATCAATGGTTGAGATTGATTTATGACAATCCAATGGTCAAGATTGTTGTTGGTAAAAGCCAACAACTTGTGATTTTATTTGATAAAATATATTTGATAAATCAAATAAATATTAATACCAAATCTAAATCAATCAAATAAGAGAGAGAGAAGGCAAAGGAGATGCTCTCCTTATTTAGAAGAGGGGACGGCCACCAATTCCCCAAGGGAATTGAGTGCCGCCCCCTCATTCCTAATGAGGAGTGCAATCTCATGATTCCATGAGATTGCACATCTCCTTATTTTTCTCTCTACTTATTTTCCAACAACAATTTGTTGGTATTTTAATTCACCAAAATAATTCTCAATTAATTTTGGGAATATTGCAATCTTGACATTGGAATATTGTGAATCAAATTCACAACCCAAAACAAAATGTACTTTACATTTCAATTAATTAAACAATGTGTATCCAATACACATTAATAATTAATCTATTAATATAAATTATATTTAGCTCTCTCTAATACATTATAAATCACATTTATAATATATTAGGAATAATTGGATATTACTATCCACATTATTCTTATCCATAATAATTAAATCACATTTAATTATATTGGATAATTTCTCATACATCATGATAATTAAATCACATTTAATTATCAACTTCTCTTTGCTTAGATCTTATGGAATTATTCTTAAACCATTTAAGAACAATGCTATTTCTCCTCAGATACTTGGAGATAAGGACAGGGCGATTGTATTGTTCCACGTATAGTGACTTGGATATTGAGATCATATCTCAAATCCAGATCCCATGGACCTCTCATAGATGCTTGATTAAATCAAGACCGTAAACCTAATCTTCTCATTGCATCTGAATCTCATTCAGATCAATGTCCAGTAAATGGAATAAGGTTAGGTCACTTCTCTAATGAGAGGAGTCACTAAAATCCAGACATGTTTCATCACTCCCTCGGAATGGAAGCGTCATGGTTATACAATCGTTTATGATCAAATCACCCTTCAGGTATTCCCAATACCTGCACATCCTGCATACTGGAAGACTCATGATCATCATGAAGATAAATATCACTTTTACACTATCATCTTCATAGTCTGATCATTAAGTTTCTCAATCTTGGTCCTTGGGATATGGTACAGATCATATGCTTTCACAAAGCATATATCTTACCTTCAAATTCATATCATGCTTCTAAAGCATGATGACCATGCATGGAATTTGGTCAATCCCAATACCTCATGAGTGAGCTCATGTCTCCCGGTTCACAAGTGAACCTGTATGATCCCTTTGAGAGATCATATTACTCATATGCCCTTACATGCACACCAGCTCGCCGGTGTATAGACCTTGATTAGGTCATCAACCTATTGGTCTGCCAAATGTACATGCTCAGACATATAGTAATATATCTGTCTCTGGTCAGAGGATGTTTGCCTGTGATGTGACAGTATTCATCATAGGTCTTTGGTTATCTCGATCTCGTTAAGTCAACTCATTGACTCAACTAATCTGATACCTCCGAATCAATATGCCTATGTAGAGGACCTACATCAAGAGGTCGATCAGATATCAGTCTAATGAGATGGGATTGCCATCTCCCACTCAGACTGGAGATCACTACTTGTTAATCATTGATGATGCTTGATGAGTCCTCTATCTAACTCCTTAGATATTCATCCAAGCATCAGCCTCTATGATTCAATCATTGAATCAACAGCTGTATGATTATCAAGTTGGCCATGGTACATAACCCTTATTGTACAGAGGGACCTTATAGTGCATTCATTCATTCAATATCAGAAAGGGAGTGAAACAAAACATCAATAAATTTTATTGATAAATCATTTATTACAATAACATTTATTGTAGGAATGGTTCGCCTCGGGCTCACATTGCTAACAATCTCCCACTAGCCCTCAGAACCATTCAGGAACAAGCCTTAAACCCATACTTATTACATGCTGGTCAAAAACCTTCTGTGTCAGAGGTTTGGTAAGAGGATCAGCAACGTTGTCGGCGGAGGCCACCTTGGTGATGAAGATGTCACCACGCTTTTGAATCTCCCGAATGATGTGGTATTTCCTTTCTACGTGCTTGCTCTTCTGATGCCATCTGGGTTCCTTCGCCTGGGCAATGGCTCCCATGTTATCACAGAGTAGCGGGATGGGAGTATCAGAGGAAACTACGCCAAGCTCCTGGACGAACTTGCGTAACCACACCGCCTCCTTTGCAGCATCCGATGCGGCAATGTATTCGGCTTCTGTTGTTGAATCTGTCGTAGTGTCCTGTTTCTTGCTTCTCCAGCTCACAGCACCACCGTTCAACAGGAACACAAACCCTGATGTCGACTTTCGATCATCAATATCTGATTGGAAGTCAGAATCTGTATATCCCAAGACTTGGAGATCACCATCTCCATAGACCAAGATGTAATCTTGCGTCCGTCTTAGATATTTGAATATGTTCTTTACTGCATTCCAATGTTGTTCTCCATAGCAGGATTGGTAACGACTTACCACTCCCACTGCATGGCAGATATCTGGCCTAGTACACATCATGGCATACATTAAGCTTCCTACGGCTGATGCATAAGGACATCCAGCCATGGCCTTCTTTTCCTCAACAGTTTGAGGAGCCATTCCTTTAGACAGGTGGATACAATGTCTTAAGGGTAGGAATCCTTTCTTGGAACTATCCATACGGAATCTTTCAAGAATCTTCTTAATGTATCCTTGTTGTGACAATCCCAATATCCTCTTCTCTCGGTTTCTGAACAGCTTCAGACCCAAGATGTAAGAGGCTTCTCCAAGATCTTTCATCTCAAAGGTATGGGACAACCAAATCTTCACACTGGTCATCATCCCTGTATCATTCCCAATGATAAGGATGTCATCTACATAAAGCACGATGAACACAATGGCGCTCCCACTAAGCTTCTTGTACACACAAGGTTCATCAGGATTCTGCACAAAATCATAACTCTTTATGGTTTCGTCAAATCTGATGTTCCAACTACGAGAAGCTTGCTTGAGCCCATAGATGGATTTCTTCAGCTTGCATACTTTGCCATCCTCAGTCATGAAGCCCTGGGGCTGCTCCATGTAGATGTCCTCCTCGAGGTATCCATTGAGGAAAGCAGTCTTGACGTCCATCTTCCAGATGTCGTAGTCAAGATATGCAGCTATAGCTAGCAATGCCCTGATGGATTTAAGCATAGCCACATGAGAGAATGTCTCATCGTAGTCGATGCCTTCTCTCTGTGTGTAGCCCTTGGCTACGAGCCGTGCCTTGAAAGTCTCTACTTTCCCTTCAGGTCCCCTCTTTCTCTTGAAGATCCATTTGTACCCAGTGGGTTTTACCCCTTTAGGTGGATCCTCTAGGGTCCATACACCATTCTTATGCATGGAGTCAATTTCTGACTTCATAGCTAGAATCCATCTATCCATGTCATGATCCGCGAGTGCTTCATCAATTGAAGTAGGATCACTGTCAGTTTCACCTGACACATGGAATCCATAGCTTTCAGGTGGTGCAACCACCCTCGAACTCCTTCGAAGAGGTATGGGTGTATCATCTTTATTTACTTCTTCAGTTTCTGGTTCAGGAAGCTCAGAATCCTCAGGAGATTCAATGAGTTCCTTTACTTCATATTTATCTTGACCCTTAAGGAAATCATTCTCCAGAAATTTCACATCTCTAGAAACAAAAACCTTCTGAGTCTCAGGGTCATAGAGTTGGTATCCAATACCATCTCTAACATACCCTATGAAGTAACACTCACGAGAGCGAGATTCTAGCTTGCTTGCATCCACATTCTTTGCATGGACCAAGCAACCCCAAACCCTCAAGTGATTAACACTAGGTTTGGTTCCATACCAGAGCTCATGAGGAGTCTTAGGTACAGATTTGCTAGGAATCTTATTTAGGATATATATTGCAGTCTCTACTGCATATCCCCAGAAACTAAGTGGTAAATGTGCTTTGCTCATCATTGAACGAACCATATCCATGATGGTTCTGTTGCGTCTTTCAGCAACACCATTAAGTTGGGGAGTTCCAGGAGGAGTGAGATTGGAAATAATTCCATTCTCTTTAAGGTATTCCTTAAATTCATCTGATAGGTACTCGCCACCTCGATCAGATCGAATTCGTTTAATCTTCCTATCGGTTTGGTTCTCAACCAAAGCCTTGAATTCTTTGAACTTTTCAAAGGTTTCAGACTTATGATGTAATAGGAAGATAAACCCGTATCGCGAATGGTCATCAATAAACGTCAAATAATATCGATATCCATTTCGGGTCACGGTACTGAAGGGACCGCATACATCAGTATGTATTAGGTCAATAATACCTTCACATCTTGTAACCTTGTTACGAAAAGGCATCCTGGTCATTTTTCCTTGAATGCAATTCTTGCAAGTAGGAAAAGGTTGAACCTGTAGAAAATCTAAAGGTCCATCCTTAATTAATCTATTGATCTTATCAACAGACAAATGACCAAGCCTTAAATGCCAAATCTCATTTGAGAGATTTTCATTCTCCCTGGATCTTTTAGGGTTTTTATTAGTGCTTGTAACATTCATAACACATTTATCAATGCACAATTCATAGAGTCCTCCAGAAGTCAAAATACCATCTGCAATATATCTATCATAACGGTTTATGACTAATTTATTACAGAATAGGAATGAATACCCACTTCTAACTAGCTTAGATACAGATATTAAATTCCTTCTGACTTCTGGTACATAAAGACACTCTTTAAGTACTAGGACTCTACCACTAGATAATGACAGTCGACAAGTCCCGACAGCGACTGCTGCAACACTTGCATCAGATCCCATCTGGATGACTATCTCCCCTTCTTCAAGCTTTCTAGTTTCCTGAAACA